>VUYV01000033.1:99332-168378 GCA_008711295.1 Anarhynchus alexandrinus | reverse complement strand
TGTGGGACAGTGTCAAATGCCTTGCACAAGTCCAAGTAGATGACATCAGTCGATCTTCCCTTGTCCACCGCCGTTGTGACCCCTTCGTAGAAGGCCACCAAATTAGTCAGGCATGATCTGCCCTTGGTGAAGCCATGCTGGCTGTCACCAATCACCTCCTTGTTTTCTGTGTGCCTCAGCAGTTACACATTAAATGGATAATAGAAAGGCTGCTACCATGGATAAAAAACCGTAAGATATGGGAAGACATAGGAAAAATGGGGCCTAAAGGAAACCTACAGCTTAAGTTCTTTTCTAACCCTGCATATTTTTAAGGGACAATTCATGTCTTCTTCTTGTCCAAGATATGCCAGGAGAATCACACAGTAGGTGTTTATTTCTTTGACTGTAAAGGGAGTGTCAGTCACTCACATGATTAACCCTCAGGCAACTAAAGCACGGTCAGTTGGATTCTAGCCATGAGAGAGTCTTCTGTGCAACTCATGACACAGACTCCTTTCATAAAAGCAACAGATAAAATGAGAGCATACTTCTGTTCTAAGACAAATTTACACATTTCTTTAGATCAAATAGAATAGGACAATGTACCTAGAGGTTAATGGAAATGCAGTTTTCTCATTAGTTATGATCTGAATATCTGCAGGAAAGTGATTGATTACAATAATAGGCATTCTGTGACTTTGGTAAAAAATGATCAATATGAATCTTCCATATTCATGTAGAGGATTCATATGTAGACATTACAAAAAATAACAGGGACTTTAATCCCAGGCTTTCCAAAAGTAATGCAAAAACTTGTGGAAAAAATGGGTTATTCAAGAAGGAACAGGATATTACATTAATTGCAGTTTTACTAATAAAGGACTGATGGTAGTTAACACTTTTGGATAAAGATTCATTACAGTGCCTAAGTTTGACCAAGGTTTTGATTATAAAATTTCTTAGATCAAGATTACTGACTGATCTTTGTTGATGTAATGTCTTTGCCTTTATTCTAGATTCCAAGGATTTTGGGGGTTATTTGCCCCTAGAGTTTGTTTTTCCTCCTGTTGTCTAGCTTCTGAGCCTGCCTGCTGTTATTCCTGCAACATCACACTTTTCTGAGTGTTAACAGTTTCTGGCTCTTCATCTGCTTTCCCCGAGTTTATGATCCTCTTTTGTAAGGAAAAAAAAATGTTTACAAATACTTGCTATGAAGAATGAAGTCCACCTTAACATGGAGATTTGCAATGTTCTGAATAGTGTGGTCCTGTCTTTTACTCAACACTAGCCCTGTTGAGCCACTCACCTGTGTTGGACACTGCATGCTGAGGTATGGTTTTATTGTACATTCCACAGCATGGCCTTTAAACTCCTTTCTTTATCCGTTACTAAATGTAAACTGGGCTTCTGGGTTGCTATTACAAAGTGGTTTTTGAGGACAAGAAAGGACAGAATGACAATATTGTCTGCTAGCATCCTTGAAAGAGGATATCACCCTGAAAGAAGAAATCCCTACTGATACAAAGCCTTTCTTCCTCCTCAACAATCAACATCCTAGCAATTAGTCAGACTCATATCAACCCAGAAATTCAATTCAAACAATACGTTTACATAGACCATGAAAGCTCATCACTTGTTATAGGAGATTTACATATAGAAAGGGAGAATATGAATGTCGTATTTTTTGGAAAAGCATTCAACAACATTCAAGACAGAGAAATCTCTACTCATTCTATCCCCACTATTATTGGTCTCACTGTAATAATAAGTTTAAATTTAGCTGGAGGAGAAATACTAGCCAAAAGTATATCTACTTTTCTGTTATGAAGATGTAGGGAGTACTCTCCTTACCCACCTTTACAGTCTATGTGACTGATATGCGTAACAGCCGTATGCTTGGTAAACCGGATTTCTGAACAGCTATGTCTTTTAAAGCTCTGACCCAAGGGAAGAAATTTGTTTTTAAACTGCTGTAGTGAACAATAGTTATCAAATTAGACAAAAGCCCAAGCCAGGAAAACAACAGAAGAAAAACAATTTACGAGTATTTGCTATTAAAATTTATTATGCCTCCCAAGGTAGTTTGCAATAAGAAGATGCTTTCTTTTTTCAGGTTGATGAGAAAGCAACCAAAAATCCCACAAAACCTTAAGCTGATGAGAGCAGACCTCTTTGAAAAATGTTATTTTTAAAGATTAGCAAATCAATATATACATCAATAACTGCTTACACCCATAATATTAGAGTTTTCCTGTTTATTTTTAACTGACAAAGTTAAGCATGAGAAGGCTTTTATTTTAATTCTGGTGTATGAGTGATACACTAACATGGTTTAGCTCTTGGTAGCAGATCTTTAATTAAAATATCAACACAAATGTGATTGTGATAGTCTAGACTAAGCCTTATTTTTAAATGTTGTACAACAAATTCTTCATTCAGTATGGGGTTGCTTAGTTAAATCTGAAGTCCAGTTAGCCTGAATTTAATAGCTAGAGGTTCATCTGGAATGAATCGTTGGCTTTGATGACATTATTGACATGAATTGATTCATTTTGTATTTATGGATAAGTAATTTAGATCTCAATCTAACCTACAAAATGTATTCTAAAAAGCTTATTTACACACTCAGGAAGGGGAGGGTGGGACAGAGGAATTAATCTCACTTAACTATGGGCATGTAAAAAGTATATAAAGTATAAGCCCAATCTTTCTACAGGTTCTGTAGAATGGTAGCACAAGAGTAAACTCTGCATCAGCCTTAGGAAGAACCTGTTTTTCTCCACAGATTATATACAAAGCCAGAATGAAAAGTGTCATAATGTAAGTATCTTAGTTAGATGCTTAAATTTAAATGACACATTTTATTCACACTATAGAAACTATCGGCTGAGTGAATACTAAACTGTGATACTGTCACTCAGTCTTGCACCTGAGTGTTTACTGCATGTTTATAAGTACAGGTACTCATCTCTGGACCTGTCACTTCTTTCTCTATATGTGCTAACATTGTAGTTCAAGCTCTGAAATGAAGGCTGTTCATTGTAGAAATCATTCACTCGAAGTAATTTGAATTGGGTTTTAAGGTCATTTTTTTTGGTAATGTAAAAGGAGCTGTGACATTGGGAATAAACCCTGTAGGATATGCAAAAAAAAAAAAAAAGGTATTATTAATGGAAGACACTTTTTATATCATTTAGTTACTCTTTCCTCAGTTAGATAATGTTCTCAGGGGTTGCAATCATATGTAGTTTTAAATATCCCGTGTAGACACTGCAGCAATTAATAATCCAAATATTGGAATGCTATTAGCATTTTGGGAAGATCTCTGCTAATATACCAGAAATTAGTATCCTAAACAGAATTTAAAGAGCTGAAGCCAGAAAATACAAGTCTTTTTTCTTTTCAAGTGTTTTTGTCACTGAGGACCAGACAAACGCTGTATTTCCTCTGGATGTCATTAAATTACATGCACATAGTCCTTGGAATGACCTAGGGAATGCACTTCATCTACATTCCATAGTCATGTAAAATTTTAATTACTTTGCTCCTCTTAATATATTTTTTATTACATTCATAAGGATCAAAGAGCATCCTCTGTTGGCTAATACAACACCTGATTCTGTTGTGCTACTAGCTTAATGTAGCCTTGTGAATAGGGTAACTAACGGTGTTATGAAAGGGCAGGGGTTCAATTCCTGTAGAGGATTTGCTTTCATTAAAATTTCTTTTATTAACATCTACCTTCTTCTTACTGGGATGTGACTAAATTAATTTTTAGTTTTAAATTATTTTTCTCATATTTCTAATTGGTGTATTCAGAAGCCTGGGAGCATGAAAACAATAAGGAAGACATTAGAATAACAAAAGAGATCTCTAGACAAACTTTTCTATTTTTGTACAAAAAGATAGACATTTTATTTTGAAAAAGAGACCTTTAAATTCTGACTTAAACTTCTAAAGGAAGATTATAATTTGATCTGCAGTTGATCTGCAGTTTGAGCTGAACAAGATTTGGGTCCTATCTTATGATTAAAAATGGCAAATACAGCAGCTGTAAAGGAATACCTTTCTTGTTTTAAGACAGAGCATCCCTTGTACTGGATAAGCAGAGATCAGCATCTTTCTGTGAGTTCAAGATGGAATGTAGGAATGGATTACCTTAAGCCATTGTGAATTAGTTCTGGATTATCAAGGTCAGTCATGATTATCTGGTGGGTTTGATTATGATCACTCTTTTCTACATAGGCCTAGCTATTATCTTATTTCAATGCTCTTTCTTCCATGCCAAGAGCTGAAGAAACTGCAGAACTTCTTATCACAGGATGCTTTGATGCCAAAAAAATTGTATAAACTCCAAGAGAAATTGAACACATTATTAGAAAACAAAGCCAAAAACACTCACTAAACTTATAGGAACTTATAGGAACTACGCTGGCTCAGAATATCCCAGACATAGTGTACTTGGCAGTATTAGGTTAATGCTAGGACTCGATGATCTTAAAGGTCTTTTCCTACCTAAATGATTCTATCATTCTATGATTCTAATATATTTGAAAGTATTAAAGCAAAGTATCATTACATACATTTCTACAGTTATGCTTCTTCCTAAGCATCTACGTTTAAATGACATTGGAGACAAGCTGTGGTCTGCACCAGTACAGCTGTTGTATGTGACTTAAACAGGCATTAGATGCACCATTTTTCACAGACAGGAAGGCTGGCTCAAATTCCAGTAGGAGATAGCCAGCTATCTACAAATTATGAAGTAAATCCAGACTTAATCATATGACACACACAGCTTGCTCCACATTTGGCCACAAAGTACTTGTACAAGCATGTCCATGACAATACAGAAGTCAGGGCCATCAGAACCTTGAAGACTATTTAATTCAGCAAGAAAGAAAATACTATTCTCCTTTCCTGTTCAGGTTCCTGTCTCTATTTGTCATCTAATGACACCTGTAACTCTTATCCTAGGGATTCAGCTGTATGTGATTCAAGACTTTTGATATTTTGATATAATTTTGATATGATCCAGCTGCATAACCTTGACTCAAACGTCCATGAAAATTGCCAAGTTGTGAAAAAGAACTCTGTGAAAGTACCTGGAATAAAGCTATGCAAGATGAGAGAGCTAAGATTGCTGATATAGGGAGAATTAGCAGTTCAGGGATACAGGAGGAAAAACAATGACATGAAAATATATAAAATCCTGAGGAAAAAAACAGTGAGTCAGAAGACAGCAGCTCAGCAGTGTTGAGTATCAGCCCATTCAAAGGAGCAATGGAGGCCAACCTCTCTGACCTGATTCATAACTCACAAGCCTGCAAAGACCCTTCAGCTACATACTGATGGTTAATAAAGTAATTTATTTGTCCTATTTACCTATCATGTGTGTTAGTCATAAATACCTTATACTTCCATCTTGCACCTAAAGAAACTTTGTGGAATCTCTTCTCATGAAGTGAAAGGTGACCAGAAAAAGTGACCCAGAGAGGAAAGGCTACAATATCTTTTGAAACCATTTCACACTCTGCAGGGAAATGCATCTTGCTTGATCCTTTCAGACGTTGACTTTCCTCATGTGCTCATTAATTCATAGCAATTGATTTCTTAGTTTAAAAAAGGAAAAAATAAACCAAACACTTCCATTAATTTTAAATTTCACTTATCTAGAACATTATAGGACTTGTTTCTTGTCCATCTCAGTTGTAATAGAAAATTTTGCCTGATTTGTAGTTCACATAATTAGTCTTCTTTCAATCCTGATAAATGCTGTGAGTTCAAAATCTGACTTGTTCCAACACATATAAATGTTAATTTTCACCCCATTGCCTATAATAGGATGCAATTATTTTGCAATTTCAAATACAGTCAGGAAAAGCAATGACCATTGAATATAAGAATGATTTGAACCTTATTGCTGTGGTGAGTTCATAGGCTGTTTTTATTTTGATGACAGAAACTGCTTTTATAAGTAAAATCGTGATCTTTATGCCTTTTCTTATTTGAAGGTACTCTTTTTTTCTGTTTTGGATCTAGCAACTGCTTTTGATCATCACCTGCAGTGTTACAGAATCCTTCTAGAAACAAAGTAAATGGCTTATTTTAGAGAATTCCCTTCTCATGTTTAGATCAATATTCATTATATTATGCTCTTTTTTATATTTAGACATTGCAACTGGGAGATATTCTAAAGAGCAGCAGTTTCTCCTGTCACATGTGTATTGGATTGTGAACATATCTCTACAGTTTCGGTGATACTTAGAGTAATATTTTAGCATGAGATATTGACAAATATATGTATATATTAACTTTTTCACTACATGCATAAATCTATGGCAGCACAGTTATCAGAATTTCTTCACTAATAGATGTTAACTAATTCTGAGGGTTGGAGAGTGATTGTTACTGTATTATTTACTACCTCTTTTTTTTTTTTTTTAATAAAATCATAGAATCATAGAATGGTTTGAGTTGGAAGGGACCTTAGAGATCATCCAGTTCCAACCCTCCTGCCATGGGCAGGGACACCTCCCAATAGATCAGATTGCTCAAATCCAACTTGGCCTTGAACACCTCCAGGGATGGGGCACCCACAACTTCACTAGAAAAGCTGTTCCAGTGCCTCACCACCCTCACAGTAAAGAATTTCTTCCTAATGCCTAATGTCAATCTACCTTCTTTCAGTTTAAAACCATTACCCCTTTTCCTTTTACTACACTCCCTGATAAAGGAGTGTAATAATACCACACTCCCCATCTTTCCTGTAGGCCCCATTTAAGTACTGGAAGGCTGCTATAAGTACATCAATGAATTATATAAGCAAGTTTTGGCTGCTCAACGGTGTCATGTTCCATCCTTAGTGTTGGTTCAAACAGATTTCTGGAAGCTTAGATGAACTTTCGTATGTGTGTTTCAACCTGGATGAAATATGTGCCATGCCACAGAGTTAGACATATTAATACAATTATTGATTCTGATTATCACTGGTGGTTTTATAAAGGGTACCCAGAATATCTCTTTGGCCTTTGACACAGCCATGCAAATCAACCCCTAATTCTCAGTTGTCAATCAAAGGAACATTACTTCAGGACGGTGTGCTGCACCATGTCCTTTAGCCAGCAGTAGATCACACAGTTTTAAGTACCTGGTGGTCCCAGGGTTCCTTATCAATCACAAGAACACTTGAGGCTCACTAGTGAGTTTGGTATGAAGGTGGTATTGATTTATATTTGACTCTCAAACATTGCCTAGATTTCCAGGTTCAGATGCGTGTGGAATGATTGCTAAAAATGATCAATAATACAGCATTGTTCACGCATTAAGGAAAGGTATAAAATCAAAAGGCTTCTACGGTAAAATACAGCTGCAGCTGGTATGTGAAGAACTAGAGTCACTCAAACTCCACCTTGAAGATAAAAAATAGTATAAAAATAGCCCAAGAAAAGGGGGATGTGAGGGAAGACACCATCATGGACTTCTGAGACCAGTCGACGGGCTGAGCCTCTCTTCCCCCCCATAAGGACACTTGTGGGTAAGATTCGAACACTTGGCTATACCAAGTGCTTCCCCGGAAAACTTAGAAATCTCTATATAGACTGGTTTTATAACTTAGCGCATTTGTAACCGAGCTATATTGCTAGCATCTTTAGTATTCGCACGTGCTTTGCAGACAGTCACTATCACCGGCAATCCAAAAGAACTTGTGTATCTGTTGTTTAAATAAACTGCACTGTGTAGGCAGCGAGTCATTTGGGTTTTCTCATTGAACGTGACCAAAGCAAGGTCGTGGTAGTTCATGAGCACGACTGGGCTGAAGGTGCAGTCCGCTATTAATGTATCCAGAACCGTAACAGTTTAATATATTAAACACGCCTGGATTGATAGTGGTGAATTGGGCATCACTCAGAATTTAAACCTAGCCGCACCCAGCCTCCCACCTCGGTGAGGAGTGTTAGAACACAAGGGGATTTATTTTCTGCGAAAACTGTTTTACCCCTTTAACGCAACAATGTGCAAGGAAAATTCTGCTTTTCTCAGCTTAATTTTCTTTCTACATGCAGCATTTTGTTTTCCATATAGAATATGTCGAGTTTCAATTAACTGCAATTGTAGCTTTAGGTTTTATTTCTCCAACAGTCTAAATCATTAAAGAATTAGCAACTCTCCCTGGAGAGTTCAAAAGTACAATTGCATATTTGACTGTCTTCTGCAATCTGTATCAGTTAAACAGAAAGAACATTTTCCTTTTCTTGTTGAGGAATGTAAAACAGTGGATTTGAAACCAGTAAACCTCAGTCAAGAGTTTGGAAACTCCATCCTAGTACACACATCTGGAATGCAATGCAAGACACTGCTCTTCATCAGCAAGTCCATTGTAGAAATGCACTGACTTAAGAGAGGAAAACTAAGCTACTCAAAGAAGTCACTTCTATTGATTATCATTTAATAATTAATAATTTAAAATAATTAATAATTAATGTGACATGGACAGTGCGGTCGAGTGCACCCTCAGCAAGTTTGTCAATGATACCAAGCTGTTTGGTGAGGTAGACATGCTGGAGGGGAGGGATGCCATCCAGAGGGACCTGGACAGGCTGGAGAGGTGGGCCCAAGCCAACCTCATGCAGTTCAACAAGGCAAAGTGCAAGGTCCTACATCTGGGTCGGGGCAATCCCAAGCACAAATACAGGCTGGGCGGGGAATGGCTGGAGAGCAGCACTGAGGAGAAGGACCTGGGTGTGCTGATCGACGAGAAGCTCAACATGAGCCAGCAATGTGTGATCGCAGCCCAGAAGGCCAACCATATCCTGGGCTGCATCAAAAGAAGTGTGGCCAGCAGGGTGAGGGAGGTGATTCTGCCCTTCTACTCCTCTCTCGTGAGACCCCACCTGGAGTACTGCGTCCAGCTCTGGAGTCCCCAACATAAGAAGGACATGGACCTGCTGGAGCGTGTCCAGAGAAGAGCCACGAGGATGATCCGAGGGCTGGAGCACCTCTCCTAGGAGGAGAGGCTGAAAGAGTTGGGGCTGTTGAGCCTGGAGAAGAGAAGGCTCCGGGGAGATCTTATTGTGGCCTTCCAGTACCTGAAGGGGGCCTACAGGAGAGCTGGGGAAGGACTTTTTACTCGGGCATGTAGTGATAGGATGAGGGGGGATGGCTTCAAACTGTAAGAGGGCAAGTTTAAATTGAACATTAGGAAGAAGTTTTTCACTTTGAGGGTGGTAAGGCACTGGAACAGGTTGCCCAGAGAGGCTGTTGAGGCCTCATCCCTGGAGGTGTTCAAGGCCAGGCTGGACGTGTACTTGGACAACCTGGTCTAGTGGGAGGTGTCCCTGCCTATGGCAGGGGTGTTGGAACTCGATGATCTTCAAGGTCCTTTCCAACCTAAACCATTCTATGATTCTATAATTCTATGAATACCTTCCCTAGGACTCTTCATGTGATTCTCTAACTTACATATTTAATATGAAAGTGTACTCTTCACATTTAAAATTCTCTGAGGTTTGATTCCTAATTTTTTTAGTTTCTCATACTTTCTCTTATTTCATTTCAGTTTTGTCAGAACTTTGGTTGCTTAGTCATGTTATAAGTGTGATTAAATGTCTGAAAATCTTTTAGCACAAGCTACTTAAATATCTGAGTTGGTTACAAGGTTTTCTAAACTTTCCTTTTTTTGGCAGTTTTATATTCTTTGTAATCCTCTAGAACTTTCTCTGAAGAATGTTCTGTATGAACTGTGTTAGACTGGAATTTCAGTCATTAATTCAGTCACATCTGGCTGAATCAGCTGTTTTGTTTTGGGTTGTTTTATTTGTTGTTTTTTTTTTTTTAAATTTTTACAATTAGTTTATGGGCAAGTACCAGTAGAATAATGACTTTGCCTGTGTTTAGTTATTGCAATCTTGACAGCATAGATTCTGAGACTGTACTTCATTCCTCATGATTTTATTTAGACTTGCAGTCTTCCTCAGTGTTTAGAAAAAACAAAGCAAACAACAAAACAACCAAAAAACCCTGATGTGATCTTTTTGAACTGTTGCAGCTCTTGCCACACACACTCTGCAGAGCTGTAGACCCTGATGTTTTACACCAATTAGAACCACAGAGACTTTTTTGGTTGAAATTTGAGTTGCTAATTCCCTTTTACATAAAAGTAGATTGGTTGTGATGTGTGTCCTTCCCACCTACTCAATATTTCTAAACAATTTCAGTTTTTATGACAATGTGATTATTAATAATATCAAACCACTATTACCTGTAACAGAAAAACTCACTAATTCACTTACACGGTTTACTCACACATTCATTCATAGTTACACAGTTGGAACTACAAATGGGACGCCAGCTCCAACTCAATACTCAGATGTGGAGGATTGTACTGACGCACCCGTGGCTTCTAGGCTGGTGTTCACAGTGCCCTTCAGAGGACCCTTTCTTTCTTTAGGGTCATATATAAACTTGTCATCTTTTTCCACACATCAGACAGCTCTGGATATGATCAGTGTTACACAACCCATTGCTGATGTTCATTTATGCTAGTGGTCTTGTGCAGATATGACAGACTCTATCTGTCCTGAGTTCATAAATTCTTGAAGAGTCAACAAGTCTACTTATGCCCAGAGCTCATCAGTCCTTGAGAAACTTTCATGTACCAGCTTCTCAACAGGTGCATTTCCTCTCTTTGGCCTTTTGCTTTTTGGTAAGTAGTTCTCTACCCACACCCGCAGACACTTGTAGAATCTATTCTATACACACAAAATTACACAGGACCTTTTACAATGTTTGCAGAGTAGAGTTCTGAGAAAAAATAACAGGGAGAGGTAAGGTCTTTTCTTCCTACTCCCTGATTTTACGAAATTTCTGGCCTCTGCAATGAAGCTGTCATCCAATGAATACCAATATTTATGGCAGTTATATCTTAGCAGAAAACAGTTTATCCATTAATGCAAAAGCGCTCAAGACTTAAGGAAATATCTTAGTCCTCCCTGTGAGGAAATGCAAACTTATCAAGTTTTTCTTTTCTATTATCATCTACTGAGGCCCAGAATAGTTCCGTAGCCAGGGGTCTCACCTGGGCTGTGTATGAACCCAGTTGTGATTCTGTTGTGCCTGATCCAGATCGGATTTCAATGTTAATCTCTAGGATTCCAGACACATATCATCTGTCAGATTATTAACATCTATCCTGTTGAATCAGTTGAATTTTCTCTAAATAAGTGCTTGATGGGTTAGAACAAGTAATCAAGTAATTCAAACAACCAACTTGGAAGGATCATGTTAAAACCCTCACCAATGTCATAACGAGTGGGCTGCTGACAACATAAGCATCAGCATAAAAGCATCCTTCTGTCATACATCATAGCTTTTCATACTATGCCTAGTTAATGAGCACAGGGATTATAATTAGCATTGCTATAATTAATAATATAAACATTACTATTAATGGTATAGACATTATTCACAGTATTCTGAATTCTGTGAATGAGTCCTGAGATGAAATATGTTGCAAAGCTAATTGTGTCTATTTTGGAGCTATAGAAATAAAAAGAAGGATCAAGAACATCTTGAAGGCAGGAAAATAACATTGTAGAGTTGCTAATAATGGACTTCTGATGAAGGCCTGAGTTTCATGGGTGAGTTAAAACACAAAGTAAAAGGATGGTGAGCCAAAAAATGAAGACGTATGGGTCAACCTCACATAAGTATTCAGCAAAGATTCTGAGGTCACACAGAACAGCAAAATGAGAGATTTCCATTTGATGATTGTGGTATGTGAGATTAAGGATTACCTGAAAAACAATTCTGCCTGTTGATGTAGCCGTAACCACAGAATAAAATCTTACTGAGCTAATAACATCTGAGATGTTTTCACTACATAAATATTTTATGTATTTAAATATAACTTTTTATTTTAAGTCAAACTTTACAGTAGGGGAAGCCAAGAAAACTCAGTTTTAAGGATACAACACTACAGTTCTCTATGGTTTTCAGTGGAAACAGCCTACTATATCTGAAAAGTCAATAAAAGTTGAACTACTTTTTCCTTACTACACTATGATTATTTCCACAATGTTGCAATGTCTGGCCACTGTGCTGATTGACTTTCCTCAGAAACAATGCCTAATGATAAATTCATAATCTGAAAGAAATAAAACAATCACTCAGAATGAAATTGTAGAAAGTATGATTTGAAATAAAATATTGTATCTTATAACAAATCATATTTTAAATTAAAATTGCATGCTGGACATTTCAATACAGTGTATTCCTCTCAGATTTTTCATTTTCAGTGATTAGAATTACTATCAGCTGTCACTCACAGCAAATAGTGAAATGCTATACAGATACTTGAGCATTTAGGAATTGCTGGAGAGTTAGTTCAGTGATCTCATGGGAGGAGTAACCTACCAAAAGGAAAAGATGAAAATGAACACTGAAAATGTCAAGCTGCTAAATAGCAAACCCCATCTTGTTGCAGCTGCAGAACAGCATTTTGGACACAGTCCACTCATCTCCCCCTGAAAATTACTGAGAGAATGCAGCTGCTGTCCAACATGTTTTCTACTGGGATCATTTGTAGATCAGGCCACACAGTAAAAAAATTAAGCAAATAAATGCTAAAGGAACTAAGCCAGATTTACCTCTGATGTAACACCACACATTTCAATTTGGATATGTTTAAAGCTTTTTCATTATGTTTTGTTTTATATATACTTTTAGTTTGTATTGTTTTCCCTGTTGTTCATACTACTCACTATGGTAAAAAGGAGCTACAAATAATTCTAGCAAGACATGTAACTGATGATGATTCACGGAAAACTTCCAAACCAGACTATAGGAAGCTTTTGATCTGAAGCCTTCTAGTTACGCTCTACCTCAGAGAAAAATAAAGAAATCACTTGACCTTTTTCATCAATGTAATACCTGACAAATATAAACCAAAAGTGGACAAAGCATCTGCTGCTGTCAGCCCAATAAGCAGAACTAGATTAATGTAATATAAAACATTCACTTTCAGCTATATGTATCATAGCAATTATTGCCATATAGACTCATAGAACCATAGAATCTTAGAATCCTGGAATCATAGAATAGTTTGGGTTAGAAGGGACCTTTAAAGGTCATCTAGTCCAACCACCCTGCAATGAGCAGGGACATCTTCCACTAAATCATGTTGCTCAGAGCCCACTCCAACCTCACCTTCAATGTTTCCACTGACGGGGCATCTACAACCTCTCTGGAAAACCTGGTCCAGTACCTCACCACCCTCACAGTAAAGAATTTCTTCCTTATATCTAGTCTAAATCTACCCTCTTTCAGTTTAAAAACATTAACCCTTGTGCTATCATAACAGGCCCTGCTGTAAAGTTTGTCCCTATCTTTCCTGTAGGCCCCCTTTAAGTACTGAAAGGCCACAATAAGGTCTCCCCGGAGCCTTCTCTTCTCCAGGCTCAACAACCCCAACTCTCTCAGCCTGTCCTCGTAGGAAAGGTGCTCCAGCCCTCTCATCATCTTCATGGCTCTCCTCTGGCCTCACTTGAACAGGTCCATGTCTTTCCTGTGCTGAGGACTCGAGAGCTGGACGCAGGACTCCAGGGAGGGTCTCATGAGAGTGTAAGAGGGAGGCAGAATCACCTCCCTCGACCTGCTGGCCACGCTTCTTTTGATGCAGCCCAGGATACGGTTGGCTTTCTGGGCTGAAAGCACACATTGTTGGCTCATGTCCAGCTTTCATCCAACAGTACCCCCAAGTCCTTCTCTGCAAGGCTGCTTTTAAGCCATTCATCCCCCCGTCTGTATTGATACTGGAGATTTCCCTGACCTACGTGCAGGACTCTGCACTTGTCCTTGTTGAACCTCATGAGGTTCACAGGGGACCACTCCTCAAGCCTGTCAAGGTCCCTCTGCATGGCATCCCTTCCTTCTAGTGAATCAGCTGCATCACTCAGCTTGGTGTTGGCTGCAAATCTGCTGAGTGTTCATTCAATCCCACTCTCTATGTCACTGATGAAGATATTGAACAGTACTGGTCCCAGTATGGACCCCTGAGGGACACCACTTGTCACTGATCTCCATCTGGACATTGAGCCCTTGACCACTACCCTCTGGATGCGACCATCCAAACAATTCCTCATCCACCAAGCAGTCCACCCATCAAATCCATACCTCTCCAATTTAGAGAGGAGAATGTTGTAGGCCATCGTGTCAAAGGCCTTCCAGAAGTTCAGATAGATGACATCTGTAGCTCTTTCCTTGTCCACAGAGTTAGTCACTCCACCACAGAAGGCCACTAGGTTGTTCAGGCAGGACTTGCCCTTGGTGAAGCCATGCTGGCTGTCTCAAATCACCTCCCTGTCCTCCATGTGCCTTGGCATAGCTTTTGTTCCATGGTCTTCCCAGGCACAGAGGTGAGGCTGGCATGTTGGTAGCTCCCAGGGTCCTCCTTTCAATCCTTTTTAAACATGGGTGCAATGATTCCCTTTTTCCAGTAACCAGTGACTTCACCTGACTGCCATGACTTTTCAAATATCATGGAGAGTGGCTTGGCAACTACATCAGCCAATTCTCTCAGGACTCTGGGACGCATCTCATCAGGTCCCATAGATTTATGTATGTTTGGGTTCTTCAGGTGGTCATGCACGTGATCTTCAATCCTGTCTCATACTAGAGTCAAAAAAGCAGTAGGGATATGGTGTTTATATGCCAACTTACTTCAATGAAAGTAGTGAATCTTTATCTGAATAGGCAAGTAAAAATTGAAATAGCTTTTAGGTATAAAACCTGTCTTCTATAGTGCTTAAATAATAAAAAGACCATGGTAAAAAAATAACTTTTCTAGTAGCAATGAAAATATTATACAAATATAAAAGAATAGATTGAAGATGAGATGAAATAAAATAAAATACAAGCAGAAGAGCTGACACATTAGTTAGAAAAAGTGGAGAAGAGTGTAAAGGGACACATTATAAGATAGCTATGTAAGACAATTCCATAAATGATCATACATTTTGTAAGGACAGAGGCATTTCTTAAAATGAAAGAATTCAATGAATACAACAAAATAAAATCCATAAGGTCTTCTTGAATTAATAATAAAAGCTTCCCTGAAGCATCTGCAATACAGTTATATATCCCATTTGTACATAGCAAATGCTTTGTATACTAAGTTCTCTAGTTTAATCATTTTGAGGAAAAATCCAGATTTCACAACTGAGTTCTTCAGTGCTAAATTACATTTACATCAAGTTTATGTGAGTCAAGGACACTTAATGTACTTACTGGATATTTTACTTATTCTAGTCATAGCTCTAAAAATGGTTTATTCATCTTACATGAAACAGTTTAAGACTAAAACACATACAGAAGAACTGGAAACAAATCCTTCCTTCTTCTTCCTATATCACCCTTTTTCCATACTAGAGAGAAAAATGTTGGCACTTCCACTTGGTGAGCCTGGCACTCTCGTCAGCACACTCAACCAATTTTGGAATGAAAGATGGAGTTTCCTATTCCCATCCCACAGCCATTTTCCTCCCACTTTTGGGAAAAAGGTGCTAGATTCTCCCAAAACAGCAGAGAGAAATGAGTTAAGATCTCAAACAAGCTAAGATTCTTTTCTAGCAACTAAGTACTATGTATGAGTATAAAAAATGAGGTAGTTCTGCTGCCTCATTACTTAATTATTTATACTCAGGCATCGTAAATTTTTCATGAAGATATGATACTGTAATAAGGGTGAACACAGAAATAAGTATAACTTGAATCTAAAAATGAAGGTGGCAAATAATATTGTCAAAAAGTAAAAACTATCCTGTATAAAAACTTCTTATTGAAATTGCTATGAAACTGTGTAGTGTGAGGCAAGGAGCAGGTCACACAGCTCAGTATCTGAAAGAAAAAAATATCTGAAATAGCTAGGAGTCAGCTCAACTAGACTGTTTTCATGTCACAGTTAATGGGGAAATCTGCAGCTTTTCAATAGTATGTTAAAAAAAAGGTAGATAAATATATGTTGCCATGATGATCAGGAGAAGTATCTTCGTCCTTGGCTCCAACGGCAAATTAAAAATACCCAGACTGAAAAAAGAAAACAGAACAGTAAATAACCTCATGTCCAGTCCCTCAAAGAAGGCATCTGTCCATCAGCTGCCACTGGTCATAACATCAATTCAGTCTATTAAACTCACTGCAGAAAGTTAAGACTCTTGAGCCAAGGGATCAAAGTGGCTGAAATCTCACAAGGTAATTGTAGAACTTACTGAAATGTTATTCTGTTTTCTATGTGTTGCACTTACAAAACAAGCAATTTTATTCTCTTATCTGAAATAAAAAAATATTCATTATTCCACTCTTATAACTATCAGCCATCCTTCCCTTCCTAAGAAGCACAAACACTTTTCATGATACAGTTTTCCACCTTCATTTTTTCTCCTATTGGCAAGAATTCACTACTGTTGCATTCTTCATTTTCTGTATCAAAAAGCTCATCAGAAAGTCATTGCATAAACTTGTTGGACTGTTGACTTCTTCCAACGTATACTCAAGTAGGTACAATCCCTTGTTATCAGTATGTCCTAATTCTGCTACTTTGTTAAACAAGCAAGAAAAAGGGAAGAGAAAGGGAAAAGAGAAAAAGAAAATTCTTCTCCTTTTCTGTCCCAGTGGGAAATTGGTTCACTTGTCTTAAACAAAATCAGGATCTGAGCACTTAATGGATTTATTGACCAGCAATCAGTGAACTACACATTCAGGATCAATAATACAGATAAAATGTATTTAATAAGCATTTTAAAAAATTAAATATCCTTCTAAAACTAACCCCAAACGCTTCTAACAGACAGTTGCAGCACCCCCACCCCCACCCCCNGGGGCGCCCCGGGTAGGGGCAGCGCGGCCCGGCCCGCCCGCAGCCCGCAGCGCCCGCCGACCCGCGGAGCCGTTCTCCCCCATCACCCGCGGTCTCTGCCGCGTTATAGATCTCCGTGTTCCTTTCACGCTGCTTTTCAAACTGACCCTTTCGTTGTTCCAAAAGTCTCTTTCTAATTCCCTGGTAGTTGATTAACCCGGTTGATGGTCACCTTTGTCTTTAACGTGATCAGTTTGGCGAAAATGCCCTCCCAGACAGTTTTAGTTGTTGCAGCTGTTGATGCCCTCACTGCTATCAGAGGTACATACTCCGCCTTCCTTTTCTTACTACCCTGATTTTCAACAGTTGCAGGTCTATCCCACAGTGCACATTAGGCCTTTGATTTGTACATACCCCTTTCCCTTTTGCCTAGGCTTCTTGAGTGTTTCTACAGGAATATACCATTTATGTTCCTTAACCTAAAACTCTCTGTTATGCCAATTAAAAAGTAACTTTGCTTATATGCTAAGACTTCTAGTCCTTTCTGTGTATTTTGTGTACTTTTTATACTGGCACACATACAGTTAAACTTTTCAAGATAGTGACTTACTTTGTTCCTGTCTGTCCTACAACTCTTCCATGAAGCGAAAGAACATGTCTTCTATCATTTGCTTTTCCTCAGACTTTTAGATTTTACGCTTAGTTATGGCCTTATGTTTCCATCCACCATTGTTTATAGCTTAAAGCCTTTCCCATGAGAGTACTGAGCCTCTGTCTTTGTGACATAGAATCATTTCTGCTCAGCAGCCCTTGTGCTTTCCCAGTGACATCACTCACCCAGTCTTGCCATATAACTGTATGCCTTTCCCTACATATGGACTCTTGTGTGGTCTAGAAAACTTCAGGTAAAGACAACCATAGAAGTATCCATTTTTATAATCACTCATCATCTTACGGTTATTCCCAAAAGCACTGTTAATGTGCGGATGAGCAAACACCACAGGGTAGCAGCCAGTAAATGGAGGTGGAGCAGGATGTCCTTTCAGAGCAGCCTGAGCTGCTGTCTCAGCAGCTGTCTGAGGTAGCACATCATCCCAGGACTGTTGTTAGTCAAATGTGTCAAAAGGCTCATTCATTTCAGTCACTAGAGAACTACCAGCCACTATATCTCCTCTTGAGCGTGGTGACCACGAGTCTGACAGGCTTTGGAGTTCTCTTCATTTCCCCTCTGACATCAAGATGGGACCATGACACCAAGAAGCATATAAGTTGTTGATTTCATCAATGACAAGGTGGGAAAGACCTGCCTCTAATTAAGGCTAACACTAGTTTCTTCCTATGTTACTATACCTTCCTCTTTGTTACTCCTTCTCTAGCTGACTCATTTATATTTCCTTGGAAATATGGTTGAGTGCTACAGGGAGTTACCCTAATCTCAAATGCTGGCCACCGTCGTCTAATGGTTTCCTACCTGTTTCCCTAGAAGACTCCAGATGGAAGCTTACCTGACAGGTCTTCATATCCTTCAGTCTTAGGGAAATGCTGACTACAGCGTGTGCAACTAAGCTACATAGTGGAGTGCAGAATCTGGTTGTGTTTTGAGAAGAAGCTTTTACAGGTGCAACAAGAGACAGGCTTATCAGCAGTCTTGTATGTGAAGATTTTATCTTTGCAATAAGTAGAAAACTTTGTCTCACAGGCTCTCTTCCCTTAGATTCCCTCACAAAATTTGCCTGCCTGCTGTTTTTGTTGGCTAACCTCATGATTTATTATGCAATGTTAAAAAAAATAAAGATGTAATCAGAGAAACTGTATTTCTAATTATAACCAGTGTACAGATGGAATGTTTAGTTTACTATCACCAATGCTTATCACTGAGATGGAAGTAATATGATTTTATTGCTTACAACACTGTGTCTTGATCTTGCAGTTCTTGCTCTTATTTTACTATTTAGGCTATTAATTCTGGATTAGCTTTCTTAGATAAAGAACATTTACCAGATAAACAGCAGTCTTCCTAGACTTTCCATGAAAAAGTAGTGTTATGTAGGAATGAACTTCAAATTCACATCTCAGACTGTTCAGTCATTTCCGAAGATGTAGATTAACTAAAAGCATTATAAACTTCAATCACATTAGTGTAGATACCTGTGTTGTTATTGAAATAAAAAAAAATCCTACAGTTTTAGTATATTCCACAAGATTTTCATTTGATTTTTCATGCTTAAGGTATAAAATAATGTCAATATGACCAAAAATGGTAATTTACTAAAGTGGCTTCATTTGTGCTTTTTTGCTTTTAGATTATGCTGTTATGTTATAACTCAACAGCTAAAAAATGGCTATATGCAAAACCCATCTAGAATCATTGAAAATCTTGTAACTTATCAAGTTAAAATCACATTTTGTTATTTCAAACAATGTGTATGAAAGGAAAATAACTTGTCTTTTGAACTGTGTGCAACATTTGTGCTAATGTAAGCAACCCACAGCAAGCTTAAGTAGCAGGGAGAGAATTTCTGAAGTTGTACTGTTATTCAAAAGTGTGTACATAGACTGTTACGTTAGAAATACTGGTAACTCATAAGGCAGGTTCTTTGACTACTTCAAATTATGCAGACGAAAATTAGATGTAAATTACAGCATATAATTTTAATACATATATACCTGTATTGCAATCCTCTTTCAGCTTTTTTTATTAATGTCCAATTTTAGTCATTCCTACCTTAGCCACAGAAGTGCCCCATGATAGAATTGTACATACATTGAAGAAATATTTTGTTATTAACTTATTACTGTTGCAATATTTAATATACTATGTGTATGAACCAGAAAGTTTTTCCTTTATGAAAACAAAAGATTACAGACTTGAAATCTTTTTTCCCCTCTCTCTCTCTTTCTTTTGATTTTGCTGTACAGGGATTGTCACAAAGAGTTAAGGTTAAGATATTCTTTCAAACAAAACATTAACTTTTCCGAAGTGCATCCATGATAAGCATTTTATTTTGCAATAATCTTTTAGCCCAATCCTTTTCTTATGTCACAGGAATAATCCTGCTTAAGTCAAGTGTATGTAAAATGGGATTCGGTTGCACATGGTGTCTTTTACTGGCTGAAGCGACAGGCAGTTGGATCCTACATAACTGCCTATAGAGGCTATTGTGCCACGTTGAGCGATCTCCCCTTCCACCATTCTGTCTCCCTACCGCTATCAGAGCTTATTTCCAATATCACTAATTTTAGTCAGATAACACATTTGTATTTTCACACAAGAACAGGAAGAACAAAATGAACAGCACAGCTGCTCACTGTGTCTGTTTTCCTTCGTTCCATGGTTCCCTTTGACTAAGGACAATGGCAACATGTTTCACTGTCAGAAATAAAAAAGCAGTCGTTAATATGCAACAGAGAGAAGTGAAGCCCATATTTAGCATAAAAGAATATCTAACAAACAGTCTGAGACAAGAGTTTATATTTTTTAACAATTTTCAAGCACTGGCTTGAAGCTTTTCACTTTCTGCTCGCCCTGGTCTCGCATATGTGTATTGGGAGAGACCTGGCAGTCGTGTGTTAGAAGCATGCGTGACCCCAGACGTGTCTATGGTCCAGAGGCAGCATGAGCTACCCATACAGAAGTATGTCACAGTGTAACAAGTGCAGGTACATGATTTGCTCTGCTTTTCCTCGAGTGCATCAGGCGCCTCTTATGCTCTGTGTCGCTGTCGGGGAGAGATTTTATGAGCATGATGCCTACAGCGAGACTGAAGGGGAGGTTTAAGGCAGAATCTCAAGGAACACTCCTCTCAGCCATAGTTAATCATCATAGAGCAGCTTACTCTTACCCAGCCTTTAAAAGTTTGGTTGAAGATCCATGGCCTGTGACAAAACAGTGTTCCTTCAGTGGGATTCACCACATAAAAGGGTTGCTATTGTAGCAAAGGGCAAACCCAGGTGAAAGGAAAGATGCATTATACTAGATGTTGAGCAGTGCTAGAGGCAGTAAAGCACAATGCCTTCTAGGAACAACTTGTAGTAAACAAACCAGACGTCCGTAAGTTAAACATAGAAACAGAAAAACAAAAAAAAAAGAACTTTTCTACAGGAAAAAAAAACCCGTCCCAACAAACAAACAAGCACAAAGAGAACATATTTATTTTTTTTTAATGGAAGTAGATCTGTTCAATTGTAGTTTGTTTTCAATCAGACTATGCTGTTCTTCGTAGCAGGAAAAAGCATACACTACTATGAAAGACTACATGATTTTGTAATACTTCAAGGGAAAGTTGCACATCAAGCCAGAAGAAGACCTAAATCCTCTATAATTTGAAGTGAGAGAAGTATATGATCAAGCATAATGCTACATCTTTAACCAAATCTTCAGAAAAAAGTCCTTTAAAACATGAATGCGTACTCAAGGCAAAACTGAAACTATTTAACATCAATGACCATTTTAATGGGAACTCTATCTGACTGAATAGTGTCCAGTTTTTCATACAAATTTCCAGAAGACTTATGCAAAAAACAAAGAATTAAAAAGGAACTCTTCAGAAGTCTCTATCTTGCTTCCCTAGTATGTGAGAGCAGACCAATAAACCTAGTTATATTTTAAATGAAATTTTAAAGGGAAAATAAGATGGCATCCTCCAAATACACCGTTCACAGTGAGGAAATTATTATTAGTGTTTACATACTTCAGCAGAAAAGTACATTCAAGGGTATATTATCAGCTTGATAGTTGCTTATGCAAATATTAATAGGAGTGAGGTGTACATACCACAGAGAGAATAGATGTAATTATTTAAGTGGTATAATATTAGCTTTATGGTTTTCTGTATAATGAAAACTTTCGATCTGTTAAAAAGACAGTTGGGAGTAACAAAAATAACCAAAGGGATACAAAGTGTTACACAGAATTTAATTTTATGTCAAGGTTAAAAAGCTTTATTCGGTACAGTATCAGTTCAAATGACATCACAGCAACTGAGGATCTTTATTTATTTCCTGTGCAGCTCAAAGTATAGACTCTAACAGAATATTTTCATGATATTGACAAATTGCTTAAAAATCAACCTCTATGTACAAATAACATTAGCCTCTTCTACACTGCATCTAACCCCAAGATTAAAACAGCAGCAATGTCATTGATCTAAAAGTTAAACATCCCATCGCTGCAGATCCCTTAACCATTCAAGATATTGACTTCAATTTTATTTACTGCCAGGAAAATACATTTTGCCTATAAAAGGAAACAAGTATCAATAAAATATTAGAGTTTTAATTATTAAAACTCACAACTTCCTTTTAATATGCTTTCAAGGCAATTTTGCCAGTAGAATTAGCAAGAGAGATATTGGTCATAGGGTCTCGTCTCGTCTTCTCTTCTCTTCTCTTCTCTTCTCTTCTCTTCTCTTCTCTTCTCTTCTCTTCTCTTCTCTTCTCTTCTCTTCTCTTCTCTTCTCTTCTCTTCTCTTCTCTTCTCTTCTCTTCTCTTCTCTTCTCTTCTCTCCTCTCCTCTCCTCTCCTCTCCTCTCCTCTCCTCTCCTCTCCTCTCCGTGTACTTTACCCTCAAGAACAAAAATTAAATAACCTTCTCTTACCCAAACAGATTCCAGCTAGTCCCCACAGACAATCAAGGTAATTTTTTATCAGGAATCTTTTCATTATCTGAATGATCCTTCAGCCATTCAAAACATGAGGTTAATGTACACAATAATATATCATAAGTTACTATAAATAAACTCCTGAATAAAAAGCTTCAATCAATACTTTACAGAATGGAGAAACACTTTATAGATATGGGAGTGTGAAAGAAACACCAGGATAAACCTAAACTGAAGCAGCCTTGTACGATAAGAAATGATACATTTGCAAAAGGGGAATAATGCATTTTACAGAATTAAGGTTAACAAAGGCAAGACAATGAAAGATTCTGAGAGTTAGGGAAGGAAAGGTGACTTAAGGTCTATAGAAAATTTCCAGTGAAGGTAAACAGCACATGGGAAGGTTTTGCCAAAGGAATAAATGCAGGTGACAAAGTTAAAAGTGGAGAGGAGATTGAGTTAATGGGGACACATGACCTGTGGAGTGAGTGGAGAAGCATGCACTAGACTGTGCAGATTAACACTGCGCAGGAAAAAAGGAAGTTACAAGAAATATAATTTGAGGTGGTCATTAGCCTATAGTCAAGATGTCCACAGTGGTGCAACTGGAGAAGAAAAGGCTGAAACTGAAGATGATATCTGAGGTAGCCTGAAGGAGAGAGTTAATCAACCAAGGTGGCTTTCAAATTAAAGCTGGTTAATGAGTTGAAACATTAAGACTGTGGGCATTAAATGCACTCAAAGACTCATGAACTAGAAATAATCTGGAATTTTCAGATAAACAACCAATAAATTTGGGAATACTAATGCAATTTTTAAGTAGTTTACTTTGGAGATCCTGTTTGAGATTTTAAAAGCTGTTTATGTTCATTGATTTCATTATTTTAAGGAAAGTGAGGTAAACTTATCTATTTTTCCAGTCACTTGAAATTCTAATAGCATTTGTGTCAAGAACCATGGAATTTGTGAAATAGAAGAATGAAATTTCAGCTGGTTACGTTGTTAAAGCGGTGTGGCTGGGTATCAGGGCTGCAGCTATGTGCACATCTGCGGCACTTAGGACATTAATTCCGCAGGTGGTCCACGAATTCATTAGCTAGCACAGACAAGACAGTGGGCTGCTGTATGATCGACTGCTCTGAGAGAAGGCTGAAGTGCTAGCTGCCTTTGTAACAAAGCATTGCATTAACTGGTGCAGGAGCTCTCCAGGTGGGAATTTTGGACTGCCCTGAAGACTCCCTCAGGCAGCACCTGCAGTGCCTAGACTAAATTATACATATCAATGTTTTGATTAAAATCCTGGGGAAGAAGTTGGACCTTCTGAGGACTCCCAGGGAGGTTACTACTGCAGAACTGACCAAATCCTACATAGATAAGACACTTGTAAATAGTCAGAAACTGTTCTTCCAGATACAGACATGGTCAAGTAGGACAGTCTTTTGTATACAGTTGACATACTGAGCTGTTTTGTATGCGGTTTAAGACAACAGCAATGGGACAGATTGTGCCTGAATTGGAGTGGTCAGGTAGGAACACAAACTGTCTGGTTATGAGAACTTGGGAACTGAGCACAGCAGCACGTGGAATCTCACCCAATCATAGAATCATAGAATTGTCTAGGTTGGAAAGGACCTTGAAGATCATCAAGTCCAACTATCAACCTAACACTGCCAAAACCACCACTAAACCACATCCCTAAGCACCACATCTACCTGTCTTTTAAATACCTCCAGGGATAGTGACTCCACCAATTCCCTGGGCAGCCTCTTCCAATGCTTAACAACCCTTTCTGTGAAGAACTTTTTCCTAATATCCATCCTAAACCTACCCTGGCAAAACTTGAGGCCATTTCCTCTTGTCCAGCTGAAGACACCATTGTAAGGACCCTTGTAAGAGAGATTCCTTTCACCTTCTAGACAGTGATTGAGCACCTTGCTCAGAGTTTTGGATTTTTTAGGTAAGCATTACCCTATTGCAAGAGCTCAGAAATTCAGGACTTTTTAACAATTGTTCTGTGATTGTCTGTGCATCAACCTCTAATTAAAAAGAGGCAAAAAAGAACAGATCCATGTACCCATATTTTCTTCTGCGTATAACAAACATTATGGCTGAAAAAGTCACATGGCTCCAATACTCAAGTTCAAAGCAAACTGGAATTATCACCTTTCAGATCCTGCACCATAGCTGATTTGTTTATCTCTCCTGAAAGGGATAGCTTGATATTCAAGCTCTTGTAACTTATCATAATTATTATTTGAAGTAATAATCAGTTGAAACCTTTACATATAAGTATTATTATTATTTCTTCTATTATTGTTAATGTATCAAAACCAAATACTGTAATGATGAAAACAGTGTGTTATGAGGTATCTGTGAATTTATTTGCTATTGACATCATTGGGTGTTTTAGACTCTAAGACTAAATTAATTCACATTAAGATTTTTCATCTGTAATGCATGAATCAGGTGCAATATTCACAATGTATATCGCAATATTTTGTAGGTTGTGTTTTTAAAATACAATTCCTTAAATTATTCCAATGCACTTACCTTGATGATGATGACTCTTTTCTTTGAAAAGAGCTAGGACTCTGAAGAGAAGATGATGCTAATAATTCTGACGAAATTCCTTTTCAACCTCTGGAGCTGTAAAAGATCCTCAGGCAAATATTCTTACTGTTACAGCATCATGGTAAATTGTTTAACAAGAAAGGATAAGATCTACATAAGACACCTGGATGTAATAAACTATCCTCAGGGTAGGAAAAGAGTGAGAACAATGCTTTATGTTGCTCTGCTGTCACAAAACAGTAGGGAGATCAACACATGCGGTTGTTTGAAGAATTTGCCTGTCAGTGGCATACGCATGTCCCATGTCAAGAGGAACTGTTTGGAGTAGACATTCCTACACGCTATTTGAGCTATGCTCTGAGTTATGACTTCCTCCTTAGTTCGACCCTGAATTTTCATAGGCATTGAAATGAAAATCATTACATCAAATCCTAGATATCATTACTTTAAGCTGTAGACCTACAAAACTTTCCAATGGTAGAACAGTCTGTTTACCAGTAGTATATGAATAATACATTTTGTCACACCATAGTATATTGCTTTCTTGTTTTTTTTTCCCCCCATAGGTAAATAAAATGCAGTTAAACTGAATTTTAAAATATATTTGTACTGTATGTCATAATTAAGCTGTTCAGTCTTATAGATATCCCATTAAAAGACTTCTGCCGTTAAAAAATATAAAATGTGTTGATGTCTTTATTAGGTAAAACCATTTTGACAAACTGAAATGTAAACATTATCTTTTCTTAAGTGTTACTGCAATATTAATGCTTAAATGAATAAGTCAAGTAGAAAACATAATATATTTTATTTTACAGGAGTAGGGAGATAAATATTAAGTGGATTTCATGGATTTGCATATAAAAGGGAATTCCAAAGTTTCTACAAATGTTTAACAATGCATTTGAAAGGAAGAATGTGATGGCTAGTACTGTGTTTTAATCAATTCAAGGGTAAAGATAATTTTTATTATGTGCCTCACTTTTGTAATACTGGTAGTAATAATCTTATAGCTCATTTCTTAAACAATCCAATCTGTGTAGGAAAAGCAATAAAGTTTCCTGTTTTGTAAATGTAGGTGAATTGCAAAAATTCTTATGAAACTCAGGTTTGATTCATCCCTGCTTCTCATCTTGAGGATACCGAGGGAGAGAGCTTTCTAAGCACAGTTATTTCTGGCACTGTCCAAGAAACTACCAGCAGCATGTGACATCAAGACCAAAAAAAAAAAAAAATCTCTTTTTTCCCACCTGCCAGTACCCCTCTCCTAAATTTCCCCTTTTAATCACTCCTCCTCTCATCCATTTTATGACGAAAGGATTCTCAGGTAAAAATAATGATTCGACACTGTAACTTAAAAGAAAACATGTAAAAAAAAATAAATTGGTTTATTAGTGGAGATATAGCTGTAATTGGTTTTCATCAAATTTATTAAAGGTCTTGAAATTCAGACAATTTCAGGCAGAAGTGAAAAGTATTTTCATTTTCCAAATTAAATTAAAACCTGGAAACATATTGTCTTGGACATAATGAAATCTGTTTGTCTCAAAGCAAGATAATTTTTTAAAGTGTTTTCCTTACCTTGTTTTTAGTTCTAGTAAAAATTCAATTTAAGAAGACTTGTAAATGAAGCAATGGTTCAAAAAGAAAAGCAAAAAAGTTGAGAAAATATTGAAATAAGCATTTAAGCAATTTTCTTCTCTTTTTCTTTATTAAATCAAATTATAATTAGAAATGGCATGATTTCATTAGTTTTTCATAATCTCATCTATATCTTTAGTGATAGAGTTCAAAATTCTACATGGAAAATTCTGCAATTTTCACTACTTAATAGATAAAAATGTTTCTCTTCCTAATACCCTATTAGAAAGTGATTTCTTAGGATCAAGCAAGAGATTTAACAAACACATTTCATATCGAAACAATGTGAAATGCATCTAGGCAGTAAAATCGTTTTACTGCTAGATCAGCATGGCTTGTCCTTACTCAAGCATATAGACATACTGATTGTTTACTATACATACCAAGCATTAGCCTATCAAGTAATAATAACATCTAAATCATTGAATTAAATAACCATTAATGAAAGTGAGTGTCACTAAGGCACATATACATAATTTTACCCACATGCCTAGCTATATAGCCATTTTTTTCAAAAATAGTTATTACTAGTTTTAGCACTATTATTAATTTAGTGACATATCCATCAGCACAGATAGAATCTATTCCAGTCTATTTCTATTTTTGTATCACCTTCATAACTATAATAATGAGCAGCTTTCAGTGATGCATAAAGTATCATTAGTAATATTTTTCCTGTGAGTTTTGCTCTCTCCCTCTCATCCTAGATAATGATTATTGTGATATAATTTTTTTTGTAGAATAAAATGTAATACATCCTTGAATAATTATGCACCAAATGACCATTTCAATGTTTAACTCCTGTAGATATTTGGAGTTTTGACATGTAGCAAGCATCAGGGTGTCAGATATTTTTATTTTTATGAGTATTTCTCTTATCACTGCAAAATTCAATGATCACCTTTTCTAGTAGAACACCAACAACAGAAGTTTTTATTAATCTTCTTTTTCTTTCTTTTCTTACAAAATATTGTAAATAACTCAGGAAAGAGTTCTATATGAGCCCAGACTAAAGACACTTAAAACCCGGCAAGCAAATATATCACATATACACCAGCTGCAAAGCTTTTGATCCATTCATGTAATAATTATTCCTTTTGTGTTCACTTCTCAATTCATACACATTTAAAAAAAACACATGAGAAGAAGAGTTAAAAGTTTGAAATGAAGTTGACTTTGTGTTATCAAAAATGTACATCTAAGACAGAAAAATGCACAGAAGTCTGAACGTCTCAGTATTGTACAATTGCCTTAAAACAGCAATAATAACATTTAAATGCAGATGTCATTAATGAGCACCACGAAAGGCAAATAAAATTCTGAGTATCCAACATTGACTTGTTTTGAACAAGGTAATCTTAATATCAAGAAGTTAGAAGTATCTTGCACCTGCAACAAAAATTTAACATATTTCTTATCTCCTAGAGAAATGGCAGAACAGACTTCTCCAAAGAATTACGGAATATGTAATTGTTTTAATTCATTTTGCAAATGAGATTACATTCCAGCTTCACCCTGTTACCCCCGCCCCCGACATTCAGTACTTTGTAATTACTATGAATAAGATTTATAAAAGGATTTAATTGCCCCATCTTCTTTTGAAATCTCAGCCTTGCCATGAGCCTGTAAATCACAACCATCGGCTTAACTACGTCTTTAGGCATAATCATACGTGAGGGTGGAAATGAATGAATGGAAGCATCCTCTGTATAAGCCGAGGAGGCCCCCTACTTCAAAGGCAACTCTCTGAATACCAGTGCCAGCTTTCCAGTCATTCTGGTGTAAAAGCCAGGTAGTCCAACTCACTGGTATGAGTTTTGTCACAAATGCAACTGCAGCAAACAAACATTTTATATTTGGATTGTGCTGGCATGTAACCTTTTCTATAAATACCTGAGTTTTAAAAACATGCTACTTGTTTTTAACTAATGTTTCAGCAAGGCATTGTTAATGCTCGGATTGGATGGTGCAGTAGAGTAAGTTCAAGATCTTGGAAAGACATTTCCAATTCACAGCTCAGAAATTCCAGATTTCAAATATTATTTTCAGCTATTTTTCAGAGATTTTTTCTTGTTTTTCTCATCTTTGTATTCCTGAGGAAAAATAATATTTCATGGGTTTTGTTGGTGCATTGTTTAGTTCATACTCATCTCACCAGATTAACCCTGTATTAACCCCGTACCTCTGTATTATACTCTTGCATATATATATTCCCCTGTGTATATCCCTGTGATACTCTATCTCATTGTATTAACCCTATTTAGGTTAGTACAATTAAATAGAAGTACCTGCATGTGAGCACAGCAGTGTGTTTGGTTCAACTGGAGTTCTACTAAGGAAGAAGATGGCAGCTGTAAACACTGATAAGACCTGTGCAGGCATCCTCCCTGGCCTGAGCTGACGCGTGAAGCAGTGAAACCTAAAGCTCAGAAAGCACTCAGTGGCATGTCAGATGATTTCCTGATATAAAGAGGAAGTAGAAACAGGATCAAACCCCAAAAATGTTCAAATAAGGATGTGGATATCATTAAGGTTAACATATGCAATGTGATTAAAGAAAATTCCTATGCATCTCTTTCACAGAACCCATTGAATGGTTTAGCTCTAATACCTGGAATAGCTTAAATGACACTAGAAGCACATGCTTGTAAAGGACGTCAACTCACTCACCAATTTTTTACAGAGATATAGAAAAGAAAGCCGGGATGCAATAAATAACTGTATTGGATTGCTGACATGAAAAGAAATAGAGACGGGTTTTTGTCTGAATTGACAAGTGGCCTTTGGTTTTGTAAACACAACTTTGCTCTTTCTAATAAATGTGTCTAAAAATCTTATTATGCCTGAAAATCATATCACTCAGTGGAAATGCTTCTAGAATTTGGAAAGAAATCCTCTTCTTTAAAATTATGAGCATCAAACTTTTAACTTTTTGCTATTATTTACATTCACAAAGAATTGAAGATATAACTATTTGCAGATGCAGAATTATTTACAAGACAGAAGATTAATTTGAAGCTTTTATTGAGCTGAACTGTATGTGTGGTGTCTGTTATATTACCTGAAGAGGAGAAAGTGAGGAAGTAGAAAAGGTTAGCAATGACTATGATAATAACTGCTCTAAAATGAGATTATATTATGACTGTTATTATTTGTGTTCTTAATAGCATTAACATAATGTTTGCCAACTCTTCACTCAATTTTTATGAGCATGATTGTTATTGTTGTTCCCAGTGTGGGTAGTTATAGCTCCTGAAGAGCAAATTTTTCATCAAATATTTATTTGTACCCCACAGCACATTCAAAGTCTGATTCCTTTAGTTCTTTCAAGATCCCACTGAATTGTTTATAACAACTTCTCATGGCAAAGTCTAATATTGACTACTTATTTTGTTTAGGACAAATTGGTGTGAAGACACAAGCACTTGGCTTTAAATCTGAGGAAGCAAATGTATGTAGGTAAGCGTACAACAATGACTCTTCATTTTCTTGTTCAGTTACAAAGTAATGTAGTACTTTTCTTGCCATGAACAGAAATAAGGAAAACACATTTATAATCAATACTGCACCTGCATATTTAGATGATTTCTTCATTTAGTTGTGGCAAAGGCCGAAATATTTAAGAAGTTTTTAAATTCTCCAGATTTATGGATAACTACCTCTGAGCATTTTGCCTGTGGAAGAAAAACAACCAAACAACAGTAACGCATTAACTCTTTAAAATCACATTTTTTACATTATCCTAAATAATTAAAGATAAAACAGAAGGGTCTAGGAGATTTCATTTTATTTTCTCCATAGGGATACATTCTAAATTTTTGAATGGAAGATCAGTATTACAGCTTCAGAAGTTAATTGGTGTTTATATGAGTAACGATGTTATCACAAGAATGCAGCAGAAGAGTTGTTTGACATAGACTTTTTCTTGACTGGTCAGTAAATTAAAGTAGATAGGCCTTATGCCTGGTACTTGTTTTAGCTGTAGTCTTAAAGTATCTGGAAGAAGAGAAATGTCTCAGTGAGCACTAGACATGTCTTGTAATAGTGCTTATGTTAGGAATGGGATTAATGTGACTGCCTAGTGAAGTAGATTGCCTTTATAGTCAACAGACTGATACATTTTACACTGTAAATACCTGAAATGAGATTAATCTCCTTTCACTGCCTTTGTAGGACAGCTAAGCATACATCACAAAGGTAGCATGGAGCACACTAAAGAAGTTCATTCCACTAAGATTTTAGCATATCTGGAATACGTGTTGTAATTGTGTTCTTTTCAGAGCTAATAGGATTACTGAATTTAAGAAGGACGTATCCTTCTTATGCCAGGATAATGAGCAATTTATGATACCTTTGCATGTTTTACGTATGAACATTGAGCTATACATGTTTAAATTCATTTCCATCACATAAAATTACTGAGCTTTTGCAGGCAATGTGTGCTTTCATTTCAAGGGCTGTATCTACCTTTTGTTAAGTGTCGGACTGAATCTATATGGACTGAAATACACCTAAACAGATGCTTCATGACTTCATGATCTGTTTTAATCTGTATTACTAGAGATATCCATGTAATTGAAATTACATTTTTATTAACTGAAAACTTGAAAATTTTCATTCCCCTGCAAGATATGCATGACATTTGCATGTTCTCACAACCTCATATATTCTTACAGTTTATGTCTAAAATGAACTGATATGATCTTCTCACTATAACTTAATGCATATTGTACCACAGAAATGGTAGCTCCTGAAATTGAGGTATTTTCAGTTCACAACAACAGATAATTTAACTAGAACTTCTTCTGGAAATTATAACACATCTTGCCTTAAAGGCTACAAGTGATGGAGCACTTATCATTTGAAGTTCTGAAATTCTTTTTCAGAATGTAATTACAGTGTCTGTTAAAAAATTTCCTTTTATTTTCACCTATTGAAATGTTATACAAGCCATTAGGTAAGTCAGTGGATTAAAACAACTCAAACTCAATGGTCATTTAAACCTTGTCTCAAAGCTTCCTGTGTGTCTGACCTGCATTGTCTTTCATGCACCTAGCTCTGGGTGTGTGGGACTGAAAGTGTCCTGGCACATTGATTGCTAGGAGAATTTTAACATAGTTTCTGCCTCCTTATGCCTGGGGAAACCAAACCATGAAGTAAGTATTTCCTCAGTAGTTCACAGTAAAATTCATAAAAGAAACCTTGTTTTCCATAAACCTAAGAGTTAGTTTGGAAACCTGCTGTGAGAATACCCGAAGCTAGTCAAAGCACTGAGGAGGACCTTCCTTAGAACAAGCTCTCTCTAAAGGTGAAAACAGCTAAGACAGCAAATATAAGACAATGTTCTAGAAATTGCTTCTTTTTAAAAAGACCCCAAACCCACATATATTTTCTTTGAAACATGTATGTTGCACTAAATATAAAAGCCAGGACATTCATTAAGAATGTGTAAAAGAGGCAGCTACACCCATGTATATGCCTTCAATTTGGCATGAGGCAGTGTTTAGAGTAAATAGGAACAAGAATCATACTTTTATCTTAATTAAATGACAATTAAGAGAGTTCCTCCAGGTACCGACACAGATGCTTGCAAAGCTGTAACTTGATGACATGTTGACGGTCATTATGGTGGCTGTTAGCTCTCACTCTTAAAATTCCAAGCTGCAGAGGAGCTGAAGAAATGTTTGACTAACAAAGGGTTTGATTATAAAAATGTGCCTTTCTTTCAGTAGACATGGAGATATTAGTGAAAAGACACAGTTCAGTGGACCTAAAGGTATACTCTGGAATGATGCTCTCAATGTTATAGCACTCATGGTATTGAAACCCAAAAGTAAAGTCCTGAATAATTTTTGATTACTTAGAAAAAAGCCTTTGGAGAAAACAAACTTCATGTGTGACTAGACAGTGGTTTTGTACAGATCATTAGCTTTTAGCATAATTATGCTGGGTCAGAATCTCTCCGACCATCTTCTTGATGCAGAGATTGTACAACAAAAATGGACAAAAAATCAAGTCAAACATTTTCTCTCTGTGAAACCCAGACAGGCAACAGACAAAATTGAAGTCTAGGCAAAACAGTAACTTGCACTTTCCCTCCTTACTGTGCCCAATTTACCTTCATTATGGGGTAAGGAGGATGGGTATGGAGTTCATATATGGGGGGGTTCAGTGATTTGTGTACATAAAAAGAACAAAACTATGAGTACTGCTTCATTTGTCCCGTCACTTTTTACTTAATTAATTGGACACACATTTATGTAAATTTTATAAAGACATGTAAAGACCACTCAACTTTGTCACACTAGAGGAGGCAGCACACCTCTACAAAATTTGCAACATCTCAGCTTCTTTTTTGTACAAACGTGATCTGCGTAAACATTAAGAAAGTCTAGAAAAGTTTTTGCACTTTCCACCATAGGGATGTGAAAAATGAACAGCAATGTTTTCTGTTTTACTCAGGGCAACAGTCCAGGCACTGCTGGTGAAGCAAGTGCAGAAAAAAACCACAACCAGCCAACCAAACCAAACAAACCAATAAACAAAAAAACCCACCAGATTTTGTCCTTTCACTCCACAGTAACAAACAAGGGTAGTCACTTCATTTCATCTTATATATTAGGTTCTATCATAGGGCAAAAGGAGTAGTATAGCAAATTGTGAAACAGTTGGGTTTTTCAGCTTTGTTCTGTTCAAAGGCTTCCTTATTCCCATTTGAGGATATCCTTCCATTTGAAGATATCCTCAAACTTCATTTTCTTACTTGAAACTTCAATGATACAACTTCTGAGACCAAAGACTCAACATATTATTTATAACCAAACAGAAGATACTTTTTTCCTGATCCTCTCATAAAATGTACATTTTCTTTTTTTTTATTTACCCATATATTTAATTTCTGTCTTTACTTCATGTTCATTATCATGGCTCAAAGTTTCGTTCAATTACTCACTACTATCTCCGACTGCTCTTCCTGTGCTACTATTCCTTGTGTTTGCTCAAGTTTGAGCTGTAAACAAACGTCCAAGCAAGATGCTCATTTTCTTCCAGGCTGCTAGCCCCCTCGTCTTCTACACATTACCCATTTTTCTTATGAGAAATTCCACTTAGCCAGTGGCTATCCTGGCATCCTCTACCTTTAAGCATACATAACTCTCCTGCTGCTTGTGTCCACTGTAAGGCTGCTTCTTTTCTTTTCTATTTTTTCTTTAATTTTTCCCCCTGAACATGGAGTATAATATTGACTGAGGTTTATTATGCTTACCCATATTTATTAGATTTCATTAACCCCTGCATCAAACTCAGTGTGTCTTTCTCTCTCGGGTAACATTTCTTATTTTGGTCTATTTGCCCTATGTCTCCTGTACTAAAAAGGCGTTCACACTTCATATGCTTCAGACTGACAACATCCTTTAGTTTGCTTTAGTCAAATGAGGTGTAGAACTCCAATTAGTGATTTATTCCAAATTCTTATCTGGGCTTCTTTTAGCCTTCCTTTCCAGCGTAAAAAAAAAAAACAAAAAAAAAACCCCAAAAAACCCAAAACCAATAATATATCAAAAGCCCTGTCCAATAAAATGACAACAGGAGGGGAAGAGAATACTTTGGGTTTTTAAAGGTTTCAAGAGACGTCCAGAACTAGTTATTATGAGAATGACCATGACCACACACGTGATAATTCAAGAAAAATATCTTCACAGTATGTACAGATTTGTAAGTCAATCAAGAAGTAATGCTTTCACTGCATCTTCAGTCCAATAATATATACATTTTTGTTGTATTCAGAGACGTGTATTGTCATGTGTACAAATCATTATGATATCTATCCCTCACAAAGAGGTTATAGGAGCTTTGTTTGTTTGTTTGGGAGGTTGTGTGTGTGTTTTCTTTTGTTTTGTTTCGTTTTCCTTGAAATACCTAATGCTTTTGCAAGTATGTTCCTTGTGGAATACAGAGAGAGAGGATAGAGGGTAAAATGGGAAAAAAAAAAAAAGCAAAAAAAAGCAGCTAAGTAATAGAAGACTTGGGCAATTACTGTAACTACTGTAGCATGTTATCCTATTACTGCTAAGTACAAAAGTTTCTGAGCTTTTGCTTCCAAAATGTCATGTCAGACAAGACCTGGATTACAGCTAAAATTTTTTAATCTTCAGAGTAAAGAAGTCCAACATTTTTATAATAGGATGTGAGCCGTGATACTCTATTGTCAATGACACTGCTACAGCTTTTCAGTTAACTTTGGCACTAGCTGCATTTTGTATCTGACATTTGGTGTAGGAAGCTATTTAAACTTAATCTTCAGGAAATTATTAACAGTATATTTCTATGAGATCGTATTTTAAACAGCGCTTATAATCAATTTATATAGTTTAACATGGGGATATAAACCAATTTGTAACCCATATTCCTGCCATATTTGATGTTTTGCAGGAACTCCTTAACTAAACAAAGCCAAATATGCCCAGTACTAGAGATGAAAACCCAAAGACTGCAAGGCTTACTAGTGGTTCTGTATTAACTCGGAATCATTCATAGTGTGATCTAATCAAAGTTTCAATACTGCAGGGCAAAAATTTCACAACCTGTTGAAGTCAATAGAAAGCCAAAACACTGATGGACAAAGATCAGTAGGTCTTTGTAGCAAAAACATTAGCCCTAACATATTGGCTAAATTTGAAATTGTATGTTTTCGTTCTCTCTACTTACATGCCCTGCTTGCTAACAGTTGGACACAGTGGGGCAAATTCTATCATCTGTTCTTGAAGACACCTGTCAAAGGTATACCAAATCAAAGTAAAATGCATCTGAGAGAAGGTATAAACAGGAAGAAAACTATACATTGGTGATTAGGACCATCACAACAGAAGTTGAGGACCATAATTAATTCTTCTATTCTGCGCTTTTTTTTTTCCCTCCCCCCACCCCCTACCAGGATGAGCAACCTGGTTGCATACAGACATATCTTCTGAACTAGATAAGAAGTAATTATAGAGAAAAAAAGGTAATGGAGAAGATTTATGAGTTTTATCACTCACTTTAAAGTGTATTAAATTCATGCGGACCAGTTAGTACGTATCTAAATTTGATTATTTTTTTTTAGATTGAAGTGGCTAATATATCAAAACCAAAACAATTGGCACCAAATAAAAGAGAAACCCTCCCCTACGCTAAAAAGGTTGAAAACACCCCAAAACAAGCAGAACATGAGTATGGATCACTGAAAACTGGTAGGCTATGCTGCCACCCAAAGGCTCTGTTGAATAAATTGGTTGCTTTTATAATATACTAGTATAAGTTTCCAGGTGGAATAAAGATTTAGTAAGTTATTTCTTGGTTGGTAGTTATCATGACTGATGTGTCAGCATCAGTAATTTCATTCTAGATTTTGTGTGCTGTATTTTAGTTGTGAAGTAGCTTGTGGCTCTTCTGAAATAATATTTTTAAAAATGATTAAAAACCACTTTCATATTTCTTTTTTACTTTTGTCAGCTAATGTTTTTTTATTAAGGTGCTATCTGCCTTGGATTTAATAATAGGGTTTTCACATTATATAACTTTCTCTTTTCACCAAGCAAAGAGTATAAAATGGGAGCCACTTGAGTAGAACTGGTTGTATCCTTTTGGAGATATGAATGTATAGGTTCTCAGTTCTCTCTCATTTGTACAGAATGATTGATCTGGCTCCCACTTGATAACTTACAAACAGTTCATCTCCTTATTTTTTTATGGGTGTTTTCTTGTCCACAACATATGCATGTCTAATTTGCCTAAGTGTGACATATGGGTTTCCAGAGTGCTCATTTTGTCTGGAAGCTTATGTGTTGTAGACAGATTTGGAAATCCTTCTCCACTCTTTCTTCTACTGTGTCATTGAGTGATTGTGTGCTGTATAATTTGACAACCTCCTCTATCAGCTCATCAGTATAACCTGCAACATGCATAATAATTACAGCTTCATTTCAGGAAATACATGAGAAAGGGTCAGAAATGTGTCAATCTGTCTAACTACTTCTTCCATCACATCTGTTCTACTTAGTAGTTGGACAGAGTGGGACTGCCTTATGAAATAATAATGCATTTTTAAAACCGGGGTAATCTTTTATGCTGTCACAGTGCTCATTCAATGTTATTATATAACCTGTCTCTTTGAAGATTTCCTTATAAAATGTGATATTTTAAAAATATTATATGAAAATCACTATGACCATATTACCACACACACAAAGTCGTCCTCCACCAAGGCTTGAATTATATCAATACAGGATAAAAAGTTTGGTGTAAAAGTTCTGTGTAAAATTTTGCATTATTTAGTGGGCCACAATTAATGTTAACATTCCAATTATAAAAGATTTGCAGGTTTTTAAAGCTTGTTACAGGGACCTGCTATGTTATAAACGTATCACCAGAAGTACATATGCAGATGTGTAAAAAACAGAATAATTTTATTCACTTTCTGGAGTATATAACAATTGATTTCATGAAATGTCTTTAGCAAGTTTATTAAATTTTTTGTGAATATGACTTGGGTAGAAATTATTCCCTCTAAATTTTTTGTGTATACGCAAATTGTATCATGGTTATTTAATAACTGGTCATTAAATAACATTTTCCATTTTTTTTCAGAAGACCATTTTTTGACATGAGACTTAGTTGTTCTTTTTAATTATACAATAACTAGACATGCATATACATCATATGCAGTATATAATTTGTGTTAGAATGTTTCATGTTATCCCTACAATTGGTGCAAAAGTTGTTTGTTGTCTGATAAACATTAGGAAATGCTGAAGAAAATATTACATGTGATGGTTCTTTATATTTCTCCTTAAACTTTCAAATTCAATTGCTTTTTTTTTTAAAGTAAAAGATCAAAGATGACTTACAGAAACAGGAACAGCGAGTTGTAATTCATTGTAATTCATGCCCATTAACTAGTATATGCAAATACTCCTCAGAAATTGTCAGAGCCTATAGCCTGTAGAGAGAGGAACTTCTAAGCATACTTGAAATTAGAGGCCTTTAAAACAAAGGTGCATTCAGGGGAAACTCTCGCAATAAAGCTGCAGAAAGAAAAGCTGACATTGCAATAGACTTGTCAGAACTATTTTATAAGAGGTGATCTGTTTTCCATCTGGTGAGAAAGCTAACGTCAAGGACACTGTCCAACTTGGCATTTTTGTCAAAGGTTTCAGAGAAAAAAATTAGTTTTAAAGAAAAGCAAGCTTCTTTTTCAGATTTTGATTTACACTGAGCAACAAAAATGTTTAATGTTACAGTGAGAAAGGTGATGAAAAACTGTCTTCAATAGGTTTGGTTTTGTATGAGTCCCTGGGATAGAAAAACAATATTTGGTGTATTTTTCTTTTTCACTGAGACAAAAAAGAAGTCAGAGACAAGTGACTAAAAACAAACCATGTGCTAAGGTTTGAATGTTTTTGGTAAAATATATTAATATGCTATAACAAAGAAGTATCAAACAGTGACGGGAGTGAGCCTTGTGTAGATATTTACATACAGCTAAACTGTCTGAATCACAAATCTGAATCACACTGGTGACCAAATCCTTATTTCCTTAAATTTTTGTTCATATAAGCAAGCATATTAGAATCAAATTCTGGTGATAATTGGTTTTTTGGTTTGGTTTTGGGTTTTTTTTTTTCATGGCACTATTTCAGACCAGGAACATGGACCAGGATGTTTGCTATTCAAAAGCTGCTGATTTTGAAGCACGCAGGTAAGAACTCTGAATTGTAAAATAGAGAATAGGGTACCTTAGAAACTGGCTATGTGGTATTCTTCAGAACTAAAAAAGTACAGCATAGTCTTTGAAAAGAAAAAAAGCTTTCCTAACCTCCTCCTCTTTAAATATAAATAGATACGTAGTGTAGTTCTTCTGACTGTAATATCTGAGAAACTCGAAATCTGTCTATGCATATCTGTGTATATACATATGTAGAAATGTATGTGCATGGATGGATATGTATAGTCATACTTTGAAATCTGGGGACAAGAACTTTAATCTCCAGTGGCCACAAAGTTCCTCTGACCTCATTTTTCTTAGTTGCCTTTTTTATGATTTTCACATTTTTAGAGAATGCTAAGCTTTTGTTGCAGTTGAGAAGAGGGAGACATGGTAGTTTATGACAAGAATGGCATAGAGTCCTTTTTAATTACTGTAGTGTTGAATATTTTTCTTCTTATTTTGAGGTCTTTGGTGGTAGAGGTTGTGCAATAAACCCAGTGGATACCTCTGATCTTTTTCTGATCATTAAAGTAAACATCTTAGTTTGATTCTCCCACACCCTTTTCTGTTGGGGTAAAATTTCCAGTCCTCATTCTTAGACAAATACCTAGTTCAATATTTCATTATACCCAGAAAATCAGACTGAATTTTCTTTTTTTTTTTTGCTTTGAAATTTTTATCATTTGATTCATTGCACAATGGACACCAATCTCCTTATAACAGATATGTTTGTCACCAAGCAGAAAAAATATTTCACAATGTGACTTGAAATCAGTAAAATTTGTTGATTTCATCTCATCAGATCTGATATTTTGTTACAGTTGAACAATATTTAATTCCTCCTTGAGCCATAGGATGAAAGCATATGAAATTTTCATTCTCTTAAGAGAGCAAGGATTTTTGAAGTCGGTAATAGTGGCACTGCAAATTGGACTAATGTCAGTAATTGTGCTTTATTTTGATTCATTAATAGAATTTTAATAAGCCTAACAATAAACTCTTAGCTCATACACATGGTGTGTTCGCTATTGCCTGTAACAGGATTTTTGATGGAATGGATGAACCTGCCTTCTTTCCTAGGAATAACAAGTCCACACATTGTCATTCACAAACAAATTTTAAAGTCAGGGGTAACATATACTAACTAGCAAGTGCCTCTGTATTCTCCATTTTTAATTCACATTTTTATTGCAGAAAAACATCAAATAGCTAATTAACAACCTTTTAGACTTTAAAACATATTTATGCTGATCATGCCTAACTCAAAACATCCACAATTCATTGTAACAACTCACTATTGTGCTTACAGAGGTTCTGGATCAAGTTCTTTTAGCTTCTACACAAATTCCCATTCATTTTGAGGTTGATCATGGAAATGGGTAGTTAAATATTCATCTTTATGATAAAAATGTACAAAATGCTTAAGGGCAAAAATTAAGGGAAAATCAGTAGTCAGGAATTAGTCAGCTTTGTTCAAGCCTTACTGCATATTCCAAATGATCCTCTACTACTCTGTAGTAGAGTTAATCAAATTAACATGCTGATAAGTCCTCATGCTCCACAACAGGAAAAATTAAACAGTGTCTTGCTTTGTCTAGGTGCTGTTTTTTGAAGGGCTTTCATAGCACTTTTCTGTTCTACTCTTGACTGCGATCAGTATTCTTTGCTACTGCATAACATTAAAATCTATTGCTAACTTGGTTAGTGTTAAAATCACAAAGAAATCAGACCTTGCACTTCCACAGTTAGCCCAGATGAAATGGATTCTTCTTAATTTAAACGGATTGGTAGCTCTTTGCCTACTTTCTCAGCAGGCATGTTGAAAATGCCCTCACACGTTTCATCAAGGACTCACTCAAATGTGACCAAATTCACTCTGGTTGGACTGCTAGAATTTTACGGACTGAGAGGCATATTCTGTTGTTGTTTGCACACAGCTGCTTATGAAATATTTGAAAGCACTTACAGAACTTCCATGAAATGGTTTCTTTGTGATGAAGTTAAAGCCAAATGTTGCTCCTCTAATTCGATAAAGATATATGAGTGATTTAGTTTTTCATGATACCTTTAAAGGATTAATGCCAGATAAGTATGTCAGATATTTCACACTGCTCTCTTTCTTTATATAGTGCTACGATTGAGTAGTGTTATTACTCAGCAATATACTTAAGGTGCTTTTATTAAGCTTTTTAAAAAATGTTCCTTAAATACATAAAATTATTTTACAAGTATGTAGTCCTGTGACTCATTCAATCCTCTGTTTCTCCCAATGTTTTTTCTTTCCTCTAATCATGTATGTTAAAGCAGACAAGAGTAGCCATCTTCTTGTGTGAAGTACTATACATGATTTTAACAAGGGAGAGTCTACACATCAAAGGGTTACAGTATAAGACAGTATAAGATTCTACAGAATAATCAGGAGTTTATTTTACAGAAGAGCCCTAAATATGTCATTAGGCACGTAAGAGATTTTCAAAAGCAACTAAGCAGATTAGGTATCTAACTCCCATGGACTTCAGGTTAGTCAGATGTCTTTGGGAGCTGTGAAATTGAAAATGTGACAAGACAGATGATATTTCAATTACCAGAGTGGAGTGACATCTCTAATATCATATCAATAATCTGATCTGTTTGGGTGGTGGAGAGTAAAAGTTGGTTGGGCAGAAGTGAAAGATCTGTGGAAAGATGGAATAATTTGAAGGGTAATTAATTAAATCTGTGCGTGTAAGGTATGAATCAAACTCTTAATGCTATTATAAATACACTGTGACGAATACCATGGCAATTGCATAAAGTTAGGATACAGTACTCCAAGACTGTCTGTTTTATCTAGTGTGATTTACTTTATGAAAGTTTATAAACAATGACAATAGAGAAAATTAAATCATAATCAGGAAGAAAAGGTTATCACAGGTAACACAAGATGAAAATTTCATCTTACTGTAGAGGAGCTAGCTCAAAACTAAGGACAAAATGCTACCACAAAAGAGAGACCTTGGTAAATATCTGTGGGCACTCTTTTGTGGTCTACCAATTTGACAGGCTCTAGAAATCACGAGTAGTATCTCAATATAACAGGTCTATCAGACTGAATTTTTTTTGGTGTTGCTTTCAGTGAAATAAGCGTGCTCTTCACTCCCAAACAGTGTCCAGATGAGACCATGTTAAAAGATTTTTCCTTTGTTTAAAGCTTTCTTCAATGCCAACAGAAACAAAGATGATTTCCTGTCTTTAAGATCTGACGTCCACCAATTTCAATGAGCATTGGGTGCCAAGGTCCGTACTCATATGAAATTCATACTAATAATAGATTTCCCTGTGTTTTGTAACTGAAGAGTCTCTCTCTCTATATATATGTATATAAATCTGGTTGAATACTACTTCAAATTTTTCCCTATTACAATAGTATTTTTAAAAACAGGCAAACAAAACCCATATAAAAAAATGCAAAACCTTCATGGTGAAACACTCAACCCATGAGCTACATGAAACAACTTCATGTCCTGTATGCTAACTCCCTGGTCTGGAAATTATGTCTTCTTTCTGCCAGATACATCTGTTATTCTTGCAAAATAAATTAAATAAAAACCTAGAGCACAGAAGGAAAATGAGAAATGGGATAAATGTAGAGTTTTTCTGATCTGCACCATTTGGCTTGAAACCACAGCCTCTTTTCACTATAGTGAGTCTCTTGAAGAAAGCTTCAAAGTGTAGCCTTCAAACAAGACCTGGAAACCAGAGGTTTGTCCCCACTTCCCCTGTAAATGTGTTCACATCCACATTGCTAGCGGGCCACATCACTGACAAATTTGCCCTAATTCCCTGGCTAACGATGCCCTGTGAATACCTGGGGGTATGTGGGAGGCTGGAGGTACTCATGATCCTCTTACTTGGAGCTCGCTCATGGCATAATGTTTGCTGGAGCACAAGCAGAATCTAGACATGCTGCATTTCAGGAAAGTGTCCTGCCTTCAGACTGAAGAATCATTTAATCCTTTTTTTTTCTTTTTCTTTTCAAATTTCTGTGTATTTTGCAGATCAATCCATAAGGTTTTGCTTACAGTCTGTCATTTAGAAAACAGGATCCCTGTTTGAACATAGTAACAGTTTGGACACAGATCCCTAAAGTGAAGAAAAGATTCATAGAACTACCTTGAAAAAAAGCTGCATAGCTCCAGCTTTTCTTTCACATGACCTCCCCCCCTCCACCGGCCTCAACCCCCGTTCCTGAAACAACAGGAATTTGGTCATTCATCTGAGATTTTGTTAAATTTTATTAACCTACCAGAATCTGTAAATCCTACACAAATGGCCATGGCACCTGCACAGGTCATCTGTTCAGCTCAAGTGCATTAAGAGTAATGTATCTCAGGCTGTGGACTTTTGAAGCAGCAGCTATGAATTTAGTGTGTTTGAGCAAAATAATGAAAATACAGTTCTTGCAACACTCTACAGTGATGCAGGTAATTTCCTTTGTGGAAAAAAAGACAAAGTGGCCTGACATATTGTACAGGGAAGCAGGTGGATTTCATCTTGGCAAGTCTATAGGTGTTCTTCCTATGATTTATATAATCTTTCTTGCCTGGTTTTCTGTACTGAGATCTCCCCTCCACATTTTCAGCAGTACAAGAATTCATTTGAGGGAAAGGGATTCCCCGAATTTTCTTTTTCTGTCACTTTTTCAAACAGCCAAACAGTATTAACGAATTCTTAAACACTAGAACCTCTCCAGTTTGGGGCATTTAACAGATTTCTTGTGTTACTTCCTTCCTCTCTCCCATAGCATATAGCCAGGCATAGCATCAAGATTTTTAATAGTTTCTTTGCTTATTTTATTTGATTTTTTTTTTAAATGATCCTGATCTAGCCATAAAATTATGTGTTGGTAGATACCTGATCACCTTTCTTCATAATGTTTTTTCTTTTGTCTTCTAGCTAATTACCTATCTGGAGTAGTTAGGTGACCAAAAAAATGTGCTTTCATACTTAATGGTACCCCAGCTGAGACAAATACAGATAATAGCTGTTTAAGAGTTTAGAGATCAGACACTGTTTTCCAAGTAGAGATTCTGACAGCAACGACAAGAATGAGAAAAATCTATACGTTTTTCTTTACAGTTAATTAAGCATGAACAAGTTTTTGCTTTGTTTTGTTTTATTTTCTTGCTTTTGTCTCAGAGAAATCAATGCAGTTGCATGATGAACCGTTGCTCACTGGCACATTTTTATCTTTGCTCCTCCCTTCCGCTCTTCTGTATGAAATATAGCCACATTTTTCATTATCCATTTTAAGTCCTTCAGCCTTCAGAATAGCTCTCTGATGCAACAATTAATAGTCAATTTAAATATAAATATCAGGCTATCTCCAGTTCTGGCTAGAATCATTGATTTAATTTCCTAATGACAGAAGAATTAAGTTATAGGCCCTAAGTAGGAATGCAGGCAACCATGTGAAACCATGTGCCAAATTGATATTTCAGCAACTCTGATAACTTATTAGGATGACAGCCATGGGATGTCACAGAGCTGAATGATAAATCTTCAGTCTGCTCCTTTCCTGCTTCTTTAAAATTATTTTTCTATTGCAAAATTAATTGGCATTTGTGTTGACAGTCAGCATCGTCTTTAGTAATGTTTAAAGTAAGAAACTCACAATGTTACTAAATGTTTTGAAAAAGTAAAACGAGTAATCTTACACAACAAACAGGCAGATAAAGGGGGCCGGAATCCACTTCACATAGGGTCAATCCAAGTCTGACACATCATTTAAGCTCATTCATGGGAAGATACAGCACTTAAGTACTGCATAGACCTAAAGACATGGAGCGTTTCGTAAAAGAGGAGTAAATTGGAAAAGTAGGTTCAGAATTGCAGGCCTAAAAGTACAAAATGCCAATAGGAGCAGAATAAATACATCTGAAGGCTGAAATAAACTTCTGGCTGCCATGAGCATTTTGGAGAGGAAGTGTAGAAAGACAAAGTAGTCATGAATGAATCTCCTGTGAAATATTCATGGTCATATATGTTTTCAAGTGATTAAAAAGGGTCAGTGAGATTTTAATAAGAAAACCAATGTCAGTTATGCGTATAGGTTAAATTTTATGTTTTCAAATGAACAGAGAAATTCTTGAAATTAATTAATGGCTGTGCAGTTAAATTACCTCCCATTACACTCAGTAGCAGTTTTATCCCTGATTTTAGAAGGACAAAAACCCCATATCTTATCTACTTCCTGAATAATATCACTGACCCAATGCAGCCTTAACAGAAGTTCATGTTTTTCTCTTGCCCTTGTATTGTGCTAAACATTGACAGAACTGTAGAGATTTCAGCTAGTAACATCCAACTTGCATATACTTCACCATATTCCCATAATCTAGATTTTGTTCCAGAAAACTACTACAGATGTGGGTTGTTTGTTTTTTTTTTCCATTTCATTTTTCTTGACCAAAAGACATAGGCTTTTCAGATTATCTCGAATATCAGACAAGCTGGGAATGCTCCCTGATAGCAATGGTGCAGCTCTATTCCAACCTTAGGTTCTTAAAACAAGTTATGTGTTTGTTGTTTGTAGTGCTTATGAAATGGAGGAAAAAGCCCTACCTAAAATACAGACAATGTAACTCCTGAATGACACTAAGAATCAGGATCAGCACTCTGAAAAGGGTTTGTTAAGCAGTATATGAAGGCAATATACCTTGCAGAACTATGCTACTGTTGTTCCTCTTGTGTATACTATGATTTCTAGTGATTTTTTACTGTGCCTAAGGAATCTGGTTTTGGACAAACAAATGCCTTTAAAAGTTAACCCAGACGAGGTGTTTTGAAAATTACACTCTCAGGTACAGAAACAGGGTGGGTACTCCCTAAATGAGATGTGTACCTTCCCTGAAGCATTTCTGTCCCAGAACTCATTTGCAGGTTTGCAACAAGCTTTGTGTAAGGGGAGCACACATTGTTTCTGCTGCAAGAAGAAACCAGGGACTGGATTGTGAGGATGTACGTCTCACCACGGTATAATTGCTGAATGTATGTTCCAAGCCCCACACCCCCAACCCAAACCCCACAAAACAAAAAAAATGAACTAAAGAAATATGAGTTTCTCTAACACTGTATCTCTAGGTGGTTGTGGCATTTTAATAGGCGAGGGGAAAAACAACCTTGTAAAATAGTGATTAGAGTACTTTTAGTACTAAAAGTAATAAAAGATTCCACTTATGAAGTTTATACTTTCAGGCACTTCTTCAAAGATTAAAAAATACAATTGGAGCTGGTAATCCCTGTGTGAGTTAAAAAGACACACTCATTAGCAAAAGAGATACCAAACACACCCAAAATAGCTGAAGCCATTTGAGACATTAATTCTTTCTTCAGATATTGTAATGGCTGTATAAGAATTTTCTCTGAGCAGTAGAAAATTTTAAAATGTTCAAAGAAATAAACCCTATCATTTATTATGAGTGAGGTAATTCTAAATAAACAGAGTAATTCAAAATGTGAACAAAAGAACCAGAGACTTAACCTTACTAAAAGGTTAAATGCTCCCTTCAGATACGTGAACTTTGAAGGAATGCTCATGGGCAGAGTTTAGGCCCTGATGTACATAGTACAGATTTAGCAAATATGTTATTGAACCCATGGCTCTGTAAAGAGATTTCAAAGTCATGTGTGTTAACTATGCTGCATGGGGAATAGGTCTTTGTGAAAGAACTCAAGAGGACTGAAAGCAATTCACTGTTGGAGGTAATGATAGTCCTGAGGATTTCTGACAGTTTAAGGTGACATGACTGAAATAATTTATTAACATATAACTTACAGTTACATTGGTGAAAATAATTTGAGTGTGGAATTATATGGACAGTTGCTGGCACTCTGATATTAAGGTTATTCAATTTTTCTTTACAACCTACCATTTTCAGTTGCATATCATATTGCCAGACTTCAAAAGTGTGGATTGAATAAATTGATACTTGGTTTAACATTGATTTTTTTATTATTATTATTTTTAGAGTTCAGCAAACCTGTAAGGGATTTTAATTTTGTTATGTTTGGGGGAGCATGGTTAGCAACAGATGCTGTAGGTAGTTTTACCTGTTCTTTTACTTGTTTGTTTTTCCATTACTCTTTAGAAAAAGTCTTGTGAAAAGTGTATCCTATTTAGCAGGAAAAGTTCTGCAGTCCGCATGGTGCTTTACTAGAAATCCTTCCCCACTCAGCTTTATTTAAATACCTGGAAATTGCTATTTGGGGTGGGGGGGTAGACACCAAACAAAACATCCACAAAAACAAACCCCAAACAAACAAAAACAAAAAAAACAACCAACCAAACAAACAAACCAACTAAAAAAACCAACTCAAAACCATTCAAAACCAGAAACCTGATCAAAAAAAACACACAGGGAGGGGACTCTTGTGTTACTCTTGTGTATTGAGTATGATGAGTGTTTAAAGTGCTCCAACACTGATTTTTGAGGTGAGCGTTCAGTTTCCTCATCCACCTGGGAGGAATTAGGACCCACATCCTGGGAAAGTACTTTAGGCAAAAAGCTTTAAACAGCTTTTGTGTAGGGAACTGGGGAGGAAGAAGAAATTAATATCTCTATTTGAAACTCTTCCATTGTGCAGTTAAAATGAACATGATTTTCTAGTCTACTGTGTAGGGCACTCAATAAATTGAGGTTTGTAGACTCCAATCCCCAGTTCAAAGCCTGGTTATGTAGTTTAGTGAATGACCTTTTTCATATAAAATACATAGCCAGTCACTGAAGTCCAGACGTATTTGTTGGTTCTTGCCAGAGCAGCAGCAGCTGGTAATCAATCCCCTCTGATACTGAGAAAAAGAGAATGTGGGTTTCATCCAGCATAGAAGTAAATCCTGTGACAGCTGGAAATCCATTGTATATAAAGGAAGTAGGGAACTCTGTTTCCATACAAAACCTGCGAGTGGTAGTTGTCATTATGGGGCACGAAGGACAATGAGGGAGAAAGGAAAAAAAGGAGAGGTTTTGGATTCTGAGTGTCTCAGGAGGCAACCAGAGGCTAGTGGGCAGGTAAGCAGGGTTTCACAATGCATTAATTTGAGGGATTTCAATGCTTATTTTCCTGATAAATCCCACTGTAACTTCCTAAAAAAATGGTTCCCTATAAACAGTTTATAAATTTAAGTCTCATTGATTTCAATGGGAATAAAGTTTGCAGATCCCTGACTGCGCTGGGGTGACCATCAGCTTCTGGTTTCTCTTCCCTGGTGGAGAAGCCCCACTTTTGCTTCTCCCTGACACACGCATTTTGGACCTTAGTGAAGTTATTAAGTCATTTGCCTCTGAAATGGAAATCCGAATGGAAGTGTACTTGTAATGTCATGATACTATTTTCTCACACTTCTCCCTCACCTGAAACTACATATTCACTTGTTCATCATCATCCATTCACAGCAAATGAAGTTAGGTGAGTTAGGTGCTCCATTTTTGGTCTCCAGTATCTTAGATTTTATGTAATAAAGCAATGTTACTCAAAAGCTCTGGGTGTACTTTAGGATACTCATTATCTTGCAATGGTTAGCATTAGCAGAGATTCAACTGTTTTCAGAGCTGAAAACCTTTATTGGCAGATAGTAATGACATTAAGACTTTCTTTTCTAAAAAAATACATGAAGTCAGTGTGTTTTAGCAATGTAGTATATCAGTCAAAGCCATGCACAAATTCAGGATCATCACCTTTAGAGCACAAATTCTTCTTTAAAGTATAAAGAAACCAAAGGGAAGTTCTTTGTAGAGATCCATGCATTGATTTAAGGAGAGCCTTGAAGTTGTGATGGTGTTTTACCTGCTGTGTATTCTTATCAAGATGAAGAAATAAAAAGTTGGGTTTTTTCTTGTATTGTATTTTTTTCATTTTAAGTCTCTACCAGAGACAAAGGTAGGTATTTCTGGTATTATATAGTATGATTTTGACATGGGACAATAGTGTGGAAAGAATTGTATAATATGTGACAGACGTAACTGGGTATTATACAAGATCTTATGCTGTTAGCAGAATCGTATTACCACACACCACTAGTATCCTGGTACACATATCCTGCTACTAGTATATTATTTCTTACCATGGATTCATTCTTTGACAGAAATATCATGGTCTGTACTTCAGCCTGCCTTCTGCTAGCATAAGCATTCATAAGATCACACATTTAATTGGGCAGGAAAACAGAATTCATTCTAGAAAGCCATTCTGAAAGTTAGTCTGTCAAAATTTTTACTGGTTTAATTTTAATTTGACTCTTACTCTTTTGGTTTACCATGCAGACACATAAATGCATGAACACCATCTTTTAGTAGCATTAGAGGCCTTCAATACCTGTGATTTCATTCAACCTGCTGAAAATTATGTATTAGGTCCCCTGGCACAACCTTTTCTCATGCATAATGACAGGATTAAAAGAACTGTAAGATAGCTGTCTAAGTAGATTTCTCCATAATATTTGAGAAAAAAATGGAACCCAGTGGCAACTGACGCAACTGTTAGTGGTTTTCTAGGGAGTTATTGTGCAACAGTTTCCTATAAAGGTACAGTATACATGTCCTAAATGGTACATTTCTGAACGATTAAGTTATTCTTCAACATGTTCATAAAACAGCATAGCACTATGTTCAGATTATTCATTCTTTGGTAATCAATAATAATGAATTTATTTCACTTTGTTCATGACATCCTTTCAAATCTAAGGAACTGGAGTACAGGATAAATTCTAGGAATAACTAGTTAGATTTTTGTCTATCTTTTATTATTTATCTACATAAAACATCTGTAAATAAAACTAGGACTTTTTTAACTCTGTGTTAAAATTGCTGAGAAGCTCTAATAATATTTTTCTGCTCTACAATATAACTTTTTGATATTGTTTTCTTAATTGAAGATCTGGAATGATTGGATTAATAATAACCCAACCACTTGGGCAGTATCTCACAGTCCTTGTAACATACTCTAACATATTGCATTCATCTTAACTACTAGACACAAGGCACAGACTATGTTCTCATTTGTTATTGTATATTATTTTGCCTGAAAGATGATGTTCCATTTAAAAGGTATCAGGTATCAAGTGGTCTATGACTCCACTGACATGCATGTAGCCAGAACAGCATCCCCTTCTTACTTCATTATATCACTGTGAGAAGTGGCTTAGGAGAAAAATGTCTATTGTGCTTATGCCAGAGACCTGATTTAAAAAAAAAAAAAAAAAAAACAACACACCAAACATAAAATTTTATGAAAAATATTATAAAATATACTTTCATTTGTTTATCCTGAAAGTGTTTCATTTTTGAAACTTTTGAAATGTGTTGTGACAGAAAAATGGTACTATTTCCTTTTAAATAGCTCCGTCATTTCACAGGAAAAATAAAATATCATGAACTGCTAGTCATTTTAGTTTACAGAATCAATATTTTTCCAGCAGCTTCCCAGTTCCATGTAATAATAATGTATTTCATTGTATTCTACCACCTGAAAGTCCCATCTCTATATCATCTGTGAAAAGATGAAAATGCTTCCAGCTAATACTGCAGTCATCATACTGTTGAACTATGAATTTTGCTTTCAAACACACAAACTGCTAACTTTGTTTATGTGAGTAATATTAACCAAAACCTACATAAGGATCCAAGTTTCACTCAGGTTCACTAATGAAGGAACAAATAGGAATAAAGGAGGGAGACTAATGGGAGAACCCTGGGTCAGGAATGGGCACTGCTGAGAGATTTCAAATCACTTACTGGCAATTTATAAAATATCACACCTTTGAAAATGTATGGGAAGTCCTTGTCAGATTTTTCAACTGTCAGTGTAATTGGGGTGTAAATGTGGGGAATAATATTATGCATAAAGACTTCTAAATCAGCAAAGCACTCTAGAAAGAGAGCAATTACAGCTTCAAATTTTAGTTCAAAACTGTGGCTGCCCCTGCTTAGTCACATGGAGCTATTCCTGAAATATCTATAAGAAGCTATGAACTAAGTCCCCAAAAATGATCTGAAAAAATATCTCGTCATTTTTTTTAAAGATGAAAACAAGCAAGGAAAATTAAGCGATTCCTCAGTTACAGTCTATTTTGTAGGGCACCGTGCAGGGATTTCACTGAAATACATTTGTTTCTTATACTGATGGGGGTCTTTAGATAAATTAAAATCACAACCCACAACTGGAATTATGGGGTATGGCACTTTCTTTAGTGCCACTTCTGTTTTTTATGCAATGTCTATCTAACGTAAATTGCACAAATAAGGGATTGAGTTCTGAGTCTTATACCTCCCGTGAAAGTTTCCTCCCCACAGGCCAGAAAAAAAAGATGCTGATTCTCATGTATTTTTTTTTCTTGCTTTAAGGAACTTTCTTTCTTTCAGCAGAGCGGCATAGCTTTTAAAAAAAGGGTGCTTTTTAATCCCTTCCCGCTTTCCTTATCTCCATCCTTTTCTTGATGATTGCAGCACACTTCTGGGAAGCAACAGACGTGGGTTCAAATCCTGGCAGACTGAAGTGAGAATAAAATCAAGTCTTCCACCCCCTGGTAAAGTGCACTAACCACTATGTTATTATGAAAATAATCTGGTGGTAGTAGCACCATTTGAAAAGAAAGCAGCAGCTACTACAGTACAGTGTGAAGTGCCTGATCTTGTTACTATGTGTTAGGGATTCTCTGAAAAATACTATGAGGTCAAGCCCCTGAGGGGACTTGCACACAAAAGTGCTAGTTTCTGAATTCCAGTCAGGCACAGACATTTATAAGACAAGATATATTTCAGCAATCTCAAGTTTGAGAGACCTACCGCCATATTCAGGACAAAAAGTTTTGGGTACTTAAGGAGGGCTTAAAACTAAGATAAAAAATTATGATTAAAGGCCAGCCGTATCCTGGGCTGCACCAAAAGAAGTGTGGCCAGCAGGACAAGGGAGGTGATTCTGCCACTCTACTCCTCTCTTGTGAGACCCCACCTGGAGTACTGCATCCAGCTCTGGAGTCCCCAACATAAGAAGGATGTGGATCTGCTGGAGCATGTCCAGAGGAGAACCACGAGGATGATCCAAGGGCTGGAGCACCTCTCCTATGAGGAGAGGTTGAAAGAGTTGGGGCTGTTGAGCCTGGAGAAGAGAAGGCTCCGGGGAGACCTTATTGCGGCCTTCCAGTACCTAAAGGGGGCCTACAGGAGAGCTGGGGAAGGACTTTTTACTAGGGCATGTAGTGATAGGATGAGGGGGAATGGCTTCAAACTGGAAGAGGGCAGGTTTAGATTGAACATTAGGAAGAAGTTTTTCACTTTGAGGGTGGTAAGGCACTGGAACAGGTTGCCCCGAGAGGTTGTTGAGGCCCCATCCCTGGAGGTGTTCAAGGCCAGGCTGGACGTGTCCTTGGGCAACCTGGTCTAGTGGGAGGTGTCCTTGTCTATGGCAGGGGGGTTGGAACTCGATGATCTTCAAGGTCCTTTCCAACCTAAACCATTCTATGATTGATTCTATGAAAAACGAGTTGTTATGAAAAGTAGATGTCACTAACCTTAGGTGGATATTTGAGTTTTCAGGATCACCACTTTTGACATAGAATACTGTATTCTATCTAGCGAATTCAGGGTCTATATACACAGGTGGAGGGGAAAGGGGGCAGGTGGCGTTAAATCTGTGCCATTGTTTTATTCATAAAACAGATTCAAAATGCTTGCAAAAGTATTTCCTGAAGTTAGTTAAACTCTCAGATTTCATGACCCAGCTTGCAACTTGATGGAATAAACCATTTTTGTGTATTTTATTAATTTGATTAAAATGCCTAATCAACCAAATATTCACCTAAACAAGCATATTAGTACAATTAATTAAACTAATTATAGACAGAACAATTTTAATTGAGGTCACAGTAAAGATTGAGCCAATAAATTACTATTTTCAAACATCTAAATCTTCAAATAGAACAGGTAATCACTGAATTATGTGTTTGACATGAGATTAGGTTATTTTATACTAAGCTTGTTTTAGGAAAGAGAATTCAGAGTCTTTAAAACTGGGGAACAAGCAATTCCAGTGACTGCAGTTACAATTTCCTATTGGAGAAAAAGCAAAGAAATATGCAAGATGTATGTGTTCTTCATTTAAGTGCCTGTTCCAAGCTAAGCTGCTTTACAAAGGTTTTAGATTCTTAATCAAAGGAATTGTCTACTCTTTCTAGTGTGCTATTTAGTCATTAAAAAATATTATTTCCTTCTAAAAAAAATTATTTGAAGTAATACCATTTTTTAACTCCTGTGTCTATTGATTTATTTATTGGCAGATGCATTTATTTTAGAAAGCGACAAATGGTGGTTTTCTCCTACGAACCTGCATTTGTGCATAGCTACGCAAAAAAGAAAACCTGATTAATGTAAAGTTTAAGCTGCTTCTGCTTTCTTTCTATAAAGAACTTGAATTGATCTCGTTGATGTTGAAAATCTGTGCATGGAAGTTTGATTGGAACTCCTAGAAAAGGTTTTTGGTAACAGCTGGATTATTGGTACCAACAAGACAAGTCTTTTATCTGTTTCTCCTATGATGATAACATCCAAACATAACAGCCAAAAGAGGGAAGAAGCACACAGCCATTGTCACAGTGAGCCTGGGAGAGGTTGTTACCAGACGAGAATCACACCATGCAGCAACGTGTCGTCTCAAGTTTATTGGCTTGGCAGGACAGGCAATAGCAGTAGCAGGGGAATAGCTGCTCCTGTTCCCTAACGCACAAGCGCACATGCAAATCAGAACTCCCGCCCCTGCGGGGCAGTTTATCGCAACACAACTCAGCTCAGGGGAGCAGGACACCGCCCTTCCGAGGTGTCAGGTCTGTGGCTGACAGTTCAGCCCCTGTACATAACAATCCATCTTCAGGCTCTGGCTTCCACAGATAACCCTGAATTCTGCCTCCCTCTTTTGAACTACTTATTAGCTCTTTTTAAACTATCTACTGATTTCTGTGGTAGTTTATCAGCATAAGCTACCGACGGCTTTGTAGTTCTGCTCCCCCAGGTCAATCTGCAGTTGCCACGGTGGCTTCCACCAAAAACGTCACAAAAAAGAAAACGTTACCTTTGTTAGTCCGTTCCTTTGAGGTTAATCTGGCTGGTTTGAGCTCGGCAGCTGCAGTCCTTCATCTGGGTAGCAGGCCCAGGTAAGCTACACCCAGGGACGCTGCTGTCCAGAGACATCCTTTCTCCATTCATTCCAATGAGAAATCCAGGTTTAACCTTTCAAGGTTTAGAGAGACCAGACTGCAACCTGTCTGTTGAGAGAGTTTCATTTAACAGAACGTACATGTAATTTGGGCAAACAGTATCATATATAGCGAAATGATGACTCCTTTTTCCAGCAGTCCCCTAAGCCAGGTGGCAGACGATCCCTAAATGAACAGGGGTTGCATAACTATTTTCATGCAGGCTCCTTCTTACTGTGTGTCAGAAAATCCAAAATCATAGCTTATCCCCTCTACTTCACAGGAAAACTAATTATTCAACACTCGATAGCACCCACTCTGACAGAAAAAGCAATACATATTCCATTTCTCTATTTTACATATGTATTATTTTTTTGCAATAATTTTCATATTCAGATTCAGTAAATGCAGAAGGCGTTTATGCCAGTAAAGTAAAGGTTTGGACCTGTGTTTTTTATGCTTGATCAGAGTTGGAAATCTATTTCAAATAAAATCAAGAAATCCTGTGTTAAAATGATGAAATAAAATTATTCAGAAGTATTTAAATTTAGACATCACAAAAGGTACTGTGTCTATTTCTTACTGTTGTATTAGAAATTCCCGTTGATCATCTTGTGTTTAGTAAGAAGCTATTAAATATTTGCCAAATCAATTAACTAAAATATTTCTATTAATTTAAATAAATTGCTGTGAATATTTTGATGGTTTCTTACCTTAGAACTGATTAAACCATCTAAGGACCTTAGTATAATGGTGTACTAAGCATTTTAGTAGTCAAATAACAATGAAACAAAAGGCTTGCATTTAAATTTACTACTTCTCAACTAAAGGATTGGCTTCTTTAACTATTTAAAGAGCCCAACATATTTTCTCAGAGAAATAGAAGCTTTTTTTTTTCATATAAGGTACCTCCTGGAAATTATTTTATAGAATAGATGTTTTAGATGTCAAAGAATGAAGAATTTTATAAAATAAATCAGTTTTAGATGGCTGTCTCTTAAGTTTCATTGAAAAAAAGAAAGAAGGCTTTTCGTTTTTTTTTTTTCCTACTTCTCTGACGCCATTGTAGACAGACATTTACCCTCATTTTGAGAAGACAATTTACAGTTGCTACTTCATCAGTTGATTCCTACTCTTGGTGTAAACTTATAGCTTACATCCAAAAAATCTAAGCATAATGCAGATGTATATACATTACAAACTGCATTACAGATATTCTCTGATAATTTGGGGAATCTGTACAAATAAAGTACATAAATACTCTTTGAATTTTGAGTCTCAATATTTCTGTAATTCATACGCAAACTCCACTTAGACAATAGATTTAATTTGGATTTTCTACTGAATATAGTTTTTTTAATCTCCATATGACACTATGGAGGAGTAAAGTCACAATTATTGTGAAATTTAATGAGACAATCTGGAAGAAAAAGAAATTTTATCTTTTTATGCAAAACATCATCTAAGTGTAGTTTATCCTCAAGGAGGTTGGTTAAAAGACAGTCAGCTAAAGGCTATGTAGGCTTTATAGTAATAGTAATAGTGACAGTAGTTTGTACTAGTTCTCAATGTTCATTTGAATGTGAGAAAGGAAATACAGCTGTTTAGAGGTCTTTGACAAGTACAAAGAACAATCAAGAATACTAACAAACATGTGATAATGAAATGCATATAGGTTTTTATTTATAGAAATAAAAAGGAGTATTTCATTTTAGAGCTCTTGAAAAATATGTTTCCAGTATCTTTAAAGCATGGTAATAGAGGTCTGGGAAGGGTGAGCATTAACTACCAGTAAAAATATGACTCGGTGGTTCTGATCATTCACGTCCCCTAGGATAAGATATTTCTTTTTCATGGAAGAGGAACAGATAGTGCCCATGAGGTATTTCTGATGTCAAGAAAAACATTGCTGTGACTTACTGGAGCCATTGAAAGGTGTTGCAAGGAGCTCAGTGGGACCAAAGAAAGGAGGGTGAATATGTCGGCAGAAGGAGAAACCTGACAAACAGCAATGATGTACCTCACGCAATGCCCATCTCTGTCTAACCTCTCCACTTGGAGAATTATGAATCTGCCACATGAAATAAGTTTTAATCATCAATTAGGCTCATTTTGGAAACGCAATGCAATTCTTTTCATTGAAAAATTTCCACTGGCATAAGCACTTAATAGTAACTTATATAATTCTGTATCTGTAATATAATGGATGTTGCCATCCATCACCATATACAATAAGTATCAAGAGCAGGCCCTGTACCTGCAGAACCTCAGGTAAAATTCTGACCTCAGCCCGAAGTATAATGGCCTGAATATATATGTGCCCCAAAGGAACTCAGACTTCAGTGACATACTCTTATTTTCCTGTACCCATGCTGTGGTATTTCTATTTTTCTGTGCCTACACAAAAAGTTAATTTCTCCTTATATTTTCAATTTAATTTCAGACTAAGAAACACAAAATGTAAGCAATTTGCTCATCATGACCAACATGAAAAATGTTAACTGAGCTTTAACTTTGTTGCCATTTTTTATCCCTTCTCTGTAAGAAATATGAAGTGTCATAAGCCTGATCTTTGCCCTGAAGTAAAGCTGACACTTTCAGTTGTCTGCCCAGTAATAGAAAAGAGGATGGCAGTGATCTTTTAAGCAGAACTGTTTTGGTGGTTTAAGTTATGAGAAAGATGGGTTGCAACTGTCGGTAACCAGATGGGTGTGTTCAAACCCTGAGTACTAAATTCTTGGAGTGTGCCTTAACCAACACAACCTTGGTGAAGATGGGATGGCATTTGTTTCCCTACCTCTAACAGGAAATGTGCCATTGTGAAAAGAACATAAGATCTAGATGAGCCAGGAGCTCCTGGGGCAACAGGAGCCAATTGGGAGGCACCATTAATACACAGCAAAGGAATGTTGCCTGCAGAGCAGCGCAAAGTAATTACAGCTGTTCCAGCCAAGTCAGCCTCAATGAAGACACGGCTGAAGTGCCTCTATGCAAATGCACAGAGCATGGGGAACAAAGAGGACAAGCTAGAGATGTGTGCATGCCTCTGAGGCTATGATCTCATTGGCATCGTAGAAACATGGTGGGATGACTCCTACGACTGGAGTGTTGGCATGGAAGACTACAGGCTCTTCAGGAGAGACAGGCAAGGGAAACGAGGAGGCGGTGTTGCCTTACACGTCAATGACCAGCTGGAATGCATGGAGCTCAGCCTGGGGATGGATAAAGAGCCAACTGAGAGCCTGTGGGTCAGGATTAAAGGGAAATCGGGAGCAGGGGACATTACAGTGGGGGTCTGCTACAGGCCATCTGACCAAGAAGACTGAGCGGATGAAGCCCTCTATAGACAGATAGGGGTGGCATCATGTTCACAGACCCTGGTCCTCATGGGTGACTTCAACCACCCCGATGTCTGTTGGAAGGGTAACACAGCCAGGCATAGGCAATCCAGGAGGTTCTTGGATTGCATTGACAACAACTTCCTTCTCCAAGTGGTTGAGGAGCCAACGAGGAGAGGAGCTATGCTGGACCTTGTTCTTACCAACAAGGAGGGGCTGGTAGACAGTGTCAAACTCAAGGGTAGCCTGGGCTGTAGCGACCCTGAAATGGTCAAGTTCGAGATCCTCGAGGCAGCGAGGAAGGTGCGCAGCAAACTGACCACCCTTGACTTTGGGAGAGCTGACTTCGACCTCTTGAAGAATCTGCTTGGTATGGTGCCATGGGATGAAGCGCTAGAGGGAAGAAGGTCTCAAGAAAGTTGGTTAATATTCAAGGATCACCTCCTCCAAGCTCAGGAGCAATGCATCCCTAAAAAGAGGAAGGCAGGCAGAAAAGCCAGGGGGCCTGCATGGACAAACAAGGAGCTCCTGGACATGACCAAAAGGAAAAAGGAGGCCTACAGGGAGTGGAAACAGGGTTGGGTAGCCTGGGAGGAATACAGAGGAATCGTTTGAGCAGCCAGGGATCAGGTTAGACAAGCTAAAGCCCAGATAGAACTAAATCTGGCCAGGGACATTAAGACAAACAAAAAAATCCTTCTTTAAGTATGTCAGTGAAAAAAGAAAGACTAGGGAAGATGTGGGTCCTCTCCCGAAGGAAACGCAAGAACTGGTTACCCGGGACAGAGACAGAGCTGAGGTACTCAATGACTTTTTTGCCTCAGTCTTCACTGGCAAGGACTGCAGCCGCACTGCCCATAATGCAGAATGTAAAGGCGAGGACTGGGAAAATGAAGAACTGTAGGTGAAGATCAAGTACGAGACCACCTGAGGAATCTGAAGTGCACAAGTCCATGGGACCTGATGAGATACATCCGCGGGTCCTGAGGGAACTGGCAGATGAAGTCGCTAAGCCACTAGCCATCATATTTGAGAAGTTGTGGCGGTCTGGCGAGGTTCCTGATGACTGGAAAAGGGGAAACATAACCCCTATTTTCAAAAAGGGAAATAAGGAAGACCCGGGGAACTACAGGCCAGTCAGTCACACCTCTGTACCTGGCAAGATCATGGAGCAGATCCTCCTGGAAACTCTGCTAAGGCACATAGAAAACAAGGAGGTGATTGGTGACAGCCAGCATGGCTTCACCAAGGACAAGTCATGCCTGACTAGTTTGGTGGCCTTCTACCAAGGGGTTACAGCGGCAGTGGACAAGGGAAGAGCAACCGATGTCATCTATCTGGACTTGTGCAAAGCTTTTGACACCGTCCCACACGGTATCCTGGTCTCTAAATTGAAGGGACATGGATTCGACAAATGGACCACTCAGTGGATAAGGAACTGGCTGGATGGTCACACGCAAAGAATTGCAGTCAACAGCTCGATGTCCAAGTGGAGACCAGTGATGAGTGGCATTCCTCTGGGGTCGGTACTGGGACCTGTACTGTTCAACATCTTTGTCGGCAACATGGACAGTGGGGTTGAGTGCACCCTCAGCAAGTTTGCTGATGATACCAAGCTGTTTGGTGAGGTAGACACACTGGAGGGGAGGGATGCCATCCAGAAGGACCTGAACAGGCTGGAGAGGTGGGCCCAAGCCAACCTCATGCAGTTCAACAAGGCCAAGTGCAAGGTCCTACATCTGGGACGGGGCAATCCCAAGCACAAATCCGGGCTGGGCGGGGAATGGCTGGAGAGCAGCCCTGAGGAAAGGGACCTGGGTGTGCTGATTGACGAGAAGCTCAACATGGGCTAGCAATGTGTGATCGGTGTGATCGCAGCCCAGAAGGCCAACTGTATCCTTGGCTGCATCAAAAGAAGTGTGGCCAGCAGGTCAAAGCAGGTGATTCTGCCCCTCTACTCCACTCTCGTGAGACCCCACCTGGAGTACTGCATCCAGCTCTAGAGTCCACAATATAAGAAGGACATAGACCTACTGGAGCCTGTCCAGAGGAGAGCCACGAGGATGATCCAAGGGCTGGAGCACCTCTCCTATGAGGAGAGGCTGAAAGAGTTGGGGCTCTTGAGCCTGGAGAAGAGAAGGCTCCGGGGAGATCTTATTGCAGCCTTCGAGTACCTGAAGGGGGCCTACAGGAGAGCTGGGGAAGGACTTTTTACTCGGGCATGTAGTGATAGGATGAGGGGGAATGGCTTCAAACTGGAAGAGGGCAGGTTTAGACTGAACATTAGGAAGAGATTTTTCACTGTGAGGGTGGTAAGGCACTGGAACAGGTTGCCCAGAGAGGTTGTTGAGTCCCCATCCCTGGAGGTGTTTAAGGCCTGGATGGATGTGGCCTTTGGCAACCTGGTCTAGTGGAAGGTGTCCTTGCCTATGGCAGGGGGGTTGGAACTTGATGATCTTCAAGGTCCTTTCCAACCTAAACCATGCTATGATTCTATGATTCTATGATCTAAAAGAGCAGAGGGTAAATAAGTGCTTTAGTAATCTAGCAAGGCTGCTGAGGGCACTGCTCACTTCCTCATTCTTTTTCCATCATCTTAACGTGCACTTAAATACTCCCCTTACTCTCCTCTACCTGCTCCCAATTAAAAAGAAAATGATGACTCTGATACAATGATGTTGTAAATGTCACAGTACTGTAGGATTTCAGCAGTTTTGAATTTTTTAGCAGCTTAGAATCTCTGCAGAACAATTTCCGATTTGTATTTCATCACTACCTTAATGGAGGAACAGCAGTAAGCTTGCGAATTAAAGCTTGCTAGATTAGGGAGTTTGTGCACAAGATTTCAAATCTCTGGTGAATGGCTTGCTGCAGCTCTACAAATCATTCTGTCAAAGCAAATTGTGCTGTTAAAATACGCATTTAAAACAATGCTCCCCAAATAGGTAATATGGAGGTAATTGAAAAACCCAAAGTGCATACAAATAATTGGAAAAAGTGAGCAGTGAGGGAATAAGGAACTAAATGAAAAAAAAAAGTAAAAAAACCACAACAGGGGAAATGTAAATAAACATTACTGTAGAAAGAAGAAATATCATTTACTTTATCACCAACTGCAAATAAACCATATACTTTGGGGCATAACTCTCACCTATTCTGCACACAGTGCTATCTACTGAGATGTGATGGGGAATCATGGGGAAAAAATAAAGAAAAGTTTATGCCTCATATGTCTCACACTGAAATGCAGTGAGAAAAGTGTAATCTTCTGCAAATGCCTAGAAAACATCCAGCTAGGAGCTCTTCATTTCATTAAGTGGCATCATTGATTTCCATGGGAAGTTACAACTAAAAAAGAAAATAGAGGCCAATGACAAATAATAATCCTATAACTTAAATACAATCAAAAAATACCTTCAGCAGTATAGAAACTCACACCAAATGAGTTTGTAACCTTTATGTACCCTGCTATAGGCTATGTAGTATCAGTATAATAAAATATTATCTGTTCAAGTATTTATCAAAATGAGCTGCATAGTTAGTATGTGTGTATACCTCTGGCACTCATCATCAATGCTAAAAAAGAATAAACTTAAATTAGATTTCTCTCCTTCCCACCCCTGCAGTATAAATCTATGTATTAGTAAGCAGGGGACATAATTACTAGAATAATCTTAAGAGATTTATAGGTTCATATTCTTAAGACTATAATATGTATACTGAATATATGGTTCAACTCCATATAATTAACAGCACAAGCTTTTAGGTGAGATAAGGATGCTAATTAAGGGTTCTGTTGAGTAGATCTGTTTCCATTAAACACCTGGACCAACACGCATCTCTTCTTCATATGCATAGAAAGGAAAAGAGAAAACCTTAATAGAACAGAATGAGCAGTGGGTCTTTATGGATTCAATTGAAATTGGGGAAAAAAAACAACAACAAAACCAACCAAAACCACCTTTCTTCATTGACAGGAAAATTGCAGTTGTCTATACATACCAATGAATTTATACTGAAATCCCCTTCTGTCCCACATGTATGTTTGACACCTCATTTAAAATTAAATAAATACATTGAATTAATTTAAGCCTTTGTGACCTTTTATCCCCAGAGTTCTTAATCAAATGTCTCAATTGATTAATAGGTCTTCATATGACCTTATATTGCTGAAATCTTGTCCTTTTCCTCACTCCCTTTAAATATCAATTAATTCTAGAGTAAAAAGGAATATCACCAAATTTTTACCCATCCTCTAAGACAAACCTCATCCCTTAAAACAAGCTTAGTGGAATACAGACAACATAATTTCTGAAATTTTCATTACAGTCACTTCAGTAAAACTGTAGGATGACTTTTGCTAAAAGTAAAGCATCTGGATTGCTCTTCCTGTCCTCATGGGCACATATTTCATACATCATATATTGCATAGTTTGATCCTCAAGATTTAAAACCAATGATGGGTTCTTTTTGTTTGGTTGGTTTTGTTGGTTTCATGTGTACTGGCAGAGGTGGCATACTAGCGTTTCCTTTTGAAGCAATAAATATGATTAGAAGATATAACAAGATATATATATATAACAAGAATTCCAGCTTCTACATATGGAAATACTTCAATTTCAGTCACTCTGCGGAGGTCCCAGACCCTCATTATAATTTAAGATTGATTCTTTTTTATGTATGTAGAAAATAATGCCCTAAAACTTTTGGAACTTTTCCCATCTGTTTCCTTCACACTGACAATTAAGGTATAAAACATCAAAGAAACATGTCCTGTTTGCTTTTTCATATCAACCAGAGCTTTATTTTTGTTAAAATCACAGAAGAAAACTTTTATGCAATTATTTCTACAGAACTTACATTCAAAATTGTGGATCTTGTAATGACCCAATATTTTAACACCTTTAAATGATCACTTTCAGATGAAGCTATACACAGGAATACATTACTGACAACTATACAATTGCCTTTTTTCATCAGTGCAGTAATTCCATAGAATTGTAAAATCATCATAGAATCATAGAATCACAGAATCACAGAATCATAGAATGGTTTAGAGTTGGAAGGGACCTTAAAGATCATCTAGTTCCAACCCCCCTGTCATGGGCAGGGACACCTCCCACTAGTTTAGGTTGCTCAAAGCTCCATCCAACCTGGCCTTGAATACCTCTAGAATGGGGCCTCCACAAGTTCTCTGGGCAACCTGTTCCTGTGTCTCACCACCCTGACAGCAAAGAATTTCCTCCTAATGTCTAATCTAAATCTACCTTCTTCCAGTCTAAAAGTGTTACCCCTCTTCACATCAGTACACTCCCTGGTAAAGTCCCTCCCCGTCTTTCCTGTAGGCCCCCTTTAAGTACTCAAAGGCTGCTATAAGGTCTCCCCGGAGCCTTCTCTTATCCAGGCTGAACAACCCCAGCTTGCTCAGCCTGTCCTCATAAAAGAGGTGCTCTGGCCCTCTGATCATCTTTTTGGCCCTCCTCTGGACTCACTCCAAGAGGTCCATGTCCTTCTTATGTTGAGGGCTCCAGAGGTGGATGCAGTACTCCAAGTGGGGTCTCACCAGAGAGGAGTAGAGGGGCAGAACCGCCTCCTTTAAGCTGCTGGCCGCACTTCTTTTGGTGCAGCCCAGGATGCTGTTGACTTTCTGGGCAGCAAGTGCACACTGCCGGCTCATGTTGAGCTTCTCATCCACCAACACTCCCAAGTCCTTCTCCTCAGTGCTGCTCTCAATCCATTTTCTGCCCAGCCTGTATTTGTTGTTGGGTTTGCACCGACCCACATGCAGGACCTTGTACTTGGCCTTGTTGAACTTCATGAGGTTCCGTTTAACCATTTATTGAATACTGCGCAAGAAGGCAGAGTATTTGCATAACTCTTGTAGGCCCTCATAACATTCAGATATGACAGTTAAGCATATTTTAGTCATGGAAATATAATTTTAACTCACAGTTCTCTCTTTCTCCTCCCCTCCTTTTTCCTTCTTACACAAACTATAACCGTGATCATATTTGTTTAATTATTTGATTGTTTATTCATGTAAATTCATATTCCCATTTAATGTACAGGCAAGAAGTATTTTAAATGTAGCATGAGGAAGAATTCAAATATGGAAAGAATTTGAATGGAAAGCGAGGGGAAAAGAAGTGCTTCTATGAATAGTTAATTAATTAATTGATGCATTTCCAGATAGGAAAGGAAGCATAATGAATTTTAATGACTGTGGGCTATGAATTGAATCCATTTTTCTCTTTCCCAGAGGAGCAAAACTATTTGAACCAATCTTGGCAATGTTTTCCAAGGGTTTTGTTTTCATGTTTTGGGTATTTTTACCTGCCTTTCTGTGCAATGTACATTTAGTTTATCCCTTCATATAATTTGTTCTTGAAATTTTGCTGTAAATGAAGGAGAAAACATGCCTAAAACACCATGAACTGACAAATAGAAAGAACCAGTCTTAAAGAAATGAAGGAAAGTAAATGTTTTATTTGAGCACCATAAATTGTGTCTTTTGATCATCATACAGAGTCTTGGATCTCAAGATAGCAACCTTAGAAATGATGGGTGGGTTTAGATAATGATTCAGGGTATTGGGACACACTAAGAAGCTCAATGTAATCCCAGCTGTAGTAGGTAAGTAAGAAATTTAGTTCATCAATGATATTTTGTTTCATATAATAGTTATTGGAGTTAGGTAAACTAGGGCATATTAGCAGTACTGGGGAAAACCATCCCCATTCAGTGTGAAATAGTGTTTTAAGGTTTGTTTGGGTTTTTTTTTCTTTGTTTTTATTTTGGCTGTAATGATCAAACTAGTTGTTAACAAAATTTAACAGAAAGGGAATGTTTTTCATAATTACAAGATTTTTTAATACTTTCAAATAATATTTATGAGCATTTTGAATGCAAAAACATTTTTTAAAATTGCTGTACTTTTAAAATATCTATATTGTTAATTTAAAATGTTTTTCATTTGTATACTTTCTGGAAGAAAAAAAATTAAATGAGTACATACTTGCTGAAAGTACTCCACACTCTTTCAATTGTGATTCTCACACTGTAGAGCAACATCCTTCAAAAATGAGTAGGAGGGGAAAACTGTTCTTAAGACTAGAAGTATTTCCTTAATGCCATGGAGAATCAGTAGATAAATACCTACATCAGTTTTTAGGTGTTTCTTACTGATATCTGGGCTACCTCACAGTGAGAAGTTTTGCTATCAGCTTTAACATGTTTTAAGGCAAAAACATCACCTACTTATATTAAAACACCATAAAATACAGGTAGTCTTGTATTTCAGTTTAGCCCTCAACATAAAAACTTTCCAAAGTTTTCCTTAATTCATTGCTATCTTTGCTGTCTCCTACTACAAAATTGACATCTTCCTACATGCTGGGTGAATTTAACTTCTGGACATACTGACCTCTTTTTCAGTTGAAGAACAGAGTGGAAAACCTCCATCCTCAGGACAGCTGGTCACCAAGGTGGGCAACCCTTGAAATGAAGGTATTCCCTTCTTTCCCTGTCAGAGAGCTTTTTTGACTGTAATGTAGACATTTCTGTAGTTATTCTTCTTTATTCCCTCAAAATGTTAAATGAGGCAGATAATAGATAGTAATGATTTTCCGTTGTATGGGTGCATCATCAAATATCAAAGTCCACAGAATAAGGACTATCATCAGACTCAAAATTTGAAAGACACTTTGAAGATAAAAAGCCCTCCAGAAGTGTTTAGTGTTAAAAATACTTTGTTGAATGTAGGGTGTATAAAAATGATTGAATAAGCCATAGGACTGAGCTAGAACCTAGGCTTGTAATTGTCTGTTCATGTATATATACTTTAACCTTGTTATGCACATAGGCAGAATTTAGAGCCATGTCTCTGAATGTTTACTCAGCTTTCAGTAATTTCGCAAGTTTCATAGGCACCAAAAAATGCATCCCTATTCATACCCTGACCCATCTGACAGGTGAACTGGCAGGCAGGTTAACTCATATCAAAGCCCAAGTATAACCTACGAACTGAACTTTGTTTTGACCTCGGCCCAGTTACAGTGTGAGTGGGGACACGCTGACAACAGTTAAGTTTTCCCCATTACGTGGCTGCCTCCAAGGCTGACAGTAGGGCTCGTGCCTTCCACCTAATTAGGAAGTAACTCTAGGAAAAGTACACAGGGAAACAAAGGGAAAACTGGACTGAGTGTTCTCCCCTGACCACAATTTCTGCAACATTTGGAATTGCCTGTTCTTAACACTTACATCTTGGCACTCCTGCTGTCTGTACAAAAACCCCTAAGTCTTGAAAAAGAAAGAATTTTCTTCGCTTCTAAGGAGGTGCATTAACACTGGGATATTGCCTGCAGTGAATTTAACATTGCTTTGACAATGTCAACACCGATAAAGGATCTAGTTTATTGTTTGGCTGCAACAAGTGCATGCTTAGTCATCTGTCTACAACAAAATCTTTCTCATTTTTCTGTCATGAGGAATATGAGCCTGACTTGAGCATGTAAGTTCAGGACAAATGTTCACCGAATGTTCACTACGATTTTTGACAAAAAGTGGGTATCCAACTTTCTGTGTGACAGAGCGAAAGACTTGGCCTTCCATATGGGATAATTGAATAAACTGTGAAACTTTACTTTTTGGTGAAGTTTCCAATTTTGTAACACCTAATAATTAACACTTGATTTGCTGGGTGCCTTGTGTTCCCTAGGAGGCAGGGTGTCTTCAGTAACACTGAAGTTCCGTTGTGGATTTAGCTTATTGCATTTCTGTAATCACAAACTTTAAGAGGACTAAATGGGATTATGAAAACTGTCAACCTCACCCTATGAACAGAGATGTGGGTGTCCAGAAAGAAAATATTCTGAAGATAGGACATCTGTTAATAATGATTTTCAGTGCACTTTATGTTTTGAGAATATCCCACAAATATGTTTCATTCAATAATGCTACCTTGAACCTGAAACACAGTTGTGTTTGCCATTCTGTGATGATAATTTGTTGTTTTTCTATAACAGGAGAAAGATCAGAAATTTGAACTTTATGCTTTAAGTTTCTCCTACTAAGAAAAGTGACATATTGCATCTTTCCTTGGATAACAGTGTCAAAAGAAGTGATCCTTAGAAATACTTCAGCGATTGGCATTAGCAAGGCTTTGATGCATACTATTTATACAAAAAACTATTATGCTTCACTTAGTTCCTTTGATGTCCTTGAAAGAGATGGCACATAATTCCCCATGTAGAAAATGTGCACAGTGCCTTATAATGAATAGGAACATTTTCCTTTAAACACTGTGGAGTGTTTCATGTGCAGTCGCTAAGATTTATGCTGGGGTTTGAGAGACTGCAACATGAGGGTAACCTTGCAGTTAGGAATGAAAGTAAACTGCTGGTTAGGTTAGGGTCTTGAACTGCAGATCTCTTGGCTCTGTGTACTCCTGTTTATAGCAAGTATAGTAATAGATAATTAAAGATTGGACAAGTATGATGACGAAGTATGGTATTTAATCTGTGTTGGTTAATGCACATTTGCTTGGTTTTCCATTATATGATACTTAGCCAATTTCAAATGTAATTTCAAAAGTATCTTTCAAAATTCTCCTTGACCATTGATCACAAATAGGTGCTAACTTCACAGACTGACCATTTTTGTTTATTTAATTTTATATCTACCATTTGCACATGTGTGACCAAAGAAGAACAAGTGACACAGAAAGTTATCTCTCTTGGCTCTACCAAATGTCAGCAGCTGTCCCCATATCCTTTTATTGTGTTGTCTGATTTATAAACATTTGCTAATGATTCACTAAACTGTTTTCCACACAGTGTTAGAGGTGACACATGTGACTTTAAATATTATGTTGTGTTATTACTATTTGAAAAGCTGATGATCAGTTAGCTGTGCAGAAAACAGCTGTCTTAGAAAGAGTAAAACTAGTGTTTTGAATTCCAGCAAATTCCCAACTGCCTTTTCTTTCAGAGACTCTCGAGAACAGAGTGTATCAATAGTTAAAAAGAGACACAGTAGATGAGAGACTGGGGATTACTTAGGAGGCTTCCCTGAAAAAAAGAAAAAAAAAAAAAAAAGATTATGTTGCATGAATGTATGATGGAAGTACAGAGGGATGATGAAAAGCTGCAAAATATATAAACTGAAAAACATATTACAAATAAGTTTCTCAGTAAGTACTAGAGAATTTCATCATAATTGGAAGTAAGTCTTTGTTATCTTCCATTGTATTTGGGGAAAGCTGTACAAAACATTTTTCTCAGGCTATGTTTTGTTTTTTCTTTAATAACCCAAGTGGTGCTGACTTCACAAGATGTTTTCTCAAGAGATTTCCCACTGTATATACTTAAGATTATCATGATGGATTGTGATTTACTGTACACTAAGTGGGGCCTTCCAAGTGCTGCTGTATTCTCACAGAAGTTCAATAGTCTTCAGTATGGAATACTGTCAAAAATGTTTTTTGTTGTGGCAAGAAAACAACACAAAAATAAAGGAGCACCCACTCACCCATGCTTACTGTGGCTAGTGTACTTTTGCTGTCAGGTTGGAGCAAACCTCAAAGGATGGAGACAGCAGTTTGGAAGTGAATTCTTTAATGCTGGGTAACAACGTACTACTGTGACTTCAAATTTTTAACAAATTTATTGATTATGCTGCACAAAAAATGGCTATTAGAGTAAAAAAAAAAACAAAACAACAAACTGTGAAGCTATTAATTCCATAATTTCTTAGCTTACTGTATTTCGGCTGCTCCTATTTACCAGTGCAGCACTTGCTACTTGGCTTTTAACTTAATTTCAGAAGAATTGTACAGTGTGAAAAAAGAAATATTAATTCTCCTATATCTATTCCATGTTTCAAGATAATGCTTTAGATGTTTACTTTAATTTATTTCATTTGTAAGTAATTGTTATATATGTGTTTATATTATTTGTTTGTATATTTATTTTCTTAAAATAAATATTTATTTTGTTGTTACAAGAGTAAATAAATGAATTGCTGTACAAAACAAAGATGGACTGAAAAATGAAAGTTCAATTCAAATTATATTTTTAAATAAAGCATTGACAGTATCTAGAGAAAAAATGTTGCTGGTACAATTGTCACAACAACTTGAACCTGAATGGCTTTTGCTTGACTCATGCCATCAAGTGATTCACTTGTGTATTATTTTTAAAAATTCTGTTTGACACTGTTGACATATCATGTCCTTTGAGTTTCTCCCTCTTATTCAGAAATCAAGGCAAAAAGTTTGCTTCATAAAACATTAATAGATGCAAGTATTGTCTCTGACCTTACTTGATCAAAGTGGTTAGTGTCAAAGTTTAATTGCATTTCATGTGTTTCAGTGACATCTCTAAATTTTTCATGGATTCAATAAATTATTAGCATCACAAGAAAATCTCAGACAGCCATAATATAAAGTAGGAAAATTCTGTAAACTAATACTTAAGACTTAAATGAAAATTTAATTTGTTTAATCTTAGTCTGTTAGAGTCCCCACTCACAAGAGAGGGGGGGAAGTGACTCAGATTCGCAAATCCCCAACAGTGTGGACTAAGGTGAGACAACTCTCAAGGTCCGTACAAAAACATTTATTAGATTCCCACAGTGATTAATATATGTCTTAACTATGTCCACGATAATTGGTTAGGTAGATAACAAATTATGGCAAATGGTAAAACAAAGTATGGCAAGTGATAAAGTACGCCTTGCGTTACTTCACAACAGATACACAACAAATTATACCATGAATTATAGCGAGTGGTAAGGTATGCCTTGCGTTACGTACTTAACTTTAAAAGAAAAAGAGAGAAGAAAGAGAAACAGAGGGATAGAGAAAAAAAGAGAGAGAGAGAGAGAGAAAGAGATCACCGGTCCTGGTTCCAGCGTTGGTCCAGCCAACAGGGGCTTTCTGGTTCGTAGGAGCGCTCCTCTGTGGATCTCCAGGGAAAAAGTCTCTCTCCAGGAAAAAAGAGGGGTCTCTCTCCAGGGAAAATGAGAGGTGTCTCTCCAGGAAAAAAAGAGAGGTCTCTCGCAGGGGCACCTATTTTCCCCTTTTATGTTCGCGGTATC
>VUYV01000033.1:0-99059 GCA_008711295.1 Anarhynchus alexandrinus | reverse complement strand
CCCACAGACGCATCCTGTGCTGTCCAGATGAGTTTTCTCTCCTGGGTCACACAAGAGATAAGAAGGTGTTAGCCTTGTCAGTTCTTTGAGCACAAGGCCTACATTGTCCAGACTCCACATTATCCACCCCTTGGCTACAGCCATATCTCAAGGTCCCTGTGAGTGTTTAAGACATTCCTCAGTGAGGCTCAGAGGGCCACCCCCGTCTCTGGTCTCTCACCATTTGTTTCAGGGAATTTACAAGTCGTCTCTTACAGTCTGTTCCTCCAGCTCCTAGTAAAGAAGATCAAAACCTGAGTAGCTCTATGAGGCAGGGAATATTTGGGTGTTTTTATAGTCGGACTTAGAAAAAGTGTCTACCTTAATTTGAATAGATACTGTGATAATCTTTAGATCCCAAAGATTGTTTGTTTCTTCGGATTTTTTTGCAAGACTGTTGCAGAGCTTGTCATTTACAGTCAGAAGTCGGTTTCTGGCCCTTGTACTGAGCAGACATGCTGACATTCAGCACAGTTCTTTCTCTTTAGTGAAAAGGATTCAATTGTTTTGTTTCTATCTTTATGTAGTTGTTTTCCTTCTCTAATAATTTTATCGGCAGTTTTACAAGCATTGTACTCTCCCTTCCGATACCCATCTGGATCTATGGTCAACTGTGTCAGTCTTCCTGAGGCAGTGGTGGTAAGTTGCTACAATAAGCCCTCAATGTTCCGAGGTCTTTGTAGGGAGGAGTATAACATGGACGACAGAGTCCCTTTCTTCTCAGTCTTGGATATCTTTGAGGTTTTTTTTGTATGTTTCCTTGCCCCAAGCTGCTGCCCTCTGGTTGCTCCCAGCTGAGTGTGAGCGTGGTCCCACAAGCCTCCCCAGGCTCAGCCCCACCAGAGCTTTTGTTTGTTGGGCAGTGACCCCCTGGGTTTGCCAGAACCTTCCCATGGAAGCATTGGCAGAGCTCAAGCTCAGGCAGGGGAGGCAACAGGCACTTGGCGTGCGGCAGATGCCAAAACCAGCTGAGCCCAGCTCTGGCCCAGGTGAGCCCAAACCAGCCCTGACATCTGTGCTCTCAGCTCAGGGCAGAGCCCATGGCTCAGCTAGGATGGCAAAAAGTCATATTCACTGCACTACAGCACCACATGTGAAATTCATTAAATGCTTACCTTTTTATATTTCTAAGACAATTTATTAACTGGAGCTTTTCAAGGATCAGCTTTACACTGTAGCTGCACAAATGACCGTGTTAGTGAGACTGACAGAGAAGTGAACAATGGCAGGGATGAGAAGCCACAGGCAAGAAGATCACCATAGTAGGAAGCTTTGTGCGTAGACTGGTCTTGTTTCTGGACAGGCTGATTATACCATTGTATTGGCACGGTTTCGGTAGAAGGCGGGCTACAGGGGTGACTTCTGTGAGAAGCTTTTAGAAACTTCCCTTATGTCCAACAGAGCCAATGCCAACTAGCTCCAAGACAGACCTGCTGCTGGCCAAGGCTGAGCTAATCAGCGACAGTGGTAGTGCCTCTGTGATAACATATTGAAGAAAGGGGAAAAGAGCCCTGAACAATGACAGCTGGAGAGAGGAGTGAAAGTATGTGAGAGTGTGGTGGGTTGACCTTGGCTCAACGCCAGGTGCCCACCAAGCTGCTCTATCACTCCCCTCCTCAGCAGGATAAGGGTGTGGAGGGGTAGAAAATAAGATGGAAAAAAAAATCATTGGTAAAGATAAAGGCAGTTTAATAAAACAAAAACAAGGCCATGCGCAGAAGCAAGGGAAAACAAAAGGTTTATTCTCTACTTCCTATTAGCAGGTGATGTCCAGCCACTTCCCAGGAATTAGGGCTTCAGTACGTGTAGTGGTTGCTCCGGGAGACAAATGCTGTTATAACAAATGCCCACCCCCTCCTCCTATCTTTTATTGCTGAGCAGATGTTGTATGATATAGAATACCCCTTTGTTCAGTTTGGGTCAGCTGTCCTGGTTATGTCCCCTCCCAAGACCTTGCCCACCCCCAGCCTACTGGGGAGGGACAATGTTGGAGAGACAACCTTGATGCTGTGCGAGCACTGCTCAACAGTAGCCAAAACACTGGTGTGTTATCAACACCTTTCTAGCTACCAATACAAAACACAGCAGTATGAGGGCTGCTATGGGGAAAATTAACTCCATCTCAGCCAGACCCGATAACAGAAAGTAACAACCCTGCAGACACCAATGTCAGTGAAGAAGGAGGGGAAGGAGGTGCTCCAGGTGCCAAAGCAGAGGTTCCCCTGTAGCCTGTGGTGAAGACCATGGTGAGGCAGGCTGTCCCCCTATAGCCTGTGGAGGTTAATGGTGGAGCTGATATCCACCTGCAGCCCGTGGAGCACTGCACGCTGGAGCAGGTGGATGCGTTTGAAGGACATGGTGACCCCATGGAGAGCCCATGCTGGAACAAGCTCCTGGCAGGACCTGTGGACCCATGGAGAGAGGACCCCACGATGGAGCAGGTTTGCTGGCAGACTTGTCACCTCGTGCAGGAACCACACTGGAGCTGTCTGTTCCTGAGGGAAAGGACCCTGTGGAAAGGACCCATGCTGGAGAAGTTAGTGAAGAACTGCAGCCTGTGGGGAGGACCCACGTTGGAGAAATTCATGGAGGACTGTCTCCTGTGGGAGTGACCCCACACTGGAGCAGGGGAAGAATGTGAGGAGTCCTCCCCCTGAGGAGGAAGGAGTGGCAGAAACTTGTGATGGACTGACCGCAACTCTCATTCCCTATCACCCTGTGCTGCTGGGTGGAGAGGAGGTAGAGAATTCGGGAGTGATGTTGAGCCCGGGAAGAAGGGGGGGGTCGGGGAAAGTGTTGTAAGAATTGTTTTTATTTCTCATTACCCTACTCTGATTTGATTTGCAATACGTTAAATTAATTTTTCCCCAAGTCAAGTCTGTTTTGCCCATGACGGTAATAGGAGAGTGATGTCCCTGTCCTTATCTCGAGCCACGAACCTTTCACTGTATTTTTTCTCCCCTGTCCAGCTGAGGAAGGGAGTGATAGAGCAGCTTTGGTGGACACCTGGCATCCAGCCAGGGTCAACCCACCATAACCGTTGTACACTGTTGGGGTTTTGGAGCAGGCTTCATGGAGCTGAAGCAGCCCTCAGCAGTGAACTCTTTCCCTGCCAGTTACGTGAAAGCCATGTAATTCATGAAAGAGGCCGATTCTTCTTCATGCCACGTGAATTGCGAGATGTAAAGACAGGTAATGATCTAGGGTCTTTCCAGTCTAACAGAAACCAATGCATTCAGCAAGACATCCTAGGTGATCATATGTACCACACAAAAATATTATCTTCCTTGTACATGTACAGTGCTCCTCTCCCCCTTGGATAGTTAAATCATTCATGCACTATGGGCAACCTTAGCCACACAAAAGGCTCACAAAGTTTCTAAGACTTATGTCTTTGGAAACTGCATCAGGGAGGGCACTCCTGCAAGGACAGTAGCATCAGTTACCCAGAGAAGCAAATAGTCCAACAAAAGTTGCCTTCAATTTATTTGTGTTGAAAGCAGCTGATCAAAGCAGAAGGAAGAAAGGTGCAGAAGTCAGGGGGAAACTCATACAGAGGCACACACACACAAACTTATATGGGTCTTGGCTACTCTGCAAGTGGATCCAAATGTCCACGGGGAATTGAGATTGCTGCAGCAGGTGCATCCCACAGCTCCAATTCAGTGTGGGCAACAGGACAAATGTCCCCAGCAGCTCCTGGATTCTGCCCTTTTTTATCTTCTAGGCTGCCAGGTCATGCCCCCACTAACCTTCTGGGCCATCAGGAGGGTTTCTTCTTAGGGCTGCCTGCACTTGCATTTCCCAGCCAGGCTCAGTCAATACATTTCAGGATGGGGTCCTCATTGGAGCCAAGCTTGGTCTCACCAATTCTTCCTTGTTCATGCTGGGGAGCTAAAAATTTACCTCAAGCTATATGGGAAGATATGGACATCTTTGATAGAATTCTCAGCATAGATATAATAGATCAGTAATAGCAAGTGCCAGACATATCTGCAGTCTTCCTAAGAGCAACACTTCTAAGATGAGTGACTCACAGTTCATTGATATGATAGGACACAATTTACTCTGTAGCAATCTGGACCTTCTTGAGACAGGACAAGTGACCCTGATAAATTTTAAAGGACACCATTTTGGTTCAGCTTCAGGACTTCTGGAAAATATAATACTTCCTGCTTAAAAAAAAATAGTAATGTACCTGTTGGGGCGCGTCCAGAGGAGGGCCACAAAGATGATCCGAGGGCTGGAGCACCTCTCCTATGAAGACAGGCTGANAGGCTGAGAGAGTTGGGGCTGTTAAGCCTGGAGAAGAGAAAGCTCCGGGGAGATCTTATTGCGGCCTTCCAGTACCTAAAGGGGGCCTACAGGAGAGCTGGGGAAGGACTTTTTACTAGGGCATTTTTCTGGTTTGAGGTAAAACAGAACCAATTTTGTTCAGTAACTTCATTTCTTAGCTAGGCCTCTTCTAACTACTGAAATTAACTGCATATTGTGCAGACAATGTTCACTCTCTCAGAGTGATAAGACCTACGTTTATAGTTGATGCCCAGGCATGGTACGCAGAGAGGCTCTTGCTTATACTTATTGCTATAACACCCGAGGCCAACCAACTTTGTTATTTGCCCTGCTGGAAGGTCGAAAGCGGAAAAGCACAGTGGGGTCCCACCTGCAGGGAGAAGTGGACAGGACAGGTGACCCAAAACTGACCAACAGGGTATTCCATCCCATCTGCCTCATGCTCAGTAGAAAGGCTGAGGAATCAAAGGGTCAGCTCTTCTCTTCCTTCAATGGCCGATGTCTGAGGAGGACTCTGTTTGTATGCTTGTGATCCTGATCCTGAATGCAGATCCGGAATCCAGTTCCTGTCCATCACTGAGTCCAGCCTGGGACTACCCCAGTGCCAGCCGGTGTCGTGATTGTCGTCTCAGGAGCTTCATACAGTTTTGTATATATTTCATTATTTCTTTTTATTTTATTATTAATATTTTATTAAAGTAGTTTAGTTCCTTCTAAACTCATAAGTCTCTTTTTCCTCCTCTGCCTCTGTCTTTGAAGAGGGGTAGAGGGGAGCATCTGTCGGTCCCATCTGGGGTCCCCCAGGTCCCCAGTAGCTGATTTGGCCTAAACCATGACAGGCATGTAGCGTCAGAACGAGGGGGAATGGCTTTAAACTGGAAGAGGGCAGGTTTAGATTAAACATTAGGAAGAAATTTTTCACTTTGAGGGTGGTAAGGCACTGGAACAGGTTGCCCAGAGAGGTTGTTGAGGCCCCATCCCTGGAGGTGTTTAAGGCCAGGCTGGACATGGCCTTGGGCAACCTGGTCTAGTGGGAGGTGTCCTTGCCTATGGCAGGGGGGTTGGAACTCGATGATCTTCAAGGTCCTTTCCAACCTAAACCGTTCTATGATTCTATGATATATGTATGTATAGATTTATGTATATGTGTATATATATATATAAAACACCAAACACACATACTCGTGTACACAGCAAAATTGAGACAACTTAGTTTTGTCTTGAGATAAAATCGTATGAGAAGTTCAGCAGGGCTGATTCTAGCAATGGACAAGGAGGGACAGTTTTGTCTCTCGTCACCATCCATACAGTTGATTATTTGCTTAGAGATTGTATGGCAGAAACTTAAATTAAGTTACTTCTGAAGTCCTTCAACTAATCAGAAATGAAGGCTGTTCTATTACTGAATATGCCAGTATCTGCTGACATATGAGTTGTGAATGGATGGCAAAGTGCATAAAGTGTCATGTTAGATATTTGTGATGAGAATGAATCATCCTGGGCCTTTCTAAACAAAAATCTAGTGCAATCATAAGTTCTTGGGAAGAGTCTCGAGAACAAGAGGCTTGGAAAATAATACATTATTTTACCACTGTCTTCACAAAGGTGTTGATTCATTAGCAATGCTTTCATGGGAACAAAGCTCTGATATGCTTCAGAAAGATTGTTAGTGGGTCTAGACTGCTGAGTCAGGAAGAATATTATTTCCCCACAAGAAGAATCTTTTGTCACAGTCTGCTTGTGCTGAAGAATGAAAAGAAATCTCTCCAGCAACAAGTTTCTCTTCTGGCCGTCTTTTCAGACTGAATTGTGCCTTCATTGGATCACTGACAATCATTTCTGACCTGAAGAGACCAATCAGGGAATGATTCCAGTATCAGCTTTTCAGATGGAGGTGAAAGTACTTTGACATTTACATCAGCAGCCAGCTCATCACATCAATTTTTCTGGCTTGCAAACAGCTATGCAATCAAAGGGACCATCTCTGCAGTCATCAGGATGTGACTGGCAATGTCAGCTTGTCTTTCTCTAGAACATACTCGCGATCTGAGTGAACCTCCACAACTACAGACAGCATTTAGAATTTCAATAGCAAGCACTCGTCTCTCATCTCGTGCATAGCTTCATTCAGTTGGTGTCAAAGTTCTTGAATAGTAAATGATAAGCACTTCATTCTCGTCTGGTTATGTGTAGCAGAGATTGACTCCAATGCCATAGACTGGAACATCACAAATGATAATCAACAGTGTCTGGTTGTCATAGCGGATAAGTGGAATTGGATGTCAGTCACTTGCTCACATCTTTGAAATGCACTTTGTGCTGGAAAGTCCATTTCCATGAATCCGACTTGTCAAAGAAGCAGAGAAGAATTTTGGTGATCATTGCTTTTCATGGCAGGGAGCTGTAGCAGAAGTTCCGGGAAATATCTAAATTCCTTGTTTGTGTTTTGACTGAAATAAATTAAAAATTGCCTTCACTTTGTACTGTGAAACATATATGTTTCTATTTAGCCTCTTTCTATAACTGCAGTATGTAAGAAGGTGACAATATCTTAGCCCCTCCTTTGCTTTCATTGTTGTGGGTCCTTCCACAGGCTGCAGAGGGACAAGATGCGTGACCACGTTCTCCATGTGCTGAAATGTGCATAGTAAAATGTGCAATGTACCTAGTGCTGAAATTCATCTATTGAACATAATGCCATGTGCCAACTGACCACATGAACAATCACACAGCGATAGGACCACCTGCTTTTCTCTGGCTGTTACTAATTAAATAGAGTGAGAGAGAGAGAAGATGTGATGTCAGTTCTTTCTGCATCAATAAGAAACAACCTCCTATGCACAACTCATACTGTGCAAAATGAGTGCAGTAATGGAGTGTCCTTGAGCAAATACAGCATGCACTCTCACAGGACATAAAGCAGAGACTGATGTTCTACCATTAGAGAAGTACAAAAAGATAGTTAAAGGCATGCACTGCGAAATGGATGGCTTTCCTCCTCTCCTTGCTTCCTACATATCTTTGCAATAAACAGCTCACTTACATGTAGTTACTGTAACCTCTACAAAATACTGTCTTCCAGCACCATGATTACCCAGTAAAAGAAAGTTCAGTTACTAAAACAACACCCCCTCTAGATCACTAAAAGTTTTAAAATTTTGCAGCTGTTTGTTGGTTTGGTTTTTTTTTTGGTCTCAGTCATATGAGAACTGTTTTCTTTACTGAATAACTTTTTTTTTTCAACTAGCCTATTCAAAAAGTAGAAGGAATTGGTGAAAAGCCTTCAGAAATTCTTTACATCCAGTTATCATTTAACTGAAAGATTTTCACAGATTCTCCTAGATTTACTCCTGATGGATTGTACAAAGATTTGAATCAGGGAACCAAGTAGGCATTTTTGTACTCACACAGCCATGAATAGTAGCTCCACGTGTTAAGAATACCTACCATGTGGTACATTTAAAAGACATCTCAGTATTTCAGGTGCCTTTTCATTAGGAACATTTTTTTTCAAGAAAAATTTGTACATTTTTCTATCTGAAAGTTGATGTTTCAGTTTTGAAGAAACAGTTTGAGAAAACAGATATGCAGAGACATATAAGACTAAAACCTAATGAAACCAAAATAAAATTAAAATATGAATTGTGAAATTTAATGTCACAAATGTCTAGAGTATTCACAGAATCATTCTAAGTGACTATCTATTTGTTCCGTGCTTCATGTCATGTATAGTTCAGCAATGCTAAAAGCATTTTTGTATCTTCTGTTAGCAACTGAAAACAGCAGTTAGTACACCAATAATTGCTAAAGTCAATTACCTGCATACACTTCTCCATGGGCTAGAGCAAAAACACATAGAAACCACTCAGTGCCTGCAAAACTTGATGTGACCTCAAAATCTAAAGTGTTATATGGCCACATTTTAAAAATGCATAGTTTCTCTAGAATGTGAGTTCAATGTTTGATCTCTGTTTCTCCAGTAATACTGGATAAGCAACTCAGATCAGAATGCTAATAATCCACCCAGTATCACCTGGATAAAATATAGCTAGTCCTGAGGATCATTTTTTTCCAATTATGTTTTATTTTCTTAAAAGACATTCCAAGAGACAGACACAGTTTGTCAGTTTCTCAGTCAAACACCCGAAATGCTGCCCTTCCTAATCTTCCCCTACACCATGGCCCCCACCTACTATGAGTAAAAGTGCTTGCAGCTATAATATTTTTACATAAATTGAATCTGTAATCTTCAAAAGTAACCAAGATTCTGTTTGTTTTTTATTTTTTTCTAAGTATTTCTTAGTTTTAAGTACACTTCAGATATATTTGTATCAGTTTGTGCTCATGCAACTTAAAGACAATTAGGTAGATATAGGAAAGGGAAGTTAACACTAGAATGCTATTTGTCTACTAGCTTAAAGTACAATGAGATGTAAGTTTTGATAAAAATACACAGTGCTTGATCTTAGCCCTCATTGCCTGAATACATATTTGGGTAGACTTCAGTGTTCATCATTAACCTAGATATATACAATTTTAAGACTATATTATGCTGCATATTGATGAAGCAATATATAATTTCAGTTTTATCTCCAACTGTGTACAGTATTTCATCTTGTGAATGCAGAGATTGAACTCCTACTCTCACTTCCAATAGAGGGGGGGTATGCCAGCTGCGGAAAAAATAATTTTTCCTAAGTATACAGAAATGCCATAAGAATCATCATAGAATCATAGAATGTTTTGAGTTGGAAAGGACCTTAAGGAACAGTGAAAGAAGTCAGCATAAGTACTAAGAACATACATTCAATGAAAACAAGCGAAACCAAAAAGAGAAATTAAAAAGAGAAAGAGAGAGAGAAAGGAAGGAAAGAAGGAAGGAAGGAAAGAAGGAAGGAAGGAAAGAAGAAAGAAACAAGGNGCCAGTTCTTTATCCATCGAAGAAAGAAAGAAGAAAGAAAGAAAGAAAGCAAAAAGAGAAAGAAAGAAAGAAAGAAGGAAAGGAAGGAAGGAAAAACACACAGTGTGTTTACGTACCCACAGAGAGTGAGAAAAACATGCAATAAAGATTACATTAAAAGGTTATTAGAACAAAATGCCCAAGCATACACTCTTTTTAAAATTGGATCTACAATTAAAATAAGAGTGTTCGGGCATACCTATGTTCTAAGGCATGAGTTTTGTAAGTCTGGTGTGTAAGAAAGAAGAAAGCATAGCAATGAAGGGAAAGTAGAACTGATTAAAATAACTTGTTACTTCTGTTGGTTGACAACTGGCAATTTGGAGAAAAAATCATTCCCATTTGAATAACAGACTAATGAATTTAAAAAGTATTTTAAGCTCTGCAAAACAATTTCTTTGATAGAACTATTTCAAAATGAGATAGAACTCTTTTAACTTAAAGCAAATGAAATTGATTTTTTTCTTTTGAAATTGTAACTTTTTTATATATATATGCATGCTTTACTATTTCATAATTACAAAATATACAATCAGTATATAAGAAGTTTCAATGTGGCCGAGTCTATATGTATTGTAACAATAATGCAGAAACATTCACCTATCATCTTTGGTAAATTTGTGCGCCCCTCTCCCCAACTTATAAATGTGTATGAAATAGGAAGAGGAAGAGAACTGCAGAGAAACTTCTGGTGACTGACACACAGTGGTGTTTACTCAGTGAAAAACTAGCGAAGTGTTCAGCGAAGGCATCTATGTCAAAACAGGCTCAAAGGAAAGAGCCATGGTCTGGCTGAAGGAAACAGCACAACTCACATTTTGGTGGAGCCAGAAGCTCCCTATTTGCAAGGACATGTATTCCTGAGCTCAGGCGCATGTCTCCTACTATCTTCATTTCTGTATAAAGCAATATTGTGAGATCTTTCTATTCTGGACAGGTCTCATTCAGCTGCAGACGCTTAGAAGCAGTCAGAAACGGAAGTCTATTTAGCAACGTAAGTTAGCTGAGCTGCTCTGCTCCCTAAACTCCTGCTCATGTCTCTTCACAGTCTGGCAGATGCATTTTTAATTGGTATTTAGTAATAACAGACATTAAGTCACAGTTGTGTATTTGTCAAAAGGCTTTTTTAAATTTTACAATACCTTGTCTCCCCAACTAGTTATAGCTTTGTCAATCAGTGAAATTACAAAACAAGTTAATTTATATTTCAGCAAATGTGTTAAGCCTTTTGCAAAAATATCTTTGTAACTCAACCTTAATTTTGTCCAAACTGTTCCACAGTGGAATATCATCAGTCAGCAGATGCTGTAAAACTAGTTGACACATTGTTGAAATGCAAAAAAAGAAATACACTCTCTGTGCCGTATGGGAGATGAAGTGTATATGTGTACAAAGTGAGACTGCAAAAATAATGTCAGGATTGAAGTCAGCACTAGACAAAAGCAGGTGATGCAAATGGGAGAGAGCACAGAACTCAAACTAAATAGGTTCCCAGAGAAGATACACATGCTAGAAATTATTTCTGTCACTGAATCCTAAATCACTTATAGCTGGGTTGGGTGTCTGTGTTTCTGTCTCTCTGTATATATCCAGCAGCTGCCTAGATGGTAAGAAACTGTGAAACAAAATCGGAGGAAAAGGCAAGTACCTGCACTTAAACCAACAAGGGAAAAGTATGTAAAAAGAGGCATGCAAATAAAGAGAAAATTGACATGAGAAAAAGTGAGTTATTAAAAATTAATGAAAAGAATTATAAAAGGACAGTTACTTACATGGTTAAGATGTCAAATATAAATTTTAAATTAGTGTTTAACAAGAAAAAATCAGAAAAGCATTTTGCAAGTCATGAAAAGCTCAGGAAAAAAAAGGCTTTTCAAAGAAGAGTCATGGAAATTATTAAAGGGATGAATGGACTTACTTATTAGAAAACATTAAAAGGATAAATACAAACAGTTTAGTGAAGTAATTAGGTTAGGGAATAAAGAAGGACATAATAAGCAACTACAAACATCTGAAGGCAGTAAACACCAAGGAAGGAGCGGAATAATTTAGCCTGATACAAGAGAGTACAATTATAAATACAGGAATTAAAGTTAAAAAGGAGAAAAATGACAGTGAGCAGAAGAAAAAAATCCCTCACCTATGAGATGAAAAAAGGTGGAAGTGGTGAGAGCCCATATCTAAGGTAAGTAGATAAAAGGACTGAAAAATATAAGAAAACAAAACAAAACAACAACAATGAAAAGGTTAAAAATTAGTTCCAAAGGACTGCATGCAACTGTTTGACTACAAAATTTGCATTCCCTGGACATTGTTTACCTTCTAAAAAAGAATGCATTTAAAAATAACTGGAAATTATTTCAAAGATCATTTTCTCTACTTCTGTATAAGTCTTTATCACTCTCTGTCATCTCATTGATACTTTGTGGACTGTTTGGTGTGGAAAGTCCTCTGGGACAGCGAAGAAAGCTTCCTGTACAATCACAGTGAACATCTTCAAGGCATGACAAGCCCAGAGAGCACATGCACAAGAGTTAGTTTTGTTCCCAAAATCACAGAGGAAGCAATGAGCAGAGGGAGGTATGACAGTCTCAAAGCTTTATATTTGTCTTGCTTAATAGCAAAAGTTAGGGCTTTATGGAGAGGCAGTGTCAGCCTTTCAGATTTGGATCCTGCTGGTCCCTAACTAGATGTACTCCATAGATCTTTCTGTGACTCTTTCCTTTATGCCGTATCATCTCTGTCGATTTCTTATGAAGTTCAGACTCTATCACAATCCCTGTTGTTTTCTTTCATAGCTCTCCTTCTTTCCCTGTCTTCTTGCCTCTCCTCACAAATAATTTCCTGCATGTTTCCCTTTTCTTTCCTTGCCAGCACACGGACCTCTCTGTGTCTCCTTTCCACCATTACTTCCCACCATAGTCGTTGCTCCTGCTTCCATTCTCTGCTCCATCTCCCTTAACATTCCTACTGCTGTCCCAACAGTGACGTGGAATAAATATCTCAGTCCTGTGCTCCCTCCCCTGAATGTTCTTCTCCTTCTTTACCTTCCAGATTTCCTGATTCAAAGACAAGCTCTGTGGTAGGAGGAAAAGAGAGGCCAGTGCATATTTTTTTCTATGTTATATGTAGGAATACTGTACCAAGCTATATCATTTCTAGTACAATATAAAAAATAAAGGAAATATTCAAAAGGCAAGCCACAGGTTCGAATTTAAACTAATTTTCAAGCTGCTTTTCTGATTTTCACAAGAATAAGGTATGTCCTGAGACACTTTCTAGGATTTTGTTTCTTTTTTGGGCAAAGAGGAAGGCAAGATTATAAAGTGAATAACCTCGTATTACCATGAGCTTTAAGTGAAGAATAAATAGAGTAGCTCAGTTATTAGAAGACAGTCATGCACTGGCATTGGGCTGAGCTCTAATCTGTCTTTCTGTCTTTAGCTTCTGCTCCCAAGACATTCGATCCAATGGTAAACGCAGCCAAATACATTCCTACTGTGTGTTATGGTTCCCCTATACCCACATCAATCCTGATGCTCCTTTTCTTAACTAATGGATGTTGTTACACTGTCTATCAGTATTCAGACTTACATTTGTATTTCAAAAGCATCCTAGGTTGTAGTGCTTCCAAAAATTTAATGCACACATTTAATACTTATCTTCCTATTAGGACATTTGAGGTATAAAATAAAAACAGATGTACAAAAGGAAAATTAGTCATCAGTGTAAAGATACCTCTTAACCTCTCTAGGTACAGAAGGGTGGGGTTTTTTACCTTTTTTCAGGTGTACTGTAATACTTATGACAGATTTCAGAATTATATGTGGATTATATTTTTAGGAAATTACATACATTGTTAAGATTGATTTGTTAGTAGATGATAAGATCAATTTTAAAAGCAAACTTTAAAATAAATAACAACTTCCAGACTCCCCAACTAGCTTCACTGTCAAAGAGGGCACACTGGCCTTGATATGCTGCATAAAAGGACAAGACTGCCTTATGAAAGGGCCCTAAAAGATTCTGGCTGTTCCCTTAGTTTGAGCAACTGGAAAATATCTGTAAGAATGCCTCACAGAATAATTACATACAAAGTCTCTCAAATTTGTTTGAAGTACCATAGCTGTACAGTTCCTTCCTTGAAACTCTGCTTTGTGTACTGCAGCTTTATGACATCCTTATCCTAATCTGCACTGAAACCCCCAAGGAAAAAGGCACTGTAAAAGTAGTCCCTGAAGTCACTTACTTTTGGAAATGGTACTCAAATTATATCAGGATGATCACATTGTTTTTTTCACTTTGCCTCGAATTACAAAATCAAATTAAAACTGATCTTGTGAGTTTCCTGATTCAAGTGCTGTTACTCCGTTATTACTCTAAAGATCCTACACTTATAGCTCAGAAATGGTTAGCCTTAGCCTAAGAAAAGCAAAATGTGCTGCCGTCTTCTTGAGAGAGTGACCATTTTGGTGGAATTATGCTAAAATATATATACATAAGCATGTATGCAAGTGATTTTCCATATGATGAAAATAATAAAAAGAGTTTTACTTTGCATTTTCATTTTTAATTACCATTTTTGATTGATGAGCAACTATGAACAGAAACAGTATTAAGAAATTCCCCTAACCCTAAAATTCTCAGATTCTGTTGAAGATTGTAATACTTGTTTTCCTTTCAGTTTCCAAGCCTGTCATCTTCTGGTGCCTCAAGTAACCCCTTTTTCATCTTGCTCTTGACTAATAGGTGACTCACAATGTGCGTCGGAATGAAAGCATGTTTGCAAGCTGTGAGTTATTGGTACAATTTGAATTACTCTTGAATTGCTCAGTACAGGTCCATTTGGGAACATTAAGTTGTTTTTAGTGATAGCTTAAGATCAACCTACAAGGCATGATGACAAGTCTCACATCTGTTAAAATTCTGTTTACTTACTAAAAGGTGTCCTTATATTCTCTTCTCACTGGACACATTAGCAGATTACAGGTCATGTGCTGAAGGAAATATTACTGGGAAGTGCCACACACCTGCTTGCTTTGATTTGACACTTTAAACATAGTGAACTGTGAATAGAGTTCTCAACATCAGCCAGTCCAGCTGGACATGAATAACACTTGTAATCATCTAGGAATAAGCTGAATGTAGTACAATGACTGAATTTGCAAATAAAGCAACTAGAAAATTCCAGCAAAATATTCTGGGGAAAGCAGAAGTTGTGTATTTAGTTTACAACAACATAACAGATTTCTTTTTTTGTTTCAATTGTGAACACGCTTAAACATTAGTCATACTCTTACAACTTTCTTCTCATTAAGAGTTATACCCCTGTGCTATCAGGAGAATCAGCTAAATGTACACTGTATAACTGAATCTATGCTCTGCATTATCAGGCAGTTCCATACCATTCTATCTCCATAAACCAGGTCACAAAGAGAGTGCTAATAAAAGTGTTTCTTCACTGAACCACAAGATTTGTCTCTGGACTGGTACACTTTAGACATTTATGTTTCCGTCAGTATGACTCTGATTTGTTCAGGGTCGCGCCCACTTGTATCATATGGATCACAGCACATTCTGGGGACACAAATTATGTCTTAAAAGCCTCTTCACAACCTCAAAGGTTTTACCAGCTTTGGATTAAGCCTTCCACAAGTCTCCTCTAGTTCAGGCAATACATGTAATTAGAAAAACAAACCCCTTTTCACTGCCCTGATTGTTCTCAGCTGTTGCAATGGCCTCTTTGAAAGGCTTCTTAGAACAACTTCTTTATGCCTAATAGACTTAAGAGTAGTTGCAAAATCCAGAGGACAGAATGTCAGTTTAAAGACGCTTTTAGTTAAATACCTCTCAGATCTCCTGCCAAGCACTTCTTTGTGGGACCAGCAGATATCAGGAGCTACACGTTTTTGCTCTCTCCTTTTTAATATTTTTGAGGTAGCAGCAGGAAGGCTAGAACATGTCAGAATCTATTTATGAGTGGCTGCCACTACCTGACCTTTTTTATCCAGTGTTTTCTAATAAGTAAAGAATTAACACCCAAAGAGTAACAGTTTGTAATTTCCTGTCTTAACTGTGATATGAGTATTACCCTTTTGAACTCTATCATTACCCTCTTACTCATCTGAAAATGATACATAAAATTAAAATCAGTAGCTGGGAATATAATTTGTTCCATTCAAGCTACAGGGAAAAAAAAAAAAATCCAGCAAGAGAGTTTGCATTTTCAGACAGCAAATTTCAACAGCATACTGCATTCAGGTAAATCCAGATCCACCTAAATAATAGCTTTGGCTGTCCAAAATCTGTGACACAGAGTTATGCCAACATGATACATGTTTGAAAATCCTTCTTTCCGTGTCCTTACAAAATTAATCTGACATGACAGAAAAGAAAACATACCAAGATAGCAAAGCGTTATGTTTGTGTGTTATATATGTTCTCTCAAATATCAGGTCCCATCCCAGTGGTAATAAGGTCTTAATTTTGAAGCAAACTAATATAAAAATGGCCATTGGTTTGGGGTTTTTTTCCCCCAGTATTTAATATTTACTCTAATGCTTGTATTAACCAGGCTGATTTGTTAATTGGTGTTTCTTTTCACTAAAAGGTTTCATATTTGGCTTTAACATTATTTAAGCTTTCATTTTGTTCAAAGTTTAAGTTTTCTTAAACTTAAAAATTCTAATATAATATTTAAAAGACTTTTCCATACCCCCCCCAAAAAAAAACCCACAAACATTTACCATTTTGGTGCTCTCCTGCTATTCAGAGTTGGACAAATGTACAGCTGAGAGGCATCTGAAGAATTCAGATTATCCAGACTTTGCCAGGAGTCAGGAACAAATACAATTATATTATGCTGGGGAATCTGTGCTTTCTAAACAGACTATCATATGTATGGATGCTATTAACAGTTCAGTTTTCAGGTATCTTTCTCCAGTCTGGAACCTCCTGCAAGACAAGACAATCACAGTGACTTTCATGGGCTGACTGATACCTATTGAGACTTCTCTTATAATCCTCCAAAAATCATAAAGCAATTTCATATTGCTGTAAGAAACGGTTCTCATTCCTCTGTATCTGTCATTCAAGAAGCCTTAACAATACATAAATAAATAAACTGCAAGTGGAAAAATTAAACTATGTACTCTTTTGTGGTGGGTTGACTTTGACTAGCCTCCAAGTTCCCACCAAGCCTCTCTATTTCTCCCCTTCTCCAATAGGACCAGGGGAGAAAATAAGACAAAAAGCTCATGGGATGAGGTAAGGACAGGGAGATCACTCAGCAGTTATTGTCATGGGCAGAACAGACACGACTTAGAGAAATTAAATGTATTTATTGCCAGTTAAACAGAGTAGGATAATGAGAAATAAGAACAAATCTAAAACTACCTTCTCCTCACCACCTCCGAGTGGTGCTGGGGGACAGGGAGGGAATGAGGGTTGAGGTCAGTTCATAACGCTTCGTCTCTGCCACTCCTTCCTCCTCACACTCTTCCCCTGTTCCAGAGAGGGGTCCCTCCCACAGGATACAGTCTTTCATGATCTTCTCCAAGGTGGGTCCTTCCCACCTGCTGCATTTCTTCACTAACTGCTCCAGCATGGGTCCTTCCCATAGGATACAGTCCCTCAGGAACAGACTGCTCCAGTGTGGGTTCCCCGGAATGTCACAAGTCCTGCAAGAAAATCTGCTCCTGTGTGGGTTCCTCTGCATACAGTTCCTTCCAGGGGCCTGCTCCAGTGTGGGATCTCCATGGGCTGCAGGGTGACAACCTGCATCACCATGGTCTTCTCCATAGGCTGCATGGCAATCATTGCTCCAGCACCTGGAGCATCTCCTCTCCCTTCTTCTTCACTGACCTCGCTGTCTGCAGGGCTGTTTGTCTCACATATTCTCACTCCTCTCTCTCAGCTGCTGTTGCACAACTTTTTTTACCCTTTTCTAAATATGTTATTGTGGAGGTGCTACTGACATCACTGATGGGCTCAGCTTTGGCCAACAGTGGGACCATCTGGTAACTGGCTCTGTCTGACAAGGGGGGCAGCTTCTGGTGTCTTCTCACAGAAGCCACCCCTGCAGCCCGCCCCCACTTCCAAAACCTTGCTATGTAAACTAAATACATCTTTTAAATAAAAAAATCCATCAAACCAGATTCATAACTACTGTAAATCAGTGGTTTCACCAGGTTTCATCAGGCCCTGTTATAAGACAGAAAGAACTTAGGACCTTTGTGCTAATCTTAACCAGTGAATGGTATTAGAACAACACTATTAAGGAAGAAAAAGAAAAAAAGAAAAAAGAAAAAAGCTTTGCTGTTTTGAGAACTGCTGCCTTAACCATCAACAGATCAACACATGAAAAACTACACACAAACATTGAGATGAAATCTGAGGATAAATACAAAGAGCTCTTGCATGAATAAATCTGACACACAGATTCCCAAGATTTCTTTGCCGGGTTCAACACTAGCAGCAGTAGGTGACACCTCCGCCTGTGGTAATAAAGTAGTAGCTTTTTCTGTGCCAACTCATGTGTCTGTCTGAATGTTATGCATGCTATAAGAGGATGTAAACAGTTCTTCAGGAAACAATGAGTTAGAACAAAATGAGATGTGTCCAGCTGTTGGTGTTCCCTGTTTATTTTGCTTTGCAAACAGACTGCCTTTGGAAGCCCAACCTAAGTTGGGACTGAACACTTGTACATGTTTTGTCATTTTTTTCTTCTGATCTTTGCAGAGCTCTTCTTTCTTGAGATTGTTTTTATTTTATTTATTCATTTATTTTATATTTATTTTATATTTATTTCTTTATTTAAATCCAGAAAATTATTTGATCCTAGCATTTATCTACCTGAAGACAGAGTAGTTATTGGCTTATCTTTCTTTAATCCACCATGCTAACTTACTCCTAGACTCCTTATTTAAGACCATTTCTGAACACCCCTTAGATAGAAATGGTTCTTACATAGTCAATCTGATTAATTTCTTGGGCAGCTTGAAACAGTTAACGTCTCTCATGACTTTTTCAACAACTTGCAAAGTTGAGCCCTTGCTAATTTTAACATATTTCAGTAGGTTAGTACTAACTTGCTTTCCTTTGGCCTTCTGACACTGATTCTTCCTATGAGTCATGTAGTGTATTAGCAGAAGATGTGATAATATTGATTTGGTATCATTTCAGGTTGGGCATACTGCAAACCAGACTTCTTCACAGGAGCAGGTAATTTCTTTAGTTTCATTCTGAGGGTTTAATTCTGTCATTATAGGCAGATTTGTTGTTGTTGTTGTTGTTTCCAGATTTATGAAGTAATGGAATAGTCTCTGGGGATAATTATTAGAATTGTTCATGACAAATAATTAAACTACAGGGCAAAAATAATTTTAATTATATTTACTCTACCTCACATGTGATGATTGTTTCCTATCTCCAGAAGTCCTCTGTGATATTTTGTAAAACATCTCTTCAATTATCTTTACCCATGTTCTCCAATCCTCAGTTAAGCTTTCCTCCTAAAAAGACTTTTAATTTTCAGCTGTGTTCCTATTACTGATTTTGCTGCAGCTAGGAGAGGAGTAGTAGACAGGATAGGAAAGCTAGGAACACATGATTAAAATTCTCTGTAACTTACAAAATACTAAAATAGCTTTGTTGCTACGAGCTGCTGTATCTAGATCTCACACAGTGGATGGTATTACGTGTGCTCCAGGAGAGAAGTATACTCATGTACACTAAAAAAGTATTTTCTTATGTCTAAACAAAATTTGTTGTATTTCTATTTGTGCTTATTACACCTTCTCTTGTCACTGGATACCACTGAGAAGAGTCTGGATGTTCCTTCTTTATACCATCCTATCAGATATTTATATAGGTATTTATATATTAAAGAATGCTTGAATAAATGGTAAAGCTCTATGTTCCTTCTACTTTGAAGTTTTATATTGCAAGTTTAAAAAGAGGGAATATGGGAATTTAGGGGGGGTTTGTAGATTTTTTTTCTTGCTTTTTGGTTTAAATAAATTATCCTGACAGGAAACTGATTCAGAAATCCAAATCAAATTAATTCAAATTCTTTTGGTTGACAGACTAAAATGCTTTGGAGGTGAATGAGGCAGGAAGTATTCTGCATCTATTCTGTGTGCATTTATGCAGAACTTCCTGCAGAATTGAATAAATACTGTTTCATTTCAAGTAATATATTCCAGACAGCTGAACAGATATTAAAATTTTGATTTTCTTTGATAATATATTTTAAGTCTTGAATTAGTGTTTGTATGCAAATGTAGTTCAGGGTCAATGTTACTATTTTTAATTAATATTTTTTAAAAATCATTTTGAATATATAAGAAACACTTTGGTATAATTTTATAGTCAATGACTGTTATACTACCTCCAGTTGCAAAATCCTGGCTCTTCATAGAAAGCCATCTTTTTTCAGAACTACTAATGTGTAGATAACAAATCTGGGGCTTGTTAGTCATTTCTGTGCTGCCAAAAGCTGTTCACTGTTGGTATTTGGTTTCTTTGAAACCTTTTTCGCAGGATGCTATGTAGGAATGAAGCACATCAAACTAATACACAGTATAGATCCACCTATTTTTTTCCTTAGGTCCTCCTGAAAAAGCTGCCTCATAGTTCCTACAGGGAAAGTGATTGCAAATCCTGTGTTTCCAAGCTGAGAAGTCTCCCAGCACAGTTATATTCAGTTTGGCTCTCCTTAAGCACTGAGATTGGCCATTCACTGCATTCAAGCACCCCAAGCATTTGTTGGACTCTAAATCTGTAAGCATAGGAAAACACTTACACCTTTGTTATCAGCTGTTATCAGTTAAACCAGCTATTAGGCAGGAGCCTGATTCTCCTGTCCCCTTAGCAACCTAAACCAAAAGATCAAGCAGAAACAAATCCAAGAAACCAAAGCAATATCTTTGAAGTTATATGCTGACAATGATACCTTGTTATGCAAGTAAGTGGCTCCCATTAAATCAAGGCACACAAAATCTCTCTTGATCTGCATGGAATTTGGGTCTTCTGCTGTAACTGAAAATCAGTCTTCTTCACCTACATTTTATGTAACCAAATTTATACCCTAATGTATGGAAATAATGGCCTAAATCTTTGTGAGGAGTGTGATCATTCTTTAAAACTCAAACATTAGCTTTGCACCCTTTTAAGCTTAAAAGACAGAATATGTACCTCCTACTGACACTGTTGCTATTAGCTTTAAAAATAATTTTATTTAATTATAATAAATGTTCCACATATCCTTATAATAGCTGCCGAAATGCCATCACACTAACTACCTTTGTTTTACGAGCAGATACGTTTTATAAGCAGATACTTTAACCAGAGGAAAAAATCTGTCACCTGATAATTGCTAAAAGGATGGGAATAAGGCATATTGTTTATCTAATTCTTATGTTACAGGCTTGTGGCCTAATTTAATCTATTCTGAATGCACAGTAAATGCAACACAGTCATTTTTAAATCATAAGCCTCTCGAAAAAGCCAGGCAGAGGTCTGCTAATGCGTTGGATGATGGATCTCCTATTTACTATTGATCTCTGAATTCAGAAACAATCCATTCTGAACTAGCAAACATTTTTCATATATTTTTAGAAAATATTGAATGGCTTTTAATCAGTGACAAGCCTGTTTTGTCTGTTACTACTCAAAGTAAATTAGCAACAACCTACTGCATTTCACCAGAAAAATGAATCTTGTAGAGGCTGAATCTTGTGTGGTATAGCTTGAATGAACTGACTTCACATGCAGCTACCCTTGAATTAAAGGAAAGCTCAGAGTAAGCAATCCAGATGTAGTGAGAAAAGTACTGCTGGGGTTATTATGTATAGAGATCTACATAGTCTTCTCCTGTATGGACATATTATACACTGTGATTTGAATCACGTCTGGAGGAGGATTTGATTCAAGCAAACTGGCTACTTGATCATTATAGCTGGTTTCTGTATTATCTGTCTCAAGCAGCTTCTGTTACATCCAACTCACTTCTGACGCTATTTTCTCTTCCTCAAACTATCCCATTCCAATGACCAATTTCCTGCATCTCATCTTTCTCTTTTTCTTTTTCCATTCAAGTTTGGATGCAGAAATCACCACTATACTAATCTAATCTCACCTTTGTGCTCCTTGGTCTTTCGTCCTATCTGGATGATATTAAAAGAATGTCACCCATCTGGCCTAACTAAATGTGGAATGCAAGTGGGTATGAACTAAGCAGTATTTAATGAATAAATATCATAGTTTTGGGACTCTTAAAAAGCTTTCCTTTCAGAAGTCTTGTGACCCTCTTGAGGCCTGTTACTTCCTCCTTTACTTCTCCTTAACAGTCCTTTCCTATTAAGACTGTGTCATTATGCTCTCACAAGACTCAGAAGAGACTAACAATAGATGGCATGAGTATAACAACATAATTCAGTTCGCTAATTAAGGACTCTAATTTTAAGTATCTACCAGCAGATATCTAGTTAGCTGTTAGCTGTTTGTGCTCCTACTATAGTCAATAGAACTTGAGGGCAGGACTGAGTTGTGTAAAAGCTGGTATGTAGCACCATGTGATTTTCCCTAAAATGTCCAAGGCATCCACACTGGACTGGCAGGTAACATACATGACATACAGGAAACCTCAACCCTTCTGAAGTAGCAGCAGGAGGCCACACAATATATTCTGGGGCATTTCACGTGCCACTCCCTTCTTGTTTTCATTTCCCTTGTTCTTAGCACAGCCCTTTTATCCTAGAAAATAGTTGGGGGCATTATCCCCTAGATAATGTCTACCTTAGAATAAACTAAATCCCCTTAATGCATTTGAAAAACAAACAAACAAACAAATAAACAAATAACCCCCCAAAGTAATAAGCAATAATGATGGTACGCTAACCTCTTTCCCAGGCTAATATAAATGACAGCAATCTTTCTGTTATCCTCTTTTTTTCAGGAGAGGTTTTTTTATCTCTATGTGAAGAATGACAGATTCTTTCTGAAGAGCAATCAAACTACAGATGCTATGTAAGAAAAGGAAATTCAGTGAAATGTTTCTGAACTTGTCTACTACATCATGTTCAATTGCAGGAGAGTCAGGCTGTGTCTCAGAAGGTATTTCACTCACACTTCTTACAGTGATATTGACATTCAATAAGAGTACCAATTTCTAACCCTGGTTTAGTGGGGAAATCCCTTCTGCTGCCAGCCCACAGTCACTTCATTACAAGTTACGGTACTTTCAGATAATTCAGTTTTCATAATGGCCATGCACAAGGCCTACACACATTAACAGTAAGCGTTTGCAGGGAGGCAAATAAGCATAGTGAATATTCTGGAGTGTGAAATGTTCAAGAAAGATGTTCTGTATCTTACAGATTTCTTTTTTTCAATTCAAATTTGTTTCTGAAACAAACAAAAAAGGATAATTTTCATAATCCTGTAACTGACGTATGACAATCTTTTAAATGTCAGACCCTAATTTTTATTCTTTTTATAAATTACAGAAATGCCAAATTGAGTTGATTATATATTACCTTTTTCCTCATAAATGTCATACTCACAAAAAAACACTACATTTTTAACATTGACATTAAATCACATGAAAGAAATAGTACTGTTGCTGGATTGAATATTCCCCTATATCAGCCTACAGAGTAACTGTTCTCTCTACTGTTAAATAGCTGGGGAAAAAAATTTATCCTCATGTCCCAGCTACATTACTATACCAAAAATAATGCCAGCTCATACCAGCACTTTCTTTTTTAAATCTTCCAATCAGTAAGGACTGAAATAGAGGTTTCAACTTTAAAGGTTGCACGTACCATAATAATTTGAGTTTTAAGTTCTCAGGAAATTCCACTGTCTTTTCTTTCCTATCACAACAACACACTTTCTGAATTTCCTCTGAAAAATAACGTTCCTGAAACACAATTCACTCAAATAGTTTTGCTGTCATAGAATGAAAACATTCTGAGTGTTTAAAAGTAATTTGTCAAACTATAAATAGGAATTTCATTTCAAAAGTCATTTAGAAAGAAAAAAATAAAATCTTTTTCCTAGAATGACAAAACAGAATGTTTCAATACTAAAACATCGGGGAATTATTGCTGCTTTCCTTTTAACATGTGGATTATCTCCTAGCAGAAGACATTTTTACACTGCCAAACCAATTTAATGAAAAAAGTTCCACCTAGGCTTATTCAAAATAAATGTGAAAGCCTGTGAAGACTGCAATTTAGGCAGGTGGAAAAAAATAGTTCAGATAGGGATGGCCTGGATAACAAAGGACAGTTATCTCTGTTGATATGGCTGGATGTCTCAGGGGCTGTCATCACAATTTCTCAATTACTTGTGTGCAAGATAACGTGAGGCTGGACTTGGCTGTCCCTGCTCGTTCCGGCCAGACAGTTGTCAGTAGTCAGCCAGTCACTTGTACCCTTTCCCTGAGACTGCTAATCTTCAGTGTCCTACAGGACTCTGAGATGTCTCTTTTGTGATGGACTTCTTAAGAAGTAAATAATTCCATGCATTGAAGTGAGACCATCATACCCCAATTACAGACATGACACCAGGCAGTGCAGGGCTCCTGGCTCAAACAAAATAATGGCAGTACCAGCAGGGAGAGGAAAAGGTTTTCAGAAACTTGAAAGACATTAATTAAACATTTCTCCTCTTCTCATTATAAAGGTAATAGACATTTAAAGGGTTATTGAGCTCATTGCTGGACTATGACAAATAAACACACAACCTTTTTCTCTATTATATGTCCTCTGTGGTAGACGCTTTTTTTCACCCTTAGTTTAGTTATTAAAATGTTTTCTGATGGAGATAATGCAAAAGATAATCGGAAAGTCCAACTAGATACAATGTATCAACCCATCTTTGAAAGGAGATGTAAAAGAAAAGACTTTACCAAAGTTCTACCTCTTTTTCCTGATTTCCAGTTTATGCAGGATTTTTAGTCTGGATCCCAAAAAGAGTTCAAGCTGGAACAAGATGATGTTTTTGAAGAATCTAATGCTACAGAAAGACTGTCAAACTTTGAATAACTCTTTGCAGGCCACTACAGGAATCATATCTACACAAATCTTCTCTACTCCAAGAAGTAATGTCACACTTTGAATAAACATAAAATACAGAATTGTGGGGGGGGTTGGGAGAGGCAGGAAGAGAGAATATGTTCTAAATATTCTTTCCCTCCTCACAGCAGCAGCAGAAAACTTAGTTGGGGGCATTGTACTGGCTGCTGCATCTCAAATGTTTATATAGGCTAAATTATAGTGTCACATTCTTCAAAGTTACTGTACTTGCATTCATAACATTATGATTCTGCCTAGAGATGATATAAACAAGAAAGTGGGAAATGAAAATGTTATCAATGCTATGAAGCCTATAAAACCATGAACACGACCTACTAATAAATTTCTTGTAAACTATGCATATGAAGATATTTCTCATTATAAGTTCTAGGTTTCATTTGACATTTATTCTACCTCCACTCTTGCCATTCTAGATAATTATTTCTAGGTCAGAAGTACGTTATGAGCTATGGTTTTTAGGAGCAATAGAGAGACGTTTTATTTGAAAGAATGGGATATCAGTTTAATGGGAATTGCACTTCCACACTATTGCAAGAATAAACCTCTCAATTTGCTACCTGATTGTCCCTAGATCATAGATTACTAAACCAATATGGGTTGACATGGTCAAATGGTTTACTGTCTTGTAGCCAGTAAACAGAGTGGTATTTGTTATTAGAACTTTTTTTCTACAAGGAGTGAGGCATTAAAGATAAAATAGTATGAGCAGAATGGAAGGACAGAGATGTGAAAGGTGATGGAAGAGAAAACAGAATACAGAGTTAATTTAACATCTTTGACATCATAAAATAAGATATTTAGGTCAGACAGCACATCCTGATATTCCCCAATGACAGCATTATAAAGTGACAAAAGTATGTTCTCTTCAATAATGCATGAGGTGCATTTGATCTGTTTAAAAAGAAGTGTTGCTGGGATTAATGTCAGAAGAGAGTTTCAGTGAGTTAAGAGAAAAACAATATAAAAATAGCTTTGTTTGAATTTTTTTTAATTAATTTGAAAATTCAAAGTAAAACCTTTTGTAGATCAGCTGGATATTTTCAAAGTTCAGTCTGTTGAAAAAGTGCAACCAATAGCTGTTATGCCTGGTGTTCGCTACAGGTTAATTTGTAATAGGTTACAGGGTTTGAACATTGCTCTTTAAAAGATGCAATGTTTTGCAACATTCAGAGAATTCACAAATGTCAAATCATGAAATAAATTATACTTATGTCATCCAAGTAGAAGCTGTGACTTTTTGCCGACTTGGCAGTAGATAAGTTAAAATAATGATGTCCATTTCTTCAGACAAAATTTATACCAAATCCCAGAAAATTATAAAGGAAAATTAGTTTCTGTATTCTGCTCGTACTTACCTTTTCTCACAAAAAATCCTGTTATTTTAAATGAGTCATTCTGTGAGTACTACATGCAAACAGGACCCAGATAATTGTTCTATTAGATTTTCCTCTTTTTTTTTTCTCATTAAAATTAATTTTAAAAACCTGCTTATGGTATCAGTGGTTTCAGTACAGTCCACAGTGACAGCTGATCACAAGCACTCCCATTTTCAACTTCAAAATTAAGACTTTCTGTGGCAGTCAAGCAGTGAAAAATGGCCAGCGCAGATCTCAGAAGAAACCATACAGGTAATCTCTTCTGGTAAAACTAACCTAGATAAAGTCCAGCTTGAAAAATGAATGGAAAGCCATGAGAGATTGTTTGCTCCTGAGCTTCTTCCACAAATACTAAAAAACCCCATAAAATAAATAAATGAAAAAAAAAGACATAAATCTATATCTTATAATATAATTTTCCAAACATTACTATTGTAATACTTGTTATATATCTTAATTTGACCATATCAGCCCATATTGGTTTGATTATCTATGATCTAGGGACAACCAGGTAGCAAACTAAGGACTTTATTCTTGCAATAGCGTGGAAGTGCAGTACCCATTATCCTTAACAAATTCTGTGTATGCATGTCAATTGCTGGAAAGTCCCCTGAAATCTTAACAAAGAACAAAATGAACAAACCAAGAAACAACATGATTTCAGTTACAGTTGTTATTCTATGAATAAAAATTACTATTGCAAAACTGAATAATTGGAAAACATAAACACACACAATCAGATGTCACAATCAAGTTTTCTTTCTTTTTGGCATTAGTATTACTGTCTCTGCATTTCATAATATAATTTAATTTTTATGTACAAAATTTCCTGAAGGGCATAAATGCATTTCAGCTGTACGCAGTGGTAATTCAGTTTTAAGCCATGCATAAAAACTCAATAAACAGCAAAATGCTAATAAGTTGTATATGGGCTGTGACCTTTCCTCGTTTTCAATATTTTTTAACAGTTAAGGAACATCCACTGAAATAAGTTGAGAGAATCTTAGCCTACTATTTACTTTAGAAAAATGAATGTTTATCAAATGGACTTGAATTGATAATAATATGATAGTTCATGCTTGAGAACCCTCACAATTGCCAATGTGAAGAACTGGATATTGTCTCACTGGCGTAATCATGTGGAGAGTGGATTGCATTTATACTTTGCATGACCTTGAAAACAGTTTCCCAGACCAATGTCAGAAATATTCTTTTTTAATATTGCTGCTGCTGCCAAGCATACAGACTAAACAAACAAAAATAAAGACTAAACAAATAAAAATAAAAATAAAAAATAAACATAGGGATAGTAAATGAAACAGTTGTGCTCTTTTTTTCAGTGTTTTAGGACCAAAAAAGCCCCATAATTATAATTTAAAATACAGATTTTGTAAGACATTTCACAAAGAGGATTTAACATTACTGATTTCTTATATATTGTAAACCAGAATTTGAATTGCTAACTTTTTTTTTAAAAGCATATTTAAATATTCACTGACTTTCCAGATTCCTTGATTCCATGATCCTAACTTGCAAAGATGCTAGGTTTCATTCACAAACTGTGGTTGCATGTTGGATATTTTCAGTAGCTTGACTTCTTTGTTGCACTATATATTCCTAAATTTAACAGAATATATTTTTTCTTTATTTCATGACATTTTTCTCTTGAATGTATTCTATCTCTGCATATTTTTATTATTCTCTGGATATTTCCCCCCTATGTTGGATACATATTAATACAGCTGTTGTGAATTAAAAAAAAAAATTCTTTCCTTCTTAGAATCAGCATTTGTCTATGCTATATTTATTGACCTGTTACTCAGCATTTCTAGTGTCCTTCTTTGAAGAAGATCCAAGGAGGTCTTTATTTTCCCTCTGTTCATACCTCAACCTTATTGCAATAGTATCCAGAATTTTAAAGTATTTATTGCAACTACATCTAGGAGAAGGTTATGTGCTCTGTGCAAATATAAGAGAAATTTTGCTTCCTGATTGAGTGAACAAGAAGGCTACACAGGCTTTTAGCATGGAAGAAAACAATCTGGGTTTACATGCAGTTAGGAAATTCCTAAGCCCTACATAGTTATCTATTTCATGTTTGGATTTCACCTATCCGTCTGTTTTCCAACTGAATTTTGGATTTCACCTGTTTACATTGGAGCCATGATACATCCCCTTATCTATGTGTAATTACATCCATATGTAATTACATCCATATGTAATCTATATTTTTTCAGGTATTTTTTTGTGACATTATTCATGTATTTATTCAAACTCTCAGCACTTTGTTCAGCTGTAGAAATGTTCCACTGTATTTAAAAATTGAACGGATTACCATATTACTAAAGAAATGCTCTTAATTCAAAATGGGGATTGGAATTATTGCCCTTTTTAAGATTTGCTTGTTTTGGACAAGACCCTAAAGCAGGTCAATGTTTCCCAATTATATCACCATTTAGTGGGAAACAAGCTCTTTGAGAAACAACAATCATGTTTTCAATCATGTTATAGCACAGAGTCTGCTATAGTTACAGTTTATAATGATTTATTAATGCAGTCTGGTTTTGGTTGCTCAAGCATTTTCATTTTGCTTGATCTGAATGCTGTCTTTGACACTGTCGATTATAACATTTTGCTTGATCATTTATGAAATTACGTAGGATAAGCTGGCACTACTTTGACTTAGTGTCAATCTTATTTATCAAACACATCTCCATCTGTGTCATTACATATTAGCTTTTTTCTGTACTACCTTGGCATATTGTCAGGTCCTTCAGTTTTTACACAAACTCATTTTTACTTAGTACATGGTACAGTATTTCTTTTAGGTTAATCCATTCATCATTTAGGAATTTATTCCTTCATGTAAGGTAATCAAGGACATGGGATATTGGCTTTGTAAAGCTGTAGAGAAAACCACCAAACACTACAAGGAACATATTTTGTTTTTTTAACATGTATATACACACAAACATATATGCATGTTCTGGGGCAGTGGTAAAAATGTTTCTCTTCTTTAGATGAAGTTGATCAGGAGAATATTATGACCCTGGAACGCGTCACATCTGCAAAAGAGACTTTGTCAGGGAAAATTATGAGAGTTTTCACAATTCTAAATCTATACTTATATAATTCTGGATATTTCTCATTAAAAGTACAATCATTATTGATAATTAAGACAAGCTTCATTGCCGTAGAAATACACATAGGACAGTACACAGCAATCATCAAGTTTCACTTACAATATGACAGTGTTTATTTACTTATAGAAAACTCTGGGTGCATCCCTTTAATTTGGTTTATATTAAGTATCTACACCGATTTCAATTCAAGATGCAGACTTACTTTAACGGTAACATTAGCAGTTGACGCCTGGCATATATCCTAGAGGTAACACATGATCTCTCTCACTGTTCCTCTTGAACAACGAAATGTTTAGGACACTCCAGATATTTATTTTCACATGGCAGATTTTTTCCTCTGTGAAGCTGATATATGTTAATGGGAAAAAAATGCTTTTGTACTCAAGACGTGAGCTGTCACCTAGGAAATGCATTTGCCTGGTTCCAGTTTAAGCCTTTTTAATACTTCTGAATTGCAGTGGAACACTCAAACAGAACACTACACTGAGCCGAAATGTGTACAATAACCAAGATAACTCCAAGTTGCTTTGTCACCATGGTAACTATGCCTTGGGTCTACCCTAGAAACTTTGCCTGGCACAATGCTGTCAGCTATAGATATTTGGGAATTTTTTAATGATGCTGCTTAGACCACGAAAGGCCCTAATGTAGACACAGCAGTTACGAACAAAAAAAATGTCTTTTTCTCATATAGCTTATTTTGTGTGGGAAACTGGTATATACTGCAGCCAAAGAAACATATTTTTATCAGTAAAAGCTTCATCTACATTTAGAGCTTCTGCTGAGATAGGTGTGTTAGCAATCCCTCTCTAGTTTAGACTAGCCCTTAGCAGTATAAAGCAATTAAAGATAATCCTGAGCATGCCTTGAAAGGATAATGTTTTCTGCAGCTCTTTTTTTCATGATTTTCAGGTGTGTGCTTTTCTCTACTACCCTGCAGATCATGTAATATAGATTGCATACTGATAATGCAGGCTGTTATCTGTAGGTGTTCCTAAATAATGAATAGTCCACTGTAACAGCTTTCCTTACAAATAACTAGCAAAAGCCAGCTTCAGCCTGGTTTTCTGAACAAAATAACTTATAACATTTCTAAAAGAGAAGCCTACCTCGAGGCTTTTAAATCCATTCTTGAGCACCTAAGGGTGCCTTTCAAGTCCCATTCATTTCAACTTCTAAATCATATTTAGTCCAAAAATGGCCATCTTTCTTTAGGCTAGAAGGTGCCTGGACAAGCACAAACGCTTGTCCTGAAGCTACAAGGATGCTTTCCCAACACTTCAGTCCCTATGGAATCAAATCTAGGCAGAAGATTCTCTAAATGTCCCTATCTTACATATCCATACGTGAGAGGCAGCAAAAGGCACATAAGGAAGCACGTTTTACCCACTTGAGAGTGTGTCTCTATCACATTGTAATAATATTTACGTCTGATCACATCTTCCTCTGGGAATTACTATGAGAAACCTCTGCAATATGCTGGATTGGTGAGGGTTCTCGGTTTCTTCTCAGCTTTAGTTTGCTTTAGCCACTTTTTCAGCAGAAATTCCCTTTCCATTACAGGCACCACTATGTACACAGTAGGAGAAATCTCAAAACAGGGCAGAACGCACTGTGTTTAGTAACACACTTTTTCCCTAACTGCAATCCACTGCCCTTTTCTTTGTTCCATCAGTGTGGCTCATGGGGTTTCTCTCAGCTCTCTAATTGCTGGAAAAGCTGTACTCATTGTTCTGCTCTGTCCTTCATTTTAAACTAGGTTGTAATTTTTTTGGAGTCCTTGATGTTTAATTGATCCACATCTAGCAGAAGATTCTCCTTGCGAAAGTCATGCTCACATCGACTCAGATACTGTGAAGAATTCTGGAAAAGTGAGAGGACTGGGCTCTAGATAATAGTTTGCACAACTGGTAATTGAAGATCAGAATTACTGCAAGCTCTAATTTACCATCAGAGACAGAGCTCCTAAGTACACCAATGATCACAGCATCTCTGTTTTCAATTGTTTGTCTTTCTTTCTATGGCTGTGATTGTGGGAAGACATCCATAGAAACATACAGAAGGACAGAACGTCCTTTTTTTTTTTTTTTTTTTTTTTGTCACAGTCGTGCCTCTTTCTACCAAGGGAATTATTTCAATATATCATTAGTCATCTTGGAATTAATTTAAAAGCTCTTCCTGAGAGATCTTAAGGGATTTCAGCATACTTAATTTATTGGTCCTTTTCTCTGCTATTCTCAGCTGACTCATTTAAAGACACAAGCCATATGAACAGCCCTTCCCACCACCGTTGTTTATAAAAGTGTTGCAAATTATGCTCTTTTTTTTTCCCCAAAAGAAACAGTTTTAACACAAGCACAGGTGGCTTGGTTACAGTCAACTTACAGTATATATACCAAGAGGAAAGAAAATGAAGGTGTAAAAAGAAGTATACACAAAAAAAAAGCTACAAGCTCATAAAATAAAAACAGAATGAAATATAAGAGAAAAAAATCAAACCGTTATCATTTTCATGATATATATTTATTTCTAGAGATTTTATTCCATGTTAAAAACTCTGTAAAGATTAAAACCTGACGTGTCAAGTATGACATTTCGATCTAGAAACTAATTTTAATTCATATATATTGGGAAAAGATAATTTGTGGTATTTTTTTAATATAAGGTTGACTAAAAGGCAGTGTTACAAGTTGGAATCATTTCAGTCTATCATGTCGAGAAGTTAGATAAATGTCTGCATAAAAACTATCTATAAGAAGAAACCCACACCTTTAAGATTCAGGCTTTCTTAAAAAGTTTTGGTTTATATGTGTTTCTACATGTATACTCTGGTATAACTTTTTTAACTTGGTATTATTGTCGTTGTATGTTAGCTTTAGAATCATAGAATCATTGGACAGTTTGGGTTGGAAGGGGCCTTTAAAGGTCATCTAGTCCAACTTCCCCAGCAATGAGCAAGGACATCTTCAACTAGATCAGGTTGCCCAGAGCCCCGTCCAGCCTGACCTTGAATGTTTCCAGGGTGTCATAGTTTCAGTTGGGAAAGAGTTAATGTTTTTACTAGCAGCTGGTATAGTGCTATGTTTTGGATTTGGGATGAGAAATAATTTTGATAGCACACAGGTGTTTTTAGTTGTTGCTAAGTTCTCAAAGCCTTTTCTGCTCCTCATACTGCCCTGCCAGAGAGGTCTGGGAGTGCACAAAAAGTTGGGAGGAGACACAGATGGGACAGATGACCCCAACTGACCAAAGGACTATTCCATACCATGTGATGTCATGCTCAGTATATAAAGCTGGGGGGAAGAAGAAGGAATGGAGGGATGTTCAGAGTGATGGCATTTGCCTTCCAAAGTAACCATTATGCATGATGGAGCCCTGATTTCCTGGCGATGGCTGAACACCTGCCTACCTATGGGAAGTAGTGAATGAATTTCTTGTTTGGCTTTGCTTGCATGTGCAGCTTTTGCTCTATTAAACTGTCCTTATCTCAACCCACGAGTTTTTCCTCACCTTTACTCTTCTTATTCTCTTCCTCATCCCAGCCAGGGAAGTAAGCTATGTGGCCCTAGTTGCTGGCTGGGGTTAAACCACGACACAGGGATGGGATATCTACCATCTCTCTTGGAAACTTGTTCCAATATCTGACCACCCTCACTATAAACAATTTCTTCCCAAAGAAGTCTAAATCTACCCTCTTTTAGTAGAAAATAATTACCCCTTGTTGTATCACAACAGGCTCTGTTAAAAAATTTGTCCCCATCTTTCCTGGAGGCCCCCTTTAAGGACTGAAAGGCCACAATAAGGTCTCCCCAGAGCCTTCTCTTCTCCAGGCTCAACAACCCTAACTCTCTCAGCCTGTCCTCATAGAAGAGGTGCTCCAGCCCTCTGATCATTTTTGTGGCCCTCCTCTGGACCTGCTCCAACAGGTCCATGTATTTCCTGTGCTGAGGACTCCAGAGCTGGACGCAGTACTCCAGATGGGGTCTCACCAGAACAGAGCAAAGGGGCAGAATGACCTCCCTTGACCTGCTGGCCACACTTCTTTTGATGCAGCCCAGGATACGGTTGGCCTTCTGGGCCATAAGCGCACATTGCAGACTAATGTATAGCTTTTCATGCACTAGTACCCCCAAGCCCTCCTCATCAGAAATGCTCTCAATCACTTCATGCCCCAGCCTGTATTGACATTGGGGGTTGCTCACCCAGGTGCAGGACTCTGTGCTTGGCCATGTTGAACCTCGTGAGGTTCACACAAGCCCGTTTCTCGAGCTTGTCCAGGTCCCTCTGCATAGCAACCTATCCCTCAGGCGTATCATCCACATCACTCAGCTTGGTATAATCTGAAAACTTGCTGCAGGTGCACTCAATCCCACTCTCTATGTCATTGATGAAGATATTAAATAGTACTTGTCCCGATACAGACCCTTAGGGACACCATTTGACACCTATCTCCATCTGGACATTGAGCCCTTGACCACTACCCTCTGGATGCGACCATCCAAACAATTCCTCATCCACGGAAGAANCCACTACCCTCTGGATGCGACCATCCAAACAATTCCTCATCCACCGAATAATTCACCCATCAAATCCATATCTCTCCACTTTAGAGAGGAGGATGTTGTGGGGGACCGTGTCAAAGGCCCTGCAGAATTCCAGATAGACGACATCCATAGTTCTTCCTTTGTCCACTGAAGTAGTAACTCCACCACAGAAGGCCACTAGATTGGTCAGGCAGGACTTGCCCTTGGTGAAGCCATGCTGGCTGTCTCAAATCACCTCCCTGTCCTCCATGTGCCTTAGCATAGCTTCTAGGAGGATCTGTTCGATGATCTTCCCAGGCACAGATGTGAGGCTGACAGGTCGGTAGTTGCCAGAGTCCTCCTTTCTAAACTTTTTAAAAATGGGTGCAATGGTTCCCGTTTTCCACTCACTGGGGACTTCACTTGACTGCCATGACTTTTTAAATCTCATGGAGAGTGGCTTGGCAACTACATCAGCCAATTACCTCAGGCTTCTGGGATGTTTCTCGTCAGGTCTCATAGACTTTTGCATGTTCATGTTTCTCAGGTAGTCATGCACCTGATCTTCTCTTACAGTAGGAGGGAATTTGCTCCCCCGGTCCCTGCCTTGCTGTTCATCCACTCAAGAGATGTGGGAAGAGAGGTTGCCAGTGAAGACTGAGGCCAAAAATTTGTTTAGCACCTCAGCCTTCTCCTCGTCCATTATTACCAGTTTGCCAGTCTTGCTCATCAGATGGGGGTATGCTTTCTTTGACTTTTCTTTTCTGGCTGACAGACCTGTAGAAACTCATTATTCTTTGCATCCCTTGCCCAGTTCAGCTCCAGTTGCACCTTGGCCTTCCTGACTCCATTTCTACACAACTAGGCAGCATCCCTATACTCTTCCCAGGATACATATCCCTGCTTCCACTGCCTGTGCAGTTCCTTCTTGTCCTTTAGTTTGGCCAGCAGGTTTCCACTCAGCCGTGCCTTTCTTTTGCCCTCCTTTCCTGATTTCTTACACCTGGGGATCAAGAGCTCTTGCTCTGTGGAAAGTGTCCTTACAGATTGCCTACAACTCACCATGCTACTTTTACAGCAGATGTAGTTTGACCAGCAGGTCTCCACTCAGCCATGCCGGTCTCTTGCCTTCCTTTCCTGATTTCTTACACTTGGGGAGTACTTTTAGACTTAGACTACTCTTAATGTGCTCTATAATCAAGGTAGTCCTCACAGTTAAATGAAGCATATGTGTGTATGTATGTATGTATGCATGTGTATGTGTGTGTACCCACGTGTGTGTGTATACGTATACTATATACATATAATTTTAAAATGATACTTGACACTATAGTTTCACTTTAATTCCTTTTTCTTTGCCAATAATTTTGCATTTGACTGCTGTATGCTTGAAGAGAACACAAGATATTAGAAAATGTGCTGGTATGTTATGAACAGAGCTGTCACAGCTCACATAATGAGCACGAGACTTAGACACATGGCATTTGGTTTGCGCCTTCTCACAGTAACACTTCTGTACCATATGTTTTTACAGTGCAAAACCAGATCGTTTGTCATACTTTGTGATCCCACATGCCAATCACAACTGCATGCCTTTGCTGTGATCTGTCAAACAGTTATGCCTGTCACATGGGGGTCAGAAGAAGGAGAAATACCTTGCTGCTACACTTCAGCTAGAGGAAAGAGGGAGGAGATTAATGTAGCAGATCAGCCTCAAAGGAACTCCAGCACAGGGAAACATTAGCCATTTGCAAGCTAAGGTTATACACTGGTTCACCACTTGAACGTATTGAAGATAAAGAAATTTTAATGGCCACTGAAACAGATTGTATTTCCATACAATCTCTTAAAACAAAACTATCAACCAAAATACTCGTGTAGGTACACTACAGGACTTTGAATGGAGGTTCAAATTTTTGTTGTTGGAATGCCATAGAAGTTTCAATCTACTGGTGATTTGGCTGAAGCAGAAGTATAAACAAGGAATTCAGCTTTCCACAGAATATTGAGAATGCAGTCCTCTGTGCAGACTAGTACATAATCACTAGCGTAAATACACATTCATTGCTACCATTCCTTGGAGCATGGCAATCAAATATTTCTGCTCAATATGGCAGTCAGAATTCACAGAGAAGCAGAATTCACATAAGGAATTTCCTTCTGCCCAGAAAAAAAAAAGTAGCTGTATACATAACCCCGAGATGCCTGACTATATTCCTGGTTTTATGCTTCGCCAATAAGCATCTCCTGCCTTCCCTCTCCAGTTGTATATGCAAATAATACCATTTCCTTTATGATGAATGATGCTTCCCTGGATCCAGAGTTTTCATTTGAAAGGCTTGAAATACTGTTAACCTACTTGCTGATCAAAATAATCTACACTTTGCCATATATGAAAGTATCAATCACTTCGCATTTAATTTTCTGTTCCTTAATATATACGTATAGAAATAAAATGGAGATTATAGACATAGCTTTAAAAAACTTGTCTTTAAAGGACATCTGGAATGCATTTCTCAATGAACAGCAAACTGCTTCCTACATACCTTGATATAAGACAGTACAGTGAGTCACAAGTTCTTTTCTGAATGAGTGGTGTTGTGCTCCTGACCATTCAAAAGGCTTAGGTGAACTCTGAAGAATTTAAAAACCTATTAACATGAGGATTTAAACTGCTGAGTTTGGTAACTCAGCAGTGAATTTTTCAGAAGAATTAAGGTGATTAAAAAGAACAAATGCTATTTAAAATCCAAATAATACAAACAATTTGGTCAAAATAATGTAGAGGTGTTATGATCTTTCTCAGTAATGTCTATAATATAGACAGACATTTTAAAGAATACGAACTGGAATGTGAAGTAAGACTCACAGTTCTAGACAGTTCTAGTAGTCTTACATTTTTATGAAATATAAATCATCCTTTAGATGAAAATGTAGAACTTAGAAGTCACCAGGATGACTAAGAAAAATTTGCAGGTTTTGTGGTCTGCTTGTCTGCACTTATGAACTTAAAAAAATCTGTAGTCCTTTTGTGGGTCCTTCTGGTATCACTTTTGATTGTTCTACTTACATACTTATAATTATTGACCTGTCCGTTAGGTATTGATATTTTCTGAACCATAACCACCACATTAATCCTGTAAATAAACACCTGGTTAGTTTATAAATTCTCTTTTGTAACTTACATGTTTGTACAGTGTCTACCAGTATGAGCCCTTATCAGGTGCTATAATAATTTCTGTAATATATTAATAGTAATTTCATGAATTAGTATTTCCTAGAAAAGGAAATATAATTGATGATGTGTGACATCTTAGAATCATAGAACCATATAATGGTTTAGGTTGGAAAGGACCTTGAAGATCATCGAGTTCCAACACCCCTGCCATAGGCAGGGACACCTCCCACTAGACCAGGTTGCCCAAGGACACGTCCAGCCTGGCCTTGAACACCTCCAGGGATGGGGCCTCAACAACCTCTCTGGGCAACCTGTGCCAGTGCCTTACCACCCACAAAGTGAAAAACTTCTTCCTAATGTTCAATCTAAACCTGCCCTCTTCCAGTTTGAAGCCATTCCCCTCATCCTGTCACTACATGCCCAAGTAAAAAGTCCTTCCCCAGCTCTTCTGTAGGCCCCCTTCAGGTACTGGAAGGCCACAATAAGGTCTCCCCGGAGCCTTCTCTTCTCCAGGTTCAACAGCCCCAACTCTTTCAGCCTCTCCTCATAGGAGAGGTGCTCCAGCCCTCGGATCATCCTTGTGGCTCTCCTCTGGATGCGCTCCAGCAGGTCCATGTCCTTCTTACACTGGGGACTCCAGAGCTGGATGCAGTACTCCAGGTGGGGTCTCACGAGAGTGGAATAGAGGGGGAGAATCACCTCCCTTGCCCTGCTGCCCACGCTTCTTTTGATGCAGCCAAGGATGCAGTTGGCCTTCTGGGCTGTGATCGCACATTGCTGGCTCAAACACAACATAATCCTTTGCAAGTAAAGAAACGTGAAATTTTCTTGCAAGTCTTAACGACATGATGTCCACATACCTCAAGTGACAGACACCAGACCTTCACAAAGAGCTCTCCTCTGTCTCCTTCGGATAAGGAAAAACACAGCATAAATTAATATCCTTCATAGCATCACTTAAAGGTAGTTATAGCTTTAGTAGCAGCAACAAAATTTGAGACTGAAACGCCTGCATGCATTCAGTTTGTGGTGTATTAGCCATTTAGGAGACAAGTATGAGATAGGTCATAATTAAGGTTTTGACTACTTTGTTTCTTCTAACCTGACTTCCGCTTTGGTTTTAGGATATATATTGATTAATATCACTAGCTATAAAAAATTAAATTAATTAAAAAAACCCCAACCTCCTACCTAAGGTTAGTTTCAAGAATCTGAGGAACTCACAGTCAAATCTTGATATCATAAATTAGGAAAACTTCTAAAAAAGGGAAGAAAATATCTAATTTATGTCTTCTTTCAAGAAGACTCAGATGCCTAGAGATTCAGGGCAAAAATCTAAAATTTCTAATTAATTTTCACTACATAATAGCTTATACTATTAGAAATGTACATAACTGACATCACAGGTTTAAGAATAAACTTCATTTTAAAGTAAAAGCATAAATAATATTTCTGGAGGACTTGAAGGGAATGGCTGTTGATCTAATTTGAACTGTTAACAGTCTGCTTAATCAAAGTCTCTATTATATAATCAATTTCCACCTTAAATTCAATCCCATAAAGTAAAGCCGTACATATAAACAACCCTGTCTTTTACAAACATGTAATAACCTCATGTTTCTTTTTCTTTTTCTGTTAAATTTTATTTCCTTGTCATTCCCACATCCAATCTCAGCTTTCCCTGTATTTTCCTGTAACATATAGTCCTAACCTGTACTTTTCCTGAGTTTTTCAGAACTTCCTTTTCTCAGCTTGTTCCCATGTCTGCCATTATTTGTCTTCACCCTTGCACAGCCACATTCTCATCCCTTGCTTCACATCAACTTGTTTCCCCAGTATCTCTTTTGACATTTGCCAGCACCAAGCCTCATTACTTCTCTTGCCCAAATTCCACCCTAACATCTTTAGTACTTTAGTTTTATCTCCTCACATTCCAAAACTCCACAGTTTTTTGCATGACTTTAGTTACTCATTTTTGTTTTGTCTACTTGCTATGTTCTATTCAGAAGATGAACATAGCATAACCATGTATGTTGACAGATTATTCCCAGTTCTTCCAAGACAGGTGGGGAATACAGGCTATTTACATTAATTTTCTTCCACCTGCAAAGCCTGTGTTACCTATGTTGTCCACAGCTGTAGTGAAAGATTCATAGCATCATAGACAGCATGGTGGGAATATATCTCAAAATGTTAGATAGTAGGTTTCCTCCCTGATGGTATTCTCGATTGAGAAACTTCAATGATCCAGACTCAATAACAGAGACCTCTCTGAGAAACTGCTTAACAGTAATTCTCTTTGAAGATAACTACAGTTTTACCATTATTTTTTTCAAAAGGAAGGAGATCAAACTAAGGTAATCCCAAGACTGGCTTTTACTGTACTCCAGAAAAATGGGGAAGATTCTTAAGGAGAAAAAAAATTATTTACCTTTTATATATCAAGATTGATGTCTTACATGCAACAATCAAAGTGAATTGAATCAAAGAGAGAGTCTGCAATTTAAAAAATATTGCCTATTTAAAATTCTAGGATAACTTTTTAATAATGTAAGTGTTGTTCTTAATAAAAACATTGGATTTATAGCTATGTTTTTCATATTGTTTATAAATTAATCATTTTGTAAATCAAGGCATTCTTTTTACAAGGAAAATTTGTCACTTTTTAGTGTTGTTTTTTTTTTTTTTTTTTTTTAAACTTATCCTTCTGTAAATTTCCTTATATTTTATAAGCACTTCCTGCCTCAAGACAGTAGGGAAAAATTGGGCTTTTCAGTTAACCAAGACCATTTCATACTGGAAATTTCTGGAAAGATATTTCCCCTTCGAGGTGTTTAAAATTAATCCCTTTCAAACTATGGCAGTGGATTTTAATTAAGCTAGCATTAGTACTTATGTCAAGATGAAAAAACACTGTAAAGCACTCTCTCCTGACCTTTGAAATAATAGTTAACCTTAGCATAAGCAGACACTTTAAACAAGACTGGAATTAGGGGATACCAATTGTGCTAAAAACAAGGAGGAGATTGTATCTGACTTAAGCTTATTTGCCATAAAATTTGCTTTGTTGCTTGGCAATCCATCTAAACGAAGACGTGTGACTAAGCTGAGTCTTTATCAGACTGCCTCTCTTTCCCAGGTTCCAAACCACTGAGTTTGTCAGCTAGTGATTTGCAGGGGGACTGGAAACAGCCATGGGGCCTGCAGTGTCAATCTTCTTTATTCTCTTAAAAGTGTAACAAGAAAGTTTGAAAATAGTTGAATGTGTCTTGTTTTTACCTGTTAGCTTTCACACTCACATGCAGAATTTACTTTCAAGATATGACTGTTTCTATCTTCTCACGCCTTTCAACAGTCACCAGTAAAAAAAGGCTGAGTTAACTCTTGGTATGAAATTTTGTGTACCAACAGCCCAGCCAGCTGCTGTTTTCATGCAAGATAGTGGCTTGACTAAAACTGTTATGAATTCCTAGAAAGGAAAGATTTAATGTTTGCCAATTACTACAGGGGTTTTTTTCCATTCTTATATTTTGAGTTTAAAAATAATTACTGTAGGCACTGTTTTATTTTATCATAAACTCATAACACGGCTTGGAGTGTATTTTTCTAGGTCTCATATTCAGAGGTGGTTTTGTCTTCATAAGATTTACAATCAGTGACAGAGACAGCATTTTCAATTCTTCATCTGGAATCTCAAAAATATTTTCACAAATACATTAAGGTGAGCAGATGCATCTTTGGATATGCACCTGCTTCCTTACTTATTCTAAAAGATAATTTACATGTTTTTCATTGCTTTATAATGCTGACAGCAACCAGAGTTGAAAGAAAACAGTGAAGGACACAGATCTAGGTTTAATTCCCACTATGCCGCTGACTTTGAAGCTTTTCTCTTTTCTACTTCCTGTGCCATGTAGTATCTTATCTATTTAGAATTCATTTTTTTAAAATGGCATCTGTTTCCTATTATATGCTATTAAAAGCCAGGACCAGGTGATCTTTGATCTTTTTACATCTCTAGATTCCACTATAAATAAGTAATCACAAGTAGTATAACAAAGATAATAATATAATCATATGTGATTATGACATCAGCTATGTAAATGGAAGAATAAAATACTATCTTAAAAGTAAAAACAAATTCTGTGTGTGAGGAAAACAATATGCAAAAGCAAATAATCTTAAAATATTTTTAAATTTTTATGCTATACATGTAAGAGAAGAAATTTTTTCTTAATGCTTTGCCTGGTCTGAAGAACATAGTATTACCCTTTGGTTTCCAGGCTGGTCATATCAATTACCCTGGAACGTGAAAAGAGAGAGATATGAAGTGAAAGAAAACATTTAATACAAGAAGCCTGATACGGACTGGAGTTGTGTAATGGAAAATGAGCTCAAAGACAAGTTCTGGGCTAAAAACTCAGGTAAAAAAGTATTATAGCTAAAAAGGAAAGAAAAAAAAAAAGGATATATATTTTTCTGGAAAAGCTATTCCCAATACTCTTGTGCATTTCTAAAACCTAATAGCAGCTTGAAAAATGGACTGAATAATAGCAAAAACATCAAAGATTAAATCTCATGGGTTCTGAAGACTTTCTGTACTAGAACACAAAAAGATAATAACTTTCACAAGCATTTATAACTTCTGTTACATATCTACGTATGCATGAATTGAAGAAGCAACTAAAAGCATTCCCTGTGGAAATAAGTCAATAGAGAATTGACAAGCAATAACAGCTGGATTCAATCACCCCTATAAGGTACTTTCCTCATACTGAAAAAACTCAGGGAAAAGAGAGTTCACTCCTTGAAGATTATGTAATTCAGGACTTCTGAAAGGGTCATCCAAAACAAAAAACAAAATTCCAAATATGAATCACTGCATAATGAATAGAGAAACTTGGAAAAAAGAAAAGAAACTTCATATCAGGGAAGAACCATTTCACAAGAATACAATGGTCTGAACGATTCCATAAAAATCACTATCATTTCGCAAGAAGATGCTACCGTGACTCTTAGGTTTCAGTGTGTTACATAAAATCTTTTATAAGCAACAGTGAAGGCTAATGCTGCTACTGAAAATTATTTTTAATGAGTCTTGAAATGTTAGTTTCTCATGTTGTTTATTAACTACAGTAAAACAGAATGAAATTTAATTTCAATTTAGGTTTCATTAATGTTTCCTGTCGATATCATTCCTTTAACAAGCTGGTGAGTTACAGGGTACAATGAGGCTTTAAAAAAAAAGCTACTATTGTGGCATATTTCCATAACTGCATTAAAACTTACTGTTACTTAGTTCATTTCTCAGGTTACTGAACTTGTAAATTGACAAACCAAACACAAAATCATATACAGTTCTCTGGCAATAAAGCATTTTTGTTGCTTATGATAATTAAACAAAATCAATATATCAAGTATAAATGCAATCATCTCACTTCGCTTTACTCCGACTAGGATTTAAAGTCAGATGGTTGTTTTATTTGCTTTCTAAAGTGCATACCAAATTAGTGTCCAAAAAAAAAGAAAATGGATCCCATTAAAAAAACTAAAGAAAGCAAAAACCTACATATCGTAATATCCTGTATCCTTACCAACAGGCAAGGAATAAAATAGTGAGATCAAATGGTAAATTTCAATGAGGTATTTCAGTCCAAAAAATGTTTAACAGAAGTAACAAATCTGATCCTACTTAAGACAGCAATTAAGAGCATTTAGAAAAAACAACTAAGAATATTAAAGGAAACGAAGTGGATTTCAATGATCCGCTAGCAATAGGAGAAAAAGAAAGAGAAGCTTTTTTCTTCTTTTTTTTTTCCCACCTCAATGTATCAAACACTGAAAGTCTGCAAAAGAGTTCAAGGTACTGATGGATTAAAAGGCATTACAAGGGCAGTTAAGCCAGTTGGGGGAGAGAAATACATTGCCATCGATCTAATAGATTTCTTTTTCTTTTTTTTCCTCTTTTTTTTTCCTTTTTTCTTTTTTTTTTCTTTTTTTTTTTTTTTTTTTTTTTTTTTTTNTTTTTTTTTTTTTTTTAGTTAATCTCAACAGATGATAACATGGGAAAACATTGGGGGACTAATTCAGTTGCCTAAAAGTCAGTATCTGGTGCCTGAGAGTGTTCAGGACAGTCACAGAGATCTGGAAGGTGGGAAGCAGGACTGCAATGCGGGTACAGCCCTTCCATAGAGGCAGCTGGAGGCCAGGGCAGATGGGCATGGCACAGAAGTTTCTGTTTAGGCAACTGAATCAATGTCACCATATTCCTGTTCCTCACTGGTGATAAAGTTACTGTGACAAGTTTTAGTGCAAAACTTCAGATGGACCTATGGTTTACTGATCATCTGTCATGAACCCCAACTCCATTTTGCCACTTTTTTACTCTGAGAATTTGTCAGGAAGACAATTTTAGAAAATCTTGCTTTAGACGCAAGTAGATCAATGATTTATCATCAAAACTGGAATATTTTTCTATTGTACTGAAAGATCAGGTGAATCAGACAGTTCGCAACAAAGTAACTTGGAAATGGAGAATTAGTTATAGATCATCTTTGGACAAAATTGAACATTTTCTTTCTTTCCTGTTAAGCAACACAAAATATGATTAAAAGCTGGAGCACAAATGAAAGACCAAAGAAAGGATTCCAATGTTGAAGACTATCTTGACTGAAACTTCTTTTCTTTTTTGCATATTTTGGAATAAAATTACATTTCTTTAAACTCATCCAACTTTTTGTTCAAATGGACTCCAGCATTAAGAAGAAACCTGTTTCCTTCATCCTTACTCATCCTTACTCATCCTTGCTCACTCATTTGCTACAATTCTTTCTGAATAGCAAAATACGTACATTAACTGTGTAGATATATACTTATTTAAACTAAGAGACTTAAATCCAGTTATGTTGAGCAAAAACTAGTATGTGTACTAGAATATACTTTTTAAAAATTAAGCATCCCTGGCAAGTTTTGTTTCAGAGCTCCTAAAATATAACAGCAAATGAATATAAATGTAGACAACTCTGCTTGTGAAGCTAAAATAAACTCTGAAAAGTCCTAATGCCATGAAATAAATACGATGGCTAAGTTACTATAAAAACCAAAATCCTGAAGAGTGTCTATAACTTAATCATAGCCGTTAAAATACAGAGCTTGTTGCAGAGAAAAGTGAAAGGACAAATACTGGCAATCCTATGACCTTTTCTAATGTGTTATAACGATGTTCAGATTACAGCTTGGCCTCAAAGATACAGTTGTGAGTGTTTTAAATATTTCATTCAGCATCCATTAGGATTCATTCCCTTCTTTTTTTTTTTCTTTTTTTTTCTTTAAAGATAAGTTTTGTTGGGGTTTTTGTTTGTTTTGTTGTGATGGAAAATGTCACTGGAAGCTTGGGGAAAATATGCATTGGTAATATTTTATTCACCTTCCCTAGCAATGTTGCTTTCTATCACAGAAGCATGAGAAAATAAGATGAGAAGATATTTTTAATAAGCTTTTGTCCCACAGCCACTTCCTCCGTTATAATCACTAAGTATTTTTCATTATTTTTATTTTCCTTTCATATTATATCAGTTTCTAAATATAATTCAGTGTCCTAGGCACTAATTCCTAGGTTAGTGACCACTTTAATATAACATAATGTGGTTGCTATTAAAATGTAATTCAGCTTTCAATAGATCGCTTGTGCCTGACAACTAATTTTTTTGTTGCTCCCTTGGGTAGTTGCTAGAAACAGTCCCCAGTGTAGATCTATCCTCTGACTGAAGCACAGAGAGGAAAAGCTGAAAAATGAGCAACAGGAACAGCTTGCTCATGAAGTTGAATGAAGAGCTAGTAATGATATTGATGACATTACTAATTACTAAGCAGGCAGAATTCAAAATGAGAATTAATTTGTCATCATGATATCATCAATCAGCTTTCTATTGCCTTGGGTAATAGGTTTGTGCTTGCTTGGTGCAGTATAAACTTTGCTGTATAACTCATTTTGTTTTGTACATCTGTACTTCTTAATTTTGACCTTTTAAAGTTTTACTCTTCTAGGTATTGCTCTGTGGTTTTATGAGCGTCCTATTTCAAAGGTTTGGTATTTTATGCTCAAATCAGATAATGAGTTTAAAGACCGCATAACCTCTGCCCCTCAAAACAAGCAAATGTTCAACACATTATTTTAAAAGGATCGTGGTGTAAAGTCACACCCATCCCTGATGCAAAAAGGAAACATGTTCAAATTTTATACTTAAAAAGATTCAGATAGATTTCTAGACAGATGTTTTAATTAAAAATTTACAGTAAAGATAGGCAAGTTCTTCTAATTTGGGGATGCAGGATCAAAAGTCATAGTTCCTGACTGCTTGAGTAGAAGCAATCTCTTTGGCATTGATTTAAGAAAATCAGTCTTTTCAAACAATCCAATATTCCTAATCCTTCAGCCTGTGAACCAGTATCACGGTCCCAAGAGCCTGGAGGCTCTACTATCTCTTCCAAACAGCTGAGATTCCTGGCTGAGTCATCCAGTCAGAGAGTGAGCTGGCCAGACTTCACCAGCTGTGCACTCCAAGATTTTCCTCTGTCCTGTCCAACTTGGCATCTCTGTCTTTTTCATCTCCATTCTGGATTCTTGAATTCCTGCCTCTGTTTTCACAGGGCCACTTTCCATTTTTGTGGGCATACGCTGTGATCGTTAGTGTTTTGCTCTAAAGTAGGTAGAGTGTATCTGCTTAGACATGAGGGAACTGCTAATTGTCCCCTTGGAAGTCCCCAGAGCTGCCAATGAGTCACCCTGCCAGCCCTGTCTCTTGGCAGTGGGGATTAACCTGAGAGTCACCTGCCGTCCTGAACGGCAATGTTGTCACCACAGGGGTCTGCTAACCAACCGTAATCAGCCAGGGAACTACTGACCTGAATGAGCAAGTACATTGTCTTTTAATATGCTTATAGTACTATAGTCTAGTAATATATGCAGCTTAGAGGTACCCTAGAACTCATTAAACAACCTAATGGATCATCTGACAGTTGGAAAGGTTTTCTGTGTGAGCGAATGTTAAAGAAAATGTGTTAATTTGAGCCTATATTATTATGCCATCTCATTTGCACTGTTTTCTATCATTTTGATTAATGCTTAGATTGTAACTAATGCGTAGAAGGAATGAGGCATAATATGTTTAAAACTACAGCCTGTGGATGCTCTTACCCTCCTTCCAGTTTGTTCACCTACAGAAAGAAAACACATAAATATAGAGAGGGAAAAAAGGGTTAATACCAGTTTCCAGCCTTATAAAATAAGTAAGATTATAAATGTATAGATTTTTTCTAGATATCATTTCTTCTACAAGATAGAAATGCAGTAGGTTTTATTTGGTTAAGTATCACAATCAAGACAAGCAATTTATATATATTTTAGCCAAAAGCAGAGGAAAACTTTAGAAGTGTTTTTAATATCTAAAAGTATTCCCGTATTAAGCATCTTCAGGAGAATTTAGGAGTTCCAGTTCAGTGAGTTTATAATTGTGTCATGGATTACATGAAGGTCATTAGTTTTTCCAGAACCCTTTGAAGTACATATGTAGCTTGTCAGAAAATCTCCACAGAACTGGCTTTCATTTGCTTCATCTACATTGTTTCACATTAAGTGACATTTCACAGAAGTTGAAGCCTTTTTTATTTCTTCTGTTTACAAATGTTGGACAGATTAAAAAAAAAGTAAATATTGCAATAATTACGTGTTTTAAAAAATTAATACTCACTATGGAGGTAAACCCCAGGCAAGTTTTACAAGTATTAAGTTGTATTACAGAGAGAATTCTTAAAGCATGCCACACTTGCACAATCTCCAATTCTTGTGAAAATGGAAGAGACTTAAGTGGATTTTTGTCTCTTTCTTCAACAGTCAAACTCCTTGCAATAATTGCCCTGGGTAGAGTTCAGAGTATATTACTCTATCTCCTCTGAAAATCTGAGTTCAGGAAGCTCCTACAGAGTAAATCAGAAGGTGGCATCCTAAACCTCATCAGAATCATACATAGAATCATAGAATCATAGAATGGTTTGGGTTGGAAGGGACCTTAAAGATTATCAAGTTCCAACCCCCCTGCCATAGGCAGGGACACCTCCCACTAGACCAGGTTGCTCAAAGGCCCATCCAGCCTGGCCTTGAACACCTGCAGGGATGGCGCTTCCACAATTTCTCTGGGCAACTGTTCCAGTGCCTTACCACCCACAAAGTGAAAAATTTCTTCCTAATGTTTAATCTAAACCTGTCCTCTTCCAGTTTAAAGCCTTTACTCCTCATCCTATCACTACATGCCCGAGTAAAAAGTCCTTCCCCAGCTCTCCTGTAGGCCCCCTTTAGGTACTGGAAGGCCGCAATAAGGTCTCCCCAGAGCCTTCTCTTCTCCAGGCTCAACAACCCCAACTCTCTCAACCTGTCCTCATAGGAGAGGTGCTCCAGCCCTCTGATCATCTTTGTGGCCCTCTTCTGGACATGCTCCAACAGGTCCATATCCTTCCTATGTTGGGGGATCCAGACGTGCATCGGTTTAATCTGATAGTTTTCAAATAAAAATGCAGTTGGGCAAATTACTTTTTATTACTATTATTTGAACTTTTTATTTTCTTCTCTAAAAACACCTTTACACAAAACCACTCAAAATGGCCTTCCCTTTGTGTAATGGAAGATTTGGAGCAAGAAAGATTTCATCTGCTGTAGCTCAGGCTGTCAGCCTTGTCAGAGACCCTATCGACAGAAGTCTACTAGGTAACAAAAATGGAGCAGAAAGTGTACAATTCTATGACCCTTTTTTGATTTATTCTTTTTAATCTATCAGCAATCTTCAGTCATGGTATTGTGCTGGGAATAGCTTATTATTGCTAAATTTGTTCCTATTTTTTAAACAGAGGTTACTGACTTTGCTCTTTGAAAGTACTCATTTGCTTTTCTGCCTGTCCTTATTATGTCTTCTTTTTTTCTGAATGCAAGAACTGGTACTTTAAAAGAGCTGTTGATTAATCTAATGACATTTAATGAGATAAATAGGTGGAATGGGAAACAGAAGAAGGAGAGGCCTTTGATCTTTTCAAGTTATTAGACTAAATGATAGTGGAAATTTCTTTCTCAATATACGTAAGAAGGTTGCTTTTGCCTCTTAAGTCTCTAATATTGACAGTTATTCAAAGACACCTCCCAAGCTTTTAACCTCAACTTAATTAAAAGATATAGTATATCAATTGTCTTCCATTGTTTCAGCATCAGAGAGTCTTATCATGCTGTCATTATCTTAAGTAAATGGGTTCGTTTTACATAATGTGCAGTAATTATAGTAGTCTTCATTAAAAACATCTCTTCAATATCTCTTCAAAATATTTTAGCCATAGGTAAAGAGGAAGGTTTTATATATATATTCCAATCAACCTTACTATAATTGAGGATTTTTCCAATTGCAAAGTTTATTCATTCTACGACTTTTGGGGTTTTTTTTAAAAGTAGAATACATGAGAGTTATTAATGAAACACTGTAATTTATTCCGACAGTATTCTTTCCTGGCAAGTAGGAACATTTCAAAATGAAGGTCAGTATGAAAAAAACCTCTGAAAGGACTGTTTTGTTCTAAGAAATTATTAATAGATATTCTTAATAAATTTATAATTATTAGGTGTCATCGAATGGGCTATTTATTTGGGTGTACCCTTCTTTGAAAATATTCTTCCCCCCCCACCCCGTAAAAAGGCACTGTTTAATCTTTTGAAAGATTTTTTAAGGCTTTAATTTTTCTTTCCTCCCATGTTTTGATTATACCTCAGTTTTTTCCCATTTCTTTTCTTCACGTTCAAAGCTGTCTAGCTTACCAAAGATTTCCTGTTCGCAGTAAAAGAACATACATCTCCAACAGGATCAGGAGTCCAGCCGTCTTTACCCATTGGTTTGTTTTTCAAAAAGCATCTCTGAGAGATGTACTGCTTCTCCAGTTTGGGATGATTCTTCTGCAAAAATACCTCTTTTAAATCTTCAGTTTTAGCTTTGCAATTTTTTCCTATGATTCCCATGGAAAATTGGTCAGCAGGTTGGCTGACAATCTATTCTTGCCATTGTTTATTGATACAACTGTTGATCGTTACAATCTCATCCTTTCTTCAGGGGTGTACAGATGTATTGAGAAATACTTCTCTTGGCTTCACCTTTTCCCTAGACCGTAAACTATTTGCCTGAGGGACTATCTTTTTGTTCAGTGCTTTTACACTGCCCGGCATAATGGAGTCCTTATTTTCTGTGTTATTCTATAACTCTAATGGTAATACAAGGTAACAGAGTGACTATATTAAACAAAAACTTAATACAGCTTGGCAGTAATATTAAAAATTGTATGAAAAGAAGATTTTTGTTTCTGGAGTTTTGCTTTCTTTTGTACATAACCATTTTGGTGGCAGATTCAGAGGTTGTACCACGGCGGTACATATTCACAAGTGAATTACATTTGTAATACAAAATGTCTTCTACATACTGTATTCTTCTGTAAACTAGTCTTGTGTAGGTACTGCTTTTTTGACTGCATTGAACTGAACTGCATTATATTGACTAGAAAATAAATATATCCACTTCAGTGTTCAAATTAGAAAATTATTAAAAATGAAGGTAACACACTGACATACTTTTCAAAATGTTCAACACACAGCCTGTGTTCTATTTCCTCATATTTTTCCAATCTTTCACCTAAACACATGACTTTTTGTACCTGCTCCAATGGTGTTCTTCGCAAAAAAAACCAAAACTTAGTTACTTTTCTGAATTTCACAGAATGTTCTCACAATTCCCCAACTGTCACAGTGAGTAGGGAGCTTCAGGAGTTCTTTTCTACAAATTAGAGGGAAAGTCTTGAAGTTCTGGCACTTCCTCACTGCCCTGTTTCAAGCCAAGGATAATCTAACTGACGTTCATCACAAGAAAATATTTTCAAGAAACTACCTACCTTCCAAACCAGGAGAGCAGCACCTTGATAATTCTTGAATATACTTCTTGTTGCATGGACCAGTGCAAAACTGGAGACAGTACCTTTTTTTTTCATTATTACTCTTTCCTTGGAAATGAAATATTTGCAGTTTGCCAGGTTCTCTGAAAACCATTTAACACTAGACAAACATCAAGATAAAATCATGCATAACAATACAATGATTAATAAAACAGTTGCTAGGTTTTGAGAAAGCTTTGTGGAAATAAAACAAAGCTGGGCTTAAAACGACCTGCATTTAATTGCACTCCACAATTTTTTTAAATCCAGTTTAAAGTAACAGGATGCTGACACAAGCATTTACAAATCTGGAATCCAATCCACAGGTCAGACTGTGATCCCACATTTTTGGTTTGAGCAAATGAGTCCTTGATATCAGGATAAGACTATCCTTATGCAGCCATTTTCTGAATACATTTAGGAACAAATCACTCCTAAATACTACTTATTAGCACAATGTGTTATCAGTAATTTTCAGTCAGTCATCTCATTTCTGAAGGAATTCATGTCATTGTGCAGTTCTAAACACAGCCATAGCCTCTCTAGGGGTGGTGTTCAGTAAAGCCCGATCAGGCAAAAAATAACACTCTCTAATTACTAAATTAGCCAGTGCTTACATAGTATGTCAATCAATTGGTTTGCCAATTCACTCCATTAACCAATCAAATGGTTAATGAAGATGCCCTCTGAAGACTCATGAAGTAGACTTTCAGTCCCTGTACATAATTTCTTACACTCTGAAAATTATATTTAATATAATTAAATCTGTAAGTAAGCAGCTATACAAACACAAAAAAAGAACACTGACTGAGCTAAAGCTGAGCATAGCACCCAGTCTTTGGAGTGCACTACCCCTAAGATGAATTATATCTCTATTTTTTTTGTTCACCATATACTATGTGTAAAGCTCCTTTTAAAAGCCTGCAGCTCCACAGCAGGGATAAAAAGACTGCCTGTTTGCCTTGTCCTGAGATGGGGCATCTGGAGGCAGTGGCAGGTTACTTTTCCATTGGAAGTGACTAAGAAAACCAGGGAGAGGGCAAGGAAAGGAGACAAAGAAACTTCTGGAGCATGGTTTATGACAGGGAGATGGAGCCAAACACACAGTGAGGGAAAGGCTGTAACGCAGACAGAAGTTTAAGAGACTTCTGAGAGTAGGAAGTGGACAGTCAGGTCTGATATGTAATGTAACAGGAAGAAAAAAACATTTTTAGTAGGGATCTACTGGGGATTGTGTGGAACGTGTCTCACGTGTTTTGCAATCCCAAGCACTGCACACCGGAACTACTTGTCAACAACTGCTGGTTTCTTGGGAATGAAGTAGCTGCAGTTTGCCAGACATCCTGGAAACCATTTAACATTAACCAAACATTAAGGTAGACAAACATGTAGATTGCTGCAGCCCAGAAGAATACTAAATGTTGCTTGTCCAGGTATAAAACTAGTGGGAACTGACTATTCTGCGATAACACAGTGACCAGGGTGTTGCTTACAAACTTCTTCCAGTCCATTGTGTTTTATCCAGCAGAACTGAATTGTCTGTATTGATTTTGTCTTTACGATAATGAAATATATCCTTAGAAAATAAAAGCCCCTTCCTATTCTTAAAAAACTTATTTTAAGGAAAAGATGCAGGAAGATCTACCTCAAAGCTCTATCCAATGTTTCACTGTGACCCATAAGACCCCTGCTCAGGAACAGAGGGACCTTGGATATCTCCCCTCAGAAATCAACCTGCATCAGAAAGTTCCCCTTGTAACAGCCTGTTTGCCAATTGCTGGCACTCACAAACTATATCCATTAGGCATATCTTTTTTATTATTATTTTCAAAGACTAAAGAAGAAATCCATTATCTCTGGACTTCATTCTAAACATTGACTTTCTTAATGTCGACAACACTAATATTTATAGAATATTAAGAGAAGTAAATGAGTATTGGGATATTTTGAAGCAGAGTTGAGGATGTTGCTGCATGATTCCTCTCAGCTCTAAGGGGAAATATTTCATGATTAAATCCACTGCCCTGCTTTGAAAAAGCTCAGCAAGTGTGTTTTAAAATCTGACTTCTAATATTCCATACTCATTTTGCAGCAACGGGACATGCCTAAAAGACAGTTTTCTAGTTGCTCCCAGAGCTCTTTGGTGGGAGCAATCCACATCCCATTAGTCCTAATAGTGTGTCTGTGCTGCAGTCCCACATTGGTTTATCTTTTTCACTTTCATTCCTTCCTGTCTCTCTGTAGGCATTAAAGTCATTCCAGCTTCCTTACATAGCCCTTATGACTCTGTACCAGTCTCACCTATGACAAGTATGTGATCTTGTGGTGAAATATCTTCTTTGATATGTGAGATAGGGCAAAGAGGGCAATAAAGAGTGCAAAGCGCAGCTTTTCTTGTCCTGTTCTCAGCTTTTATTTCAAAGGGAATATAAATCACTCTCTCACACAGAGATCACAAGAAACATTGATTATTTCAGTAGCTCAGCCTGTCATCAAGAAGATATAGCTACAATAACCTGGATCCCAGAGTATCATAAGAGTTTTGTCCGTTCTTGAATTTTAAAATATGCCATGCCACATAGATGGTTCCTGTAACCGCTTATTTCTGGAAATCATTGTGTTTCATTCTTAAAAAGATACTTATCTACACAGACATATTGAACTCAAGACACTAATTTAAGGTTTTTAATTTAGTTCGTTTGGCCAAAAATACACTTCTACCAAAAAAGTCAGTGTTTTCAGCCTATGAGCAAGTTATAAACAACCTGAGAACAGTCAATAGATATGTTTCCCAAAGCATGCTCATTTCACAACTGGCTGAATGCAATGCTGCCCTCTCTCTGCATGGTCAGAAGAACCAGTTCCATCCTTGTCATTTTCAGCCCTCTTCAGTTTACGGACCCAAAACTGTTTCCAGTCTAGATGAAGACCCTTGATTAGCAAATGTAAGCCTGATGACAGGCTTGTTTTCCATCATTACCTTTCAACACTTTTCAAGAGTAGTCCGCTACTATGCTACCAGGAAATGAACCAGTCTAGTGAATGTTCCTTGGTACTGGACCTCAGTCATCAACATTAAATATTTCCTATTTGTGCCAGCTAGTGGTTTTCCAAACAATCCCCAGGGAGGGTTTAAGAGCCAGAACATCCCAGGAACGATCCTTAACAAGCAGTTTACATGTCGTCTCCTTGTTCTGAAGATTAAGAGAGTTTATTAGCATAGGCACGTGTCATTCTGTGCCAGTTGGCCTCAGTGCTCAGAAATGTTCCCAGGCATATTTAATCTACTTGCATATATTAAAAAACTGAAGGCCTTATATTAAAATAATTTATTGTAGTATAGCTAACTTGTTGGCTTATTTTTCCTTTCTTTTTTCTGCTTTTGGTTGTATGAGGAAAAGGTTTTAGGTGTTTAACTCTTTGATCTGTTATTGTGGTTATCTTGATTTCTGTTTTCATCTCATTTTCATTACAGTGAATTTAAACTTTGAAAATATTGATCTGTTCAGACCCATACCTAATTGTAATTATTACAGCCTAACATGAGGAAATATGAGGTCCCTCAAGGCATACAATAAATAGTTTTATCTTGAATATTTGAATTCACAACATATTTATCAGGTATCCATCTTAAGAAACAGTGACAATTTTTTTGCACATATTAAACTCTTAAAAAGCAAGAGGCCTATAGAGAGAGTGGCACTCATTTTCCTTGTGCTGCTATAAACAAGCTTTCCCTTGTTATATGTAGCAACTATCAGGAATGCTCTAAATTGTCTTGGTTTGATTAAAGTAGGCATTTCTGAACCTTTCTACAGCACCAATCATACTTGTGACAAGAGCAGAACAAATGCCCAATTTCAAATGCAGTAAATATATTCCAACTCTTCTTTGAATAGTAAAAAGTGGGAAATACTTAATAGTTGCTAGTTCAAATGTTCCCTGCATGTGAAGCACCACTCACTTCACCCGTAAGCAAAATGAACAGAGTCCATATCTGATAAAAGAATAGTTAAGGCTGACTATCTCTTTTGGGATTTTGTTTTTTTAGTATGTATGGAGCAGACTTATGTTACATAAAGCCTACTGAAGTAGTCAAAGTATCTGGTAAAATTTCAGAATTCTAATTTAAGAATCTGTGCTAATATGTGATATGCTTATATTGTTCTCTCACTAAGAGACCACCACCACTAGATTTTCCTGAATTACTTGAAGGATTATTTGTATCTTTTTCAAAAGTATTTCTGAATCTGTTTGGTGTCTAGTTAAATCTAGAGTACCTCAAAAGAAATCTTAACTGGTAAAGCTTGCACGTAGATGGGTGAAAAAGAGACACAGGGCAAGAACAAATGTATGTGTAAGTCAGATACATTCCATTTATCTCCTGGATGATGACTTCATTATATCAAATTGCATTTTTATGCACTTCTAACACATAATTAATTCTAGGAGAGTTTTCTTTTTCTATGGAATTACTGTTGACTTACAGTACTCAAGATAAGAAAAAGTCTTGCTCTACTAAGAACTACTAATTTATACAATTCAGAAAAAATAGTAATGTCTTACAAGCTTATCAGCCAGGGTAAACAATATTTTCACAATTAAAAACTCCTATTTCCAACCTGTGCTGTACATGCCTTCTACACTATAGACTATAAATTTATACAGAATAATAGAATTTTCATGTATCAGACAGATTATTTCACTCCTAGAATACTACATTGCTTCTTAGTTAAATCATTAATTTAGAATAAAAGAAAAACAGAATTACAAGAATTATGCTTTGATGTTGCTCCCTCACATCCAGACTGATTGCATTGCTTACTGAGCTGTTTGTCCCTTTCATATATGTTATTACTGGGTTGTTTTCATGTCAAAACCAGTTTCATTTTACATATCCTTATGAACGTCATCTAGAAGTTATCATGTAATTCTCAAAGAAAGAAGGAGAAGAAAAAGACAAGGCAAATAGATAAATAACATCCTGTTTCACTGTGAAAATCACCATGAAATATAAGGATTTTGTATTTCTTGCATAGGAATTTTTCTTATCATAAGATGACATGTAATCGTGTTAACATAAAATATTGAGAGTTTTAACAACAACTCAAAAAACATCTCACAATGAAGGTTCAGTGCACCAACATTTCCTCTGCTGGGAGAAAAAAAAAACTATAATGAAAAAAAGAAAAGGAAGAAAAAGAAGACAAAGAAGGAAAAGGGAAAGGGACAGGGAAAAAAGGAAAAGGATATAGAGAAGAAAAAGTAAAAAAGACAAAGAGAAAAAGGTTTTGTTTATTTAAGTACTTCCTTTGGGGCAACCATAGACTCTGGCAGAGTAAGGTATTTTCTCATTGATGATATCTGTAAAATAGCTGTTTTAACCACTCTTCTTACATTTATGTCCCATTATCTAGAAGGTATTTCTGGTCTATTCAGCAATTCTTGTTTGAAAGCATCCTGTAAAATGTAATTAAGCTACCCTATCTCGTCTTGGCCCAGCTCTGGTGTTTCTACTAAATGGAGAAATAAAACAGCAAATGTATCTCCGCAACCATCTCAAACTGATTGCTGTGGCCTGCATTCTACCTAGCACCTGCAAAGACAAGTAAGAGAAGGAGCTTCCCCCATGCCTTCATCCAGTCCAGAAAATGACCAAAAAATAACAAAAAACCTTTGCAGCACGGGGAACTTTCCAGTACTGTTTCAGAGACACAATGAGGAGATAGAACCTCACTGCATCCCTTTTTCCATTCCCACACCGAGTGGCAGGGTAAGCCAGCCATGAAACAGACAGGAAATTACAATGTTCCTGGAGGGACTGCACTCCCTTCAAGAGTGCGCTCAATCTTCAAGATTCCAAAAGGAATTTTCACAGGACTGCCACTGGGCTCCAGATACAAATCCTTTTCCATACCTGACAGCAAAGAAGCCATGCTCCTACCTTTACCAAAATTATAACTTTTTACTGCTTTTTCTCCTTTCCTAATAACTAGAGACTAGATATCAATCCCACCTATTTATGGCCTTATCTGGAATATGAGTATGAATAAGAATATGAATATGCAGGAAATAATCATGATTATGAATACACATTCAAGCAGACAGATGGACTCAGGCCCAGTGTAGACAAAGAACTGAAAGTTAAGACAACCTAGAGAAGGTCAGGAAGTTTCAAGGAATTTGGGGAGCAGTTGACGAGGTGAAGAAAAATAGATGTTTACAATGAAAAGGAAAAGTTGTTGTTGATTCTAAAGGCTTCTACTGGAGTCCATAGCCCTAAGGACACCAGTAATTTTATTAACCATTTTTTCTTATTTTTATAGAAAGATATTTCCACATTTTATTCTAGGTTTAGCTTAGGGAACAGAATCTCATAAAATTTGTATATTTGATATAATACTTTATATTATATACATGTATATGATTCAATGTAGATATTTATGAAAACAGTAGAAGAAAATTGGTAAGACTGGTACATTCAGGAAAGCAGCACATACACACACAAGTTAAAATTGTGTATGCTGTAGTAAATTTTTAGTCTGAATTTACTCATTTAATTGTCCTGAGTGAGTTGATCTAGCTTAATTAAATTAATTGAGTCTCTATAGTATATCAAAAGGCCATATAGAGGAATATGATTGAACTAGCCTTCACACAGTGCTGAAATTTCCATCTTTTGTGTAGAACTCTGTTGTGGTTTAACCCCAGCCAGCAACTAGGACCACACAGCTGCTCGCTCACTCACCCTTTCCCCTCCAGAAGGGTAGAGAGAAGAGGGAGAAAAGAAGGGAAAAGAGGAAAAAAACACCTCGTGGGTTGAGATAAAGACAATTTAAGAGAACAGTAACAGAAAAGGAAAATAACAATAACAACAACAATAATAATAACGGTAAAAGAACATACAAGACACAAGTCATTCTCACCACCCGGTGAATTGGTTGCCCAGGCCGTCCTGAGCAGTGATCACAGATTCCACTGTGCCCTGGCCAACACACATTTATATACTGAGTATGATGTCTATGGTACAGAATATTCCATTGGCCATACCGTTGTTCTGTCTATGCTCCTTGTCAGCTGCTATGGGAAGCTGAAAAAAGTCCTTGAAATCTATAAACATCGCCTAGTAACAACTAAAACAATATGCATTATTGACATTCCTTTCATAGAAAATCTGAAACACAGCAACCACTAGAAAGAAAATTAACTCTATCCCAGCTGAAACCAGGACAATCACCAAAATAAACATTTATCAGGGAAATCAGTAAGCTTTTTAAATGAAATTGCAATTAGCTTGGATAAATGAAACCACAAATATAAACAATAATTGTTAGTTTTAGGTTTACCATCCTCATGCTGGAAGCAGTGGGACCAATTCTGCAATCTATCTCATGTTAGCTAGGTTCTTTTTTTTACCTAACACATACATCTGACCCTGGTATTATTATATTTTTTTAAACTTTTTTTTTTTTTTTCCTGAATGACAGCATTTAGCTTCAAGGGAAAGCCAGCGTCTTCTCTTGCTATACAAAAGCAATACATACAAAAGCAATAGCTCTTGTCAGTACTAGGTCATCTCCAAGCTCACTTTTTCTCCTGCTGTTGATGTTAAATAAGTGCAAGGGCTCTGAGATGGGTTGGTGATATTGCCGCTAGCAATTGCAACCAAACCCTCCTGGGTGCAAACTTATGGCAGCATCCCCTGGCCTTCCTGAGCAGGAGCATTTGCAAATGTTTTCACCTTGACCAAACACGTCAAACTCATAAACTCAGTATGTTTCCTGCTGGTGGAGTGCAGTGTCTAGCTACCAGGAGTGGGAATTGTCTCCATTTCAGACCTTTCTTGTTTCACCAGCTTTCACATCTGCCACTTCCCTTGTATCACATGCCAGATATGACGTATGACGTAAGAACTAGGGCAAAACCCTAGGACAACTGCCTCTAAGGAAGTTTCTTGTACTCTCTGATCAAAAAGAAAGTAGGCAAAGTGAAAAGTCAACTTGCAAGCTATACATGGTTTTTTATTACATAGATTTTAATGAGCAGGGTAGAAAGGGAAAGAACAACTCACAAGATGGAAGTTCAGGGCGAGTGTGTGGTAGACAAAGGATAAAACTGGTAACAGTGATAAAACTTGTAATGAATTATTGTATTTGATTCCAGTACTAGATGTTATCGTTTATGCATAGAATTAATCCCTAGAGCACATCAAAACTTTTATTAAATATTAAATCTAAAAAGATATCAAGTGAAAATTGAAAGAAAAGGTCCCTGCTCCCAAAAAACTCCAGCAAATAATTCCAGCCAGAGGATCACAAAATTTGGTACTGTGTAAGAAGTGTCAACTTTAATTTTAAAGAATGTGTAAAATAGAAGTATAGAAGATACAGGTGAAGGAAAATAAATTCCCAAATAAGGAAGGACTACTGAACAGAACCAAGCAGTTATTTACCTAATCTGTATTTTGGTTTCTCAGTTCAGTCAGTGATTTTTTTCTTCTCATGTTTGACAAGCAAAAATAAAGGTCATGTCCTATCTCAGTTATGTCCCTTTTTTTTTTTCTTCAAAATAAAATAAAAAAAAATAGTTAAGAAAATAAAAGACAGTTTAAATATTAACATCTTACTTAGTGTATAACATTCAAGTTGAGAAGGCTAAGGGTGAAAGGAACATGCTTATTACATCCTACAACAGCGTCACTGAAAACAGCAACAAAGCTAATAAATTGGGCATCCTGCAGGGTTTTCCCAAATACTTATGTAACAAGACCCCCACCCTCTCGATCTTCCAAATGGTCTAAATTTGAAGAAAAGCCAAGAAATTAATTAGGCTAATGCTGAATTACATTTCAAAGCTTTGCATCTATGGTATATGTTTATCTCCAACCCAGTACAGGGACGACTTAAGAACTCAGCAGTTTGCTGAACGGAGGTCCCTGTCTTCTCCTCCTTTTGTATGAGGGAGGGTGTACTGCAAAACACCAAATTCAGTGATTTGCTGGGGCTGTAGGAAGGCTGGAAGCCAACTCACACTGACTTTCAGTGAAATCTGTGTGTGTGAATCCCAGTGGAGCTTGTGAAATGTCATCTCTAATTGACATTGAAAAAAGCTTACATTATTCTGCATTAAAATTGTGGTGATTTCATAGGATTGTCATAGAAAATTATTGGAATTACACAGTGATGCATGTTAATTTTGCCATATCACCACCCAATAAATTCTGCAATTAACCCATATCATTGCTCTAATATCATGTACTTTAGGGAAATCTTTTCAATTAGAAACTCAACAGTAGGAGTGGAGAATTGGATAGGATGTCTAAAATTGGATTTACATTGCTCGTTTTCCCTTAAGGTTAAAATAGGGTTTTGAAAAATGGCATTTTTTCTTTATGTCTTCTCTTATCGGCTTTTTCTCTTCTTCCAATGGAATTAATGAATGATATAAAGTCAGAAAGCACAAGAATAAAAGTCAAAGAAGATTTGTGCATTTATTAAAAGGAGAGATATCATTTAGAATAGTCACAAATGAGTGGTAGCTGTTTTAACCATCATCAAAAAATGAACACAGACTTTTTTTCTAGCCCATTTAATTCTTGGCAAGGATCTCAAAGTGAATAATTTTTACAGAAAATTAAAAAAAAAACACAACAACAACAATCAAACAGTATTTAATCTCTAAATATGTATGTTATTTGCCATTTGTAAATAAACACAATTAAATACAAGGTGCTTATCATAACCAGGCTGTCTACTGAACTGTCTCTATTGAGAGAGAAGTGGGTTATATTTTCTATTCTAAAGTGGTCAGCGAGTGAGAGGACAAGTGTGGACATATTTATGGAGTTTTGCCAGAGGGGACAAGTTAGGTGTTTATGACTTCAGCTTGTTTGCTTTGCTGTCTTTTTGTTGGTTTTTTTTTCTTTGTTGTTCTTTCTTTACCCATGTTTTGCTTTTACAGCTGTTTTTACAGTGTTGTTGGCAATGACCCAGAAACTATTGCTCAAAGTCCACATTTTGCATTAGTGTATTTCCTGACCCTAGCCTGGGGTTGGTTTTATACGAAATCAGAATTGAGGTTCTCAATATGCTTTTATAGTCTCAGTACATTTTTTCCTTTCACATTCTATTTTCATGTTCTCACGCTGAAGGATACAAGGAGATCTCATTGATTGCAAAGACTAAAACATATGCCCTAGGTTTGGAAAACATGGCTCCAGAAATTTTGTAAGCTAGCTCTAGAGTGATTGTGACAGCTTCATTCAGACACATTGTTGGAATAGCAACCAATGTGTGCCTTTACAATTGTGCGCCAATGTAAAGGAGCCATGAAATTTTTAATATTCTTTTGCAATATTGCCATACTATGACTGTTCTTGATATAGGGAATTCCCAGGGCACAATTCACCAACAGCACAATAATCTTCATTACTCTTTGATACACTTATAATGATGGTTATTATAGGTTTAATTAGACTGTACAGGAAACTATTCTACCCATTAAATTAATAAATGAATGCTGGCATTAAACAAACTTGGACAATAATCATTACTGTTTTGAAACAGAAAGATATGTCCTTTGCCAAATGATGTGAAAACCTCTCTTTGAAAAAAAAAAAAACTCAAAATCTAGTTTATCTTGAATACAGGATTTCTCATTATCAAGAAAACGTGTCAAATTTGCAGGAAAAGCTCCTAATTCACAAAAGACTTAGGGTCAAGTCCAGTTTCCTTACTCATTTGAGTAACTTTAATACAGCAAAGTGAACTCTTTATAAAATAAGAGTATCAAGCTGAGGGATTTGTCTCTGAACAACCTAGCGATCAATTTACAGCCGTGTCAGTCACCACATTTTGTATATGCAGGGGGCACATGACTTCTGAATTCCTTCTAGAACCTTCATAAAGTCCCTCCTAGAGCCTGTGTAAAGTCCCTCCTAGAACCTCCATAAAGGCATTAGTTACTTTGGTCAGTAAAGATCCTGTTTAGAGTAAAAAATAGAGAAATATACTAAGACATTATTTTCAAGGACCAAGTATTGCTTAAGCAGAGGGATGTTTTATGGCACATTTCTTCTTTCATTCACGTCACTTTTAGATTACATATAATATCAATCTCACATGATACTAGTAATTAAAGATTTAGATCCATAAAAGGACAACATTTGAGAGGTACCTGAAACACTTAAGCACTTAAGCATTAAATTTAGATTCTCCAGAATGTCAGTCAACTGACTTAATGTCCCTTGGTGCCTTTTCCACCTTGGTAAAGGTCTTGGAGTTTCTCTCCTTAAGGTTGGCTAGATAGGCCATATATGGGTTTATTTTCCACTGAGATCCATAAGGAGGCACTCCTCAGTCCTATGCAGACCGTTCTGGGATATGCTTTCACAGTACCTTCCCAAATATCCACTGATGAAATACAAAACCAAAAGAAGAAATTTCCTTCATTGTTGCGCAAAAGCGAATTTGTTAATTCATTTTCATAGCACATGTGATATAGGAGTTAGAATCTACGACCTTCCCCCAATGCCTGAATTCCTGACTTTTTCTTTATCAATTAAGCTTACTAACAACTAGTTTTCAAAACTGAAAATCTAGCCTAAAGTTTCAAGCCCCATCGTCCTCTCATGCACATTCTGTTGTCTCAGACAATGGTTTTGTTGACTGTTAGAGATTCTATGAGATAAATTAAAAACTCTGCACTCATTGTTGGCAGAGCAAGGCATCTAATTCGGCAGAGAACACTCCTTGATGAGAAGAGATGTAAGAGTTTCAAGTTATGGGCCTTGCAATACCAACTGCTCAGGTACCTATAATGTGTGACTATTTAATTTATAGAAAAAGTATTATCTTTTCTGTAGAGGTTATCCTGGAACTTGCATGCTAACTTCAATTGTGTGGATTTTTATTTCTCTGGCTCCAGAGATACTTCACAGAAAAAATAAATCTGAAGGAAGAATATGTGGTATTAAGTCTATATTGGGAAAGATTCCAACAATAGGAAGTCAAAGTAAGTCTTTCATTTGAGATCATAGAATAATACAGGACCTTGTACTTGGTCTTCTTGAACTTCATGAGGTTGGCTTGGGCCCACCTCTTTAGCCTGTCCAGGTCCCTCTGGATGGCATCCCTTCACTCCAGCATGTTGACCACTCCACACAGTTTGGTGTCGATGGCAAACTTGCTGAGGGTGCACTCGATTTCACTGTCCATGTGTTCAACAAAAATGTTGAACATCACCGGTCCCGCTACTGACCGCTGAGGAACACCACTCATAACTGGTCTCCACTTGGACATAGAGCTGTTGACCACAACTCTTTGAGTGCAACCGTCCAGCCAGTTCTTTATCCACCGAGTGGTCCATTTGTGGAATCCATGTCTCTCCAATTTAGAGATGAGGATATAGTGTGGATCAGTGTCAAAGAGATATTGTTAATAGATTACAGTAGATCAGGAAGACACAAACTGCCACACAGTCACCTCCATGTTACTTGGAATGGTGGGATACTAATTTTTGACAAAAAAGTGTTTTTAACAAAGTTAAAGAAATGAGTGCCAACATGTGTAAATAGTTAACATCAGCTAGGGATACTTTCCAGTTGTTTAACAAATATAAGAATAGCAAATAAAAACCTAAACTCCAGAAAATATTTTAAAACAAGTTTTTCTTTTATTGAAAAAATTGCAAATAATTATCTCTTGACTAATCAAATCCATAAAGCCACTATCATTTTTTCTTCCTGGTAGATGAAAAATAGATGTCAATACTTGATTCTTGTTCAGTGCAAACTTTAATTGCTTTGCCTTCTTGTTATTTGCATTCCTATGAAAAATCTAATGACCTTTATACTACATTGGAACATCAGAAAAAATGGAGATACATTTCTATCTTGAGATGAAAAATACTATTTGTTTTTCATGTTCCAGTCCATTGTTGGGACTTTAATCCCCTATAGTTGTATTTTAAACTAAGACCCCAAACGGAAACATGCTTATTTCTTCTCTCCCTAAAGAGATGCAAATAAGAGTCAGACAAATTGGTATTCATGATTATGCATAAAAAGATCCTTCAGCTTTCTAGTCCTCCTTTTTTTGCCCCTTGAAATTTAAACAGTCACATCCTAATTCATTTTACTAGCACTTTCTTCGGAACATACAAATATTTCAAGTTTAAATGACATATTTTATTTGTTTCTTTTTTTAATTCTGTATCTTGTATTAAAATGATGATCTGTGAATTGGTATGCTAGCAGTAAGAAACAGGATTCTTTTTCTTAATTGTTTTTTAATTATTATTATAAATTTATTATGGAGAGGAGCCTCTCTACAGCCCGAACCTTCCTTATTAATAAAGACTGGGCTGTTGTCTAGCCTGGTGTTGAGTTTTGCTATATGGGAGGCACCATAGAAACTGCAGTGAGAAATCACTGAGGAGTTTGATTTTAAAATGTGTTCCACCATAAAAATCCTGATTTCTGCTAAACATCAGGTGCTTTAAATGCCCTTTCATGCTGAAGCTATTATCTGTGAGGTTAGCTTAGATATCTGTTTTTTCAAGCCTTTCCCAGTGCACAGCTAGATTCTCCCCTGCAGTATGTAGGGGACTATCTGAATTAATGCTTCTGCAGTTTACAAAACCCCTTGTGCTACATAATTTTGCTGGATGGAAAAAGACGGAATTAGATCTCTTTTGGCAGACTCAGTGCAACCACTCACATATGAGCTGTCCTGCTGTTCCCTCTCTGAAAAGCCATTGTCTCTCTATCATTGTAGACTTCCATCTTGGCAAAATTGCACTGCCACAGTGTGATTTCCATGGGCTTTATTTTAAACAGAATTATTTATGCTATTCTTACAAAACCTAAATCATCCTGAGAGCCTCTAGAGTGAAGGTTAATTCTGTTGCCAGCAGCTGTAGCTTCACCCTCCGAAGCCGAAGCTTGTGGTGGCAGCAATTACTGGCCATCCCTGTTCTGATAAATTTGTAAGTGTTTTCCCTTTGATCAAATATGTCAAGCTTTTAATTCTGTGTAATCATTGATCGCATGAAGTGCCAGACCATCTTGTTTTAGCGTCATTCACATCTGCTGCTATTTTCTAGTCACACAGGTAAAATGCATTGACCTAGAACATGCTACTTTAGCCTCAGCACCCTTATGTGGCAGAATGCCAGCTGCTTCTGAAATACTGTTCCCAGCCACTTGAAATCCCAAGAGATGGCACGCTAGCTGAAATTATTAAAAAAAAAACCTCAAACCCCCCAAACCCACAAAAACTAAGCAAAACAAACAAACAAAAAAAATCAACCACCGCCCTTTCTGGCATCACATACTCACTAAATTTGCAATGCTAAGTACTGCAGCACCTTTTAGTTGTATCACAAAATACTCTCCAGCAGTGAACTGCCATTTACCTGAAGTTCAATGAGTGACTGTGGTCAGGAGGAAATAGCAGTGAAAAACAAAATAATTAACAAACTGTGACGTTTATATAACACCTTTTTTTCCACTAGATATTGAGGGAATTTAGTATAACTGCATTCACCTTTGACTACACAGAAGTACAACAAGAGAGTGCATGATCCAAGGTACCTAAAATTCCAATAATGGTCCCAAAAGTAGAGTGTCAGAAACTAAAATGAGGTGGAGGAATGGTATCACAAGGGGGACCATAAGGTCTTTGATCTTTAAGAATCCTGTGCGTCATGCAGAATACCTGTTAAATTTATGTTACACACTAGGGACCTCCCAGAATAACTGGAGCATGCTACTCTAAAGATGGGTAAAAAGTGGTATGTCCAGACTGAAAAAAATGTTGTGTTTTTTTTTTAAATTTTATACCAAGTGGTAGCAGAAAGTCAAAATTTTTGAAACAATCTGTGATAATAATTACTGTCTATTTAAAAAAAAAAAAAGTATCTCATTTACCAGTTTCAGCTTTTTACACTGCTTTGATTTCTAAGTTACATATTTTCAGCTCAAATTTCTAAACAGAAAACCACTTGGTGGGCAAACTGAACCTTTCATTTTGAAAAAATGCATAAATGGGACTCTCTGACTATTTCAGAACTGTTTATTCTTGCTCTTCTCCTCATAGTGAATAAATTCATGTAACAAGAACATTTCCTCCAAACTTTCTGTTTCAGTAGAACTGCACTTTCTGATACTTTCCAGAAATTTTATATTGCAGTAAACACAACAGCCAGGTAGCATCATGTAGTTCTCTAATAAACCAAATGGAACCACTTACTACCTGTTATCTCCCTATGTACATGAGTTCTAAACATATGATAGTTCAGAAAATGGGAAACTTCTAGAACAGGAACATCCTTCCACCACTTTCATAAAACTGTACTCTTACAGCTGTGATCATTTTGTATTTTTAGTATACTGTGATACACTTTCAACTCTTCAAGCCAAAAGTGCTAAGACAAGGTAGGGTTACATGGGGGTTTTATGATTGTTCTGAATTTTATCAGTTCAGTTTTTACATCAATCATCCTCAGAATTTTGCACTTTGAAACTGTAACTTAGAAGCATAATTTTTCAACTTGAAGCAACAAAATGTTATGTTCAGAGGGGAGGGTTTCTGTGTCATATTTTCATATAAGAAAGAAAAAATTCTAGGGTCTACACCAAGCAGGGTGCTATATATCTTTTGATCACATCCAGTAATGTACACTCCATTTTATAGGGACTTCTAAGACTGTTGTATGAATTTAGCTGTAGACCTGCTCTTTAACAAGGACTATTTACTGTACATGACAAATTTAGAAGTTCAGCCATTTTTCAGCAGTCCAAATGATAAAAAATGGTGATACTTTTGAGATGAAAGTTCATCATTGCAAAAGTTCTAACACAAAAAGATCTTTTTTAAAAAATTGACAAAAAGAGAAAGAACAAGAAAATACATTCACAATCAGATAGAAATTACCAAAGAAAATTTCCAAACAGGTGTTAAACAGCAGAAAGTTTCAATACATTTGAAAGCATTTGAAACAGTTTGGTCATTTCGTTTGGTTTTTTGATTTGTTTTGGGTTTTTTCACTGCTTTGGCCAACCCTTATTCACACTTGCACATTAGTTTTTACACGGTCCAGTAGAACCAAGGGATTTGAATTCCCTCCATGCTATCATGCTTCATAGAAAGTGTAATTCTAATTAAAGCAGCAATGCAAAGCAAAAAATATTTAGCAATGACACATAAGTAGATTAAGCTCATTTAGATAAACATTTTTCATCTTTTTTAATAATGGCCCTTATTTTGATCTGAATTACTTTTGGGCAACCTCTACTTTTCAGAGTTTAATTCCTCAATAACCGAAGGAATGAGACACATGATAGTTAGCCATTCCAAATGTCATCCTAGATGGAGATCACTGAATTATTTTAATTGCTGGTTGGAGTTATCTAGCTTTTCACTGGCTGCTGTAAATACTTTCCAACATAATTTGAACCCTCCCGTGTCTCCCAGAAGTGGTCTTAACTAAATTTTGAAAATACATAGATGTGCTATACTGTGACTATGCACCATTCACAATATACTATATATGAATCAGGGCATGGAGTTTTAAAGCATAATGTAAATTTTTATGAAGGATTACTAACATAAAGCTTCAGTTTCCTCTGTGTGGATATGGACATCCATAGAGTAAACAGCTACATCATAGGTGTTAGGCAGAAGTTCTTTTTGTATACAGTGGAGATGAACAGACATGCATAATTATCATTTAGTTCATCTTAAATTGGACATAAAAAAATGCCAGAGGTATCATATCCTACGAGTACTTCTCCATCCGCTTAAAAATGGAGCCTATGAGAGAGTAGCTCAGCTATAGATGACTAAATTGTAGTCACCAACATTAGCCAAGACAATTTCCACCCTAAATGTCTTTCTGATTTTGACACACAGATGGAACCATCCTAAGGTAGGCCAATCTTTCAAAGGTATTTTACTCTTTGAAAACAGGGGGAGTTTGCTGTCATTCCAGGTAAGCCTGAATTACCAAACAGATTAGAAATAAAGCCCATATAAAGCTTTCATTATCAGATGTTAAAAATGGTGTGTGTTTGTTTGAAAGTCTTTGGAAGTTTATAAATAGTGCGTTCAGGGCTTTGGGTTTTTTGTTTGCTTGCTTGTGTTTTGTGTGTTAAGCTACAAATTGACAGATATTTAACTTTTTTATTTTAAATAAAATTTTCATCTGCATTGCTTATGTTTATCAAGTAACCTGCATCACATCTCTAATAGAAGATTTTGAAATACTTAATATTTAATTAATTATTTCTCTGTCAAATTTCATTTAAAAAAAAGACAGCCATGTTTAATATGATTTTAAATCTAACACCGACATTTCTGCTGGTTACGAGTTCTAGAACTAAAGCTGTATTTTACTTAAGAATGAGAGGATGCTACTTATTATGAAAAATACTAAAAAGTAGTTTTATAAACACCCATTATCCTTTATAAACACCCGTCTCCTTTTATATAAACATACACTTTATGTGAAATAACTCTTCAGCACATTTTAGCTACATTGTTGTTATTTGGGGAATTTAAACTATTAGTAAATTATAAATGATAACATTTACCTCCATGCACTAGTTACAAAACCACATATAAAACTGCAATAAGCTTCATTAAGAAGATGCCTACAGTTATTTGTACAAGCTTTCATTAGCTTTAACAGTACATGACAGTACATGCATATAAACATCTTGTGTACTTAGTTATTTGTTCAGCAGTAAGCTGGATCAGGGAGAAATTCTACAATTATAAAAATAACTTCTCGATTCATATATTAAAACAATATAAACAGACAAGCCTTTCCCTTTCATTCTCAATTTGATTAAAGGTCTCTTTAAACATGGGATGGAACTTCAGCTACAGAAAAAGAGTGCAGCAAATGCAAGAGCCAGAGATGATCTAGAGCATGTTATCCTACTGCCATTTCACTTCTGCTGAGGAGAGATTGCCACTACAAAATGAAGAGAGTGTGCTTTACCCACTAAGTTTACAGTGTTTTCACACTGAATTCTTTCAAGAAATAGATCTGCATATCGGGAGATCATACACGCTCTCATGTGCAGCCTGAGGGCTCGGTTGTGCTGCAGAGCTTGTCTACATGAGGCACGTAGTGCAAAGCAAAGTAGGCTATGAGCTTTACAGCTGATTCCTCATGTGTACACAAAGAAGGCTTTCCTGAGGGGTAACTTTCTCACCTTCAAAGAAGGAAATGATTGCACTTCAAATGGCTGCACACAGACATACTATCAGCGAGTTAGGATACCATAAACTCAGATCTAATCCAACTGTGCCCTGTGCACAGTGCACTGAACCACAAAGAGGCGTGAAAATTTTGTTTTGTCATTACTCAAAAGATCCAGTTCCTCAAAAGAGGAATAAACTGTTTTTACAGCTGCTTCCTAGAACCAAGTGGATTGTAGGCAGTGCCCAAGACTAGAGCCACTGTGCAGACTAGACTAATTTGTCACCAGCAGAGGCCAGCAGCAGCAAACTGCTGTCCTATACAAGAGCAAGGGATGAACAGGAAAAGAATTGTGGCTCCTGTAGGTATCCCTTGGAAGAAGTGGTTACCAAAAAGAATTGCAGGGCAGTGAGGTAACCATGGAGGGAGATTAGCAGTTTCCAAGGCACCACACAAGCCAAGGAACAGTGCATACACACAAGATGAAGAGAACCCTTTAAAGTAAGATACCAAAAGCTTACAAGCATTTGGCTGCTGCTTCTTTGGAAGAAGTACTAATGATTTAAAGGGTATGTCTACAGCAAAGAGCAGAAAAGGCTTTGACTACTGCAACTGAAACCATTGCAGCTTCCTTGTCAGGACCTTCAGCAGTAACCCATAATGTACAACAGTATGAAATGCAATGTAACACTTGCTGAAGGTATTACTGTTCGCAAGAACAGATATTGTAGCAGTAAGGGACATATAAATAAACTACCAGCTACCACCCTAGTGAAAACTACAACTTCTTTCATAAATATTAAGTCCTACAAATAAGAATTACCTTGTGTTATACTGAAAACCTTTTTCTGGACAAAGGGAAGACTAACAGCTTAAAATTTGCTGTTAGTCCAAATAAAGTTTAACAGTCTATTAGTGTAAGTTATCTGATTAAACTAGAAAAGCCTTTTACCTGTAATAGCAAAAAGCCTTTCACTTGTAATAGCAAAAAGCCATATTCACTAGGCTACACTTCCTAGTGAAAAAATTAATGAATGATAAATGAAGTTAAGAATACCAGTGGGATTTTCTGTCATGACAGAATATTAAATATCAGTGGAGCCAAATTTTTTAAAAATGAAACAGAATGTGGACAGGCTTCTACAACAGAACACTTACTCTTCTTTGTCAAAATTCCATGTACTCATAAAAGACATACACTTATTCTACTTTTAAAGGTTATTGACTACGGGATACCACATCTGTCTGATTCCAATACTTTTTTTTTTTACAAGAACACCATATATTCTTAATATTATTGTTGTTGAACTAGCATTGAGAAATAGGTAGAGTGGGGCTTAAAAATAGTGAGCTCAGCTAAAAAAGTGTATGTGTTCTTTTATCTTCCAGGTGGTCATATCAATTACACTTCTGATATAGATCTTTTTGATGTGCAAGTCTGGACAACATTACTATTTTAATTGTGGGGAAATATTCCACTGTAAGATAAAGACAGCAACAGAGAAGAATTTATTCTGATTCCATTGATTGGATCCCATGGGTTCCATTACCAAAAGTGAACTTTCTGCTTCTAATCAATCTAAATAGGAATAAACTAGAAAGTGTTATTATATATGTTATCTTTATTTTTTTCCTCCAGTTGCAAATATAATCTTTAAACTTGCATGTGTTTTAACCTAGCTCTGATTTTAGACTGATGGATAACTCTAGATATCCCAGTTATAAATAGATATTTGATCTTTGAAGCGATTAAATGTGATACTGGAGACGTACTTTCCCATTTGTGAAATCTAGTTACACCCTTCTATGTACATTTACCTATAGACAGTTCCCTACTTCTTTTCCCATGTCCAGTCAAGATGAAAACAAACAAACAAAAAGCCCCAGGACAATTGAACAGTTTACAAAATAGCTGAAAAGTTCCTGTGGATAAAGAAAGACGTCTGAGGACCCATCTAGATTTCCTCAGGGCTAACAAAAATATATCAAGTATGTTAGTTTTAGAAAGTCAATTTATAGAGAAATATCATATACATAGCCTGAAAATGCAACTTAAAGGCAGGAAAAGACCTTGTTTCGCAGCTGCTCTTCTTTCAATGTACACATTGCAAACGATCTTGTTATTGTAAAATTTTCCACAGCACACCACATAGTTTTATGGTTATCTGATGAAAAGTTAAATGGATAAGTCTACCGGTCTATTGTTTTCGTACGTTATACCTTTTTAAATGTAATCAGAAAGCCTTTGTTCTACCAAAGAAGATAAAATGATAAAACTAACATCTCAGCGGTGAAAATTGACTAGTGAAACTACTGAGAGCTTATCTGATTGAAGAAAATCTCTCAATTTCAGTTCAGTAGAGCACTAACTCTGAACTGATGGACCTCAAATTTCCTCATGCCTCTTATATGCTGAACAACAGAAGATAATCCCGTCTTTGGAGAGCAAAATATTTAAATGCTACCCTTTTCAATGACCACAGAGGTGGAGTTAGCTATTTCTTATCAGACAGTCATCAGAACAGCCCAGGACTTTATTTTACCCATATTCTTTGCTACAGAAGAGAGGCATCAATTCCCTAGCTTCTACTGCAGCTTGTTCAGCAGATGTCTTTGTGCTCTAGATGCAGAAGTGGGGTTAAGAATCAAGACCACCTAGGCACAGTCATTTTCCAAGTTTTTGGATGCAAGCTGAAGAATCATTTCCCCACAGCTAGATAAAATTATTCCAAGGATTGACTCCATGTAATTACCGTGTGAAAAATAGTAAATTACGCTAGAAGCCGTAAGGAAAACAGGCAGGTATTTTGACCCCAAGTCCTATAATAGATGGTCATGATGCTAATTCACTATCCCACTTATAACAGTGGCCAATCTATTAATTGTTGGGAATAAGAAGTTGTATTAAAGAGAGTTGAAAATGTTGTGGAAGCAATATATATACCACAAAAATACATAAAATAAATTTAGTGGAGTAGTAACAATACTTTTCTACACTAGAACTACTCTAGGACTTCAAGGAGCAAAGAAGTGCAATTACAATTACAATGCAATTACAGCATTATTTAAATACGGATATTACTCTTAATTAAAAGATATGTTCACTGGCATGTAAAATATTTTTTTTCCAAATAATTAAAACTGCTACTTAAAATGTTCTGTAACAAATAGTGACACACTAATGCTGCACAGTTAAAACAGATTATTTGAAAATTGAATCTAAATGTACTGTAATTCACATTCATTAAAAGGCTAGACATTTTTCAAGTGAATGAAACTGTTCTATAAAAATCAATTCACTATACCACAGTAACATATTATAAACCTGCAGTTAAAATGCAGTCATTTAAATAGGAGGAACACTAATCCAGCGGTAATAATTCCATTAACCCAACAATTATTCATATTTTAAAAAATAAAACACCCGCCCTGCATCTGTGAGACAGTGTAGGGTATCTTTAGACTCAATAATTGTTGGTTAGCTATGAAAAGACAGATTATTATACATAATAAAATAAAAATATATATTTAGAACTGGAAATGGGAAATTACTTGCAGAAACACTTTTATCTTTCATCTGTAGCCTTTGGTCCCAGTATTGGATATTTGACCTAAAATTAGTGGGTTTGTTTCAGTTTATTATCTTAATGCAAACTATCAGTTTTATAAGATATAATGGCATGTAAGTCTATAATTGACATTATACTTTTACTGAAAACATAAGGTAACAAGCTATTTACAGATTTTCAGTTTAGGAGATTTCTTGAGGTCTTTTTGATTTACTGAGGGGAGTTACAGAAGTGACTTTTGTTTGCCTTTTAATATTAAACATTAAGCTTCAAAATGCAGAATTTAGAAAGTTGACAATTGATTATCTTAAGTAGCTGAATTCTACCTTTTATTAAGAATAACCCAGGCTCCCATTGTGGAGCCCACATTCAGCTTCATATATCAATGTAAAACTTCATTTCCCATTCCAGATGTGGTGATTATGAACATGATTTTTTAGTTTAAATTGCTTATTTCTTCCTTCTCAAAAAAGTCCAAATAGATTGTTTAGCTCATATAAAACATTTCTAAGCCTTTTGTTGCAACAGACTAACATTCTCTTTTTCAGTTTTCATGTATACAATATCAAAATTTGGCAGGGGAGTGACAGTTGTACAAGAGGTATGTCTACCTCCACCCATAAATAAACCTACCCCATTTCAGCTCAGTTACAAGGCTTTTAAAAGTTGCAGTTTTCACAAGTAAGAACACTTGCCCTTTAAATCTATGCTGAAATCTGACACACTTCAATCATTCTACCTGAAACAGGTTAGCTAGAGTGGTGATTGAAAGCCACACAAAGAAGTAGTTGTAGAAGCCCACAATGTCAAGATATTTTGTCCTTTTGGTTTGCAAGACTGTGCATCAACAAGTTATGCTGCATAAGGCAGCAGAAATGTCCCAGCATTTGTTACATGTGATGGATTTTTCTATTCTAAGTGTGTGCTATATAAACCTGCTTCGGCATCAAGTGCTTTTTGGACAAATTATGTCCATAATTCTCAATAACTATCGTCAAGTCCAGTTTCATCTGGATGTTCCTGCACTTCAAAAGATTCCTGACGCATAGTCCATTCTGCAGTGCCAGAACACTGAAAGCTGAAATTGATCTTTGTCAAATGTAGCTTCAGGTAGACAGCTGACTTTCGTAGGGCCATTATTTCTCTGGAGAAAATGAAATTTGTTACCATGGCCACATCCGACCGCAGATAATAAACATTACATTCTCTGAAATTTTGGTATTCTAGTGAAGTTATTTCCTACCTATGCTTTAAAAAAGGTGTCGAGACAATTGTTTCAAGAAAATCTCAACCAATCTTATCTATCTCAGTTTGGGTAGATAAGACACAAACTAGCTTCAGCATGATTAAAGACTTCATTGTGAAGAAACAAGCACTTACAGTTTGATTCTGTGTTACCTGCAATTATGACTATGGGTGACAAGACAACAGAGATGGCTTCACACCTACTTAAACCCATGAAGACAAGCCAAGAAGAACATTTAAGTCAAGAACACTTAAGGAGAAACAGCTCACAAAATGTATCCCACTTGTGAAAAAGAGCCACTGTATTGTTTATGGGTTTTGGGAAATCAAAGACACTGTCTTTGGGTATATAGATTCAAACTGCATACAGATCATAGCTCTTTGATGACACTGTTAGCAATAAAAGGATTCAGATGAGCAGGAATGTAAATTGCCTGATGATCAGTGAGAATACCTCCATTTATGTATGACATGAAGTATGGACCAGAAACTGAAAATGTGATGGCTGACTGCTTATCTCATCTGCCCTTATCTCTACCAGATTCCCAGATAAATAATGATATAGAGTACTTGTACAGATTACAAGCGTACTTACTACAGTGCAAAAGAGCTATTTAGATCTACAATTTAACACATCTCATTCATCAGAAAATTATGTGATTTCCTGATTACAAGGTGGCCTAACAATCCCAAATATCTTGATTCATTTCTACAACAACATGCTACACTGCAAAATGAACTTTTCTTACAAGATATCCGTGACAGGCTTGTTCACTGTTGGTTGTTTTTTTTTTCCCAATGGATACAGTTGTTTAATGACAAGCATCAACAACTGTCAGAACAAAACAATAACTATGAGATCTCTGCTGGTAGCTGGAATTGCATGTTCAAGTTAAAGTTGGTTTAAACTTGAAGCAAGTCTTATGCTAAAAATGCATTAATTTATATGCTATCATCACAAACTATTCCTACACTTTAGGCACCATTGGAAATTTTTTTGATCGATACTTAAGGCCCATTGGGTCACACACTAACACACTTGCTATTCTACTGTGTTGGTAGATTATCTGAAAAAAATTTTTATAAACTGAATTTGAGTCACATCTACTATTAAAATCAACTCCCCACTTATTCTTTTCAGCATACAACAAATAATCTCATTTTTTCAGAGTACCTTCAAACTCTTTTTTTCTCAGAAGGAAAGTTTTTATATACAGGCAATGAAGAACATTCTGCCTTCGAGACAACAGAGAGATTGAATGCCTCAATAAAACTTTGAAAAAGATTGCTAACTTGGAAAGAAAAGCTTGAAAATTCTTCACTACAGACTTCCTACAACATTACAAGGTTACATGTCATCCAGCAATTCAAAGAACACCTGCTGATTTACTGCATGGATGGAGAATGCATACAAAGCAAAATGTTAAATGTTAATGGATTACCATTGTCTTAACCTGAAAGATCACAATCGGATACAAGTCAGAGCCCAAAAGAAACAGCAAAAATTTGAAATACACACAGATTGGAAGCAAATGCCTTGAAACACACATTTGTGAAAGTATGACAATCTGGAAGGACTCCAGAAATAAGATGTCTTCTCATGTCCTGAGAAAGATCTCCAAAAGTATTCTTCCTGACTTTCCACCCTCAAACACAGTCATGTCACCGCTCTCGTTATGTAGAGCATGCTCTTCACACTATTCTATGACAGCCTGTGAGGCAGTCTTCTCTTTATCTTGTCTGTATTGTAAAGAGATATTAGTTGTTAAAAGAATTAATTAATACCTGGGCTTTTTTTCTGAATAGAGCCATACTGGAGCTGGGAAGAGCAATGATACTAGGAGACCATTTGTGGCTGCAAGAACATGAGCCTGTAGAGGAACATGGAATTACGACTTTATATTGTGGGACTCAAGATCAATTCCAGACAGGGTCATTCAAGCACAATCATAAGAATAAAAACAAATTATTTTGACATCCATCTGGAGAACGTTTTTATGTGTTTGCAGCCACCCTAAGTACTGTGCAGTGATTCTGGATCAGCTGGTGGGGGGAACAAGGACTCAGTGACCTGGAACATGTCACAGAGAAGGATAGGCCAAGGCCCTGCCTTTCAGGGTACCTGACATAACAGGACTTAACGATCCAGGCTCTGTCTTGAATAGCTATGGAAAGTTGCTCATGTCTTAACAGAGACAGTGCAGCATTTTTACTCACTAGCTGTCTTCAGTAGATTGATGTCTGCTGTTCACTGCAGTGCACTGAGTGTGACAGGAACCTGACTCTAATCAGCATCCTCCCAGATACAGGTTATGGAGACCAGGTGCTGAAAGAGTAATTATTCCTAATGTTTAGTCTTAAATCATAGGTCATTGCATTATTTGGTCGTATTAGTTGGCTAGCTATTTACTGACTGTATAATTACTATTAGAATAAGACAAACTCTTAATTAATTTCTGTACATTAAGACCATCCAAGAAAAACGTGAAGAGTTGTTGCATTGGTGCTTCTGAGTAGAGGATGTCACTCAGTTACTGTTAGGTGAAAAGAGAAGCAGAAACCTTAAGCTCTGATATGGACTACTTTTTGTGATAATTTTTCACATGATTTGTAATTGACAGTTGTCCATACTGGTAGAACAGACTTCTTAAAACCTATACGCACCCTTTCAAATTACATATGTAATAAGTGTCTACACAGAAATATCATGTGCAACCAGAAAGACTACACATGATTCCTAGCTTATGTATTTGGAAACCTTTTAGCATGTCTGCATTAGACTACAGATGCATCTTAGCTGAGAGTTCCTATTGCAGGGTACTCCTTAACTAACAACTAAAATTACCTCAGTGCACTGTCAGCAGATTTTAGCAGCCAAAATCCCCTCAGATTCCAATTACACTGAACATGTCCCTACCTCCTGAGAACCAGAGGAAGCTGTTCTTGCCATTCTAGCTGTTTCTTTCTACATACTGTTCATTGACTATGATCAGGCTTTAGATGGGAAAGCACAGGACTGACCTCTTGTCTGATTGCAGTGAATTGCTGCAGTCATCCACCTACAATCCTTCTCAGCCAGAGGTGAAAGGAAAGGAACCTTCCTAGTTTGAATTCAAAATTTTTGAGAGGGGGAAGAGTTCAGGGAACAGAATGTGAAAAGGAATTGATTGGGAAGATGGTCTGGAGCTGAAGTGCAGGGTGGGTTCATAGATTGTTAAAAACTTTTCAATGTGCAAATGTGTCTGCAAGAATATTGGACTTCAGGATTAAAGAGATTTTTAACATAAAAATGATGAAAAGCTTTAGTGCTAAAAATTTGTGCCAAATCAACTTATTTTGCTGAGACAAGATGGTACAAGTTACAAGTTATATGATGGCCAAGACAAATTTTGCATTGAAGAGGGGAACAGATCACCATAGAATCATAGAATACCAGTTTGAAAGTGACCTCAAGAATCATTCTGGTCCAGTCTTTCTTGGCAAAAGCACGATGTAGACAAGATGGCCCAGCACCCCATCCAGCTGAATCTTAAAAGTGTCCAATGATGAGGAATCCACCTGGGGGATCCACCTGGGATCCCTGGGGAGATTATTCCAATGGCTGATTGTTCTCATTGTGAAAAATCTTCCTCTTGTGTCCATTCAGATTTTCCCCAGGAGTAACTTGTACCCATTATTCCTCTTATTTTCCATTTGACTCCTTGTAAAAAAGGAGTCTCCATCTTTTTTGCAACCACCCTTTAAATACTGGAACATGGTGATAAGGTCTCCCTTAAACTTTCTTTTCTCAAGGCTGAACAAACCCAGTTCTCTCAGCCTTTTCTCATATGGCAGGTTTCCCAGTTCTTTGATCATCTTTATGGCCCTTCTCTGGGCCCTCTCCAGCTTGTCCACATCTTTTTTGCATAGCAGGGACCAAAATTGAACACAGTATTTCACGTGTGGCCTGACAAGTGCTGAATAGAGTGGAGTAATGACTTCTTTACCTCCGCTGATGATGCCCTTGTTGATGCAACCCAGCATTCTGTTGGCTTGCTTTGCCGCAGCAGCACACTGTTCACTTATATTGAGCTTGTGGGACCCCCAGGTCCCTTTCCACAGAGCTGCTCCCCAGCCAGGTAGATCCCAGCCTGTGCTGCACTCCTGGATTGTGTTTTCCCAGGTGCAAAACCTTACACTTGTCCTTGTTGAACTTCATAATTTTCTTGTTAGCCCACTCTTCCAGCCTATCTAGGTCTTCCTGCATGGTGACTCTCCCTTCCAAAGTGTCCACTTCCCCACTCAATTTGGTATCATCAGCAAACTTCATCAGGGTACGCATGATCCCATCATCCAGATCACTTATGAAGACATTAAACAGCATTGGGCCCAATATTGATCCCTGGGGGACCCCACTTGTGACCAGTTGCCAGTTTGAAAAAAAGCTATTTACCACCATCCTCTGGATGCAGCCTGCCAGCCAGTTCCCCATGCATCACACAGACCGCTTGTCTAGACCAGAACACATCAGTTTCTCTAGGAGGAGGCTGTGGGGAACCATACTGAAAGCCTTGGATAAAACTAGGTAGACAACAGCATCAACCCAGTAAGTTACTTTGTCGTAGAAGGTGATCAGGTTTGTCAAGCATGATTTGCCCTTGGTGAATCCATGCTGTTTTTTCCCAATCACGTGCTTGATTTGACTTGTGACAGTCCCCAGGAAGATTCGTTCCATAACTTCCCAAGGATTGAAGTAAGACTGATGTGCCTATAATTTCCTGGATCCTCCTTTAAGTCCTTCTTGTAGATGGAGGTGACATTAGCCTTCTTCCAGTCTTCTGGGGTGTCCCTTGATCTCTACGGCTTCTCAAAGATTATGGACAGTGGCCTCGCAACGACGTCAGCCAGCTCTCTTAATACCCTCGGGTGGATAACATCAGGACCCATCCATCTGTAGGGGTCAAGCTCCTGTAATAGTTCACATACCAACTCCATCTTCACTGACGGTGGGTCTTTGTGTGCATCAGCTTGGGTTTTTGCTCCCAAGGCCTGGGGCCCAACAGTGCTGGTAAAGACAGAGGTGAAGGAAGTGTTGAGAACCTCTGCCTTTTCAGCGTTGTTGGTGACTAATTCACCTCTCCTGTTTAACAGTGGGCCAATATTTTCCTTCTGTTTCTGCTTGTTGTTTACATACCTGAAGAACCCTTTCTTGTAGTTTTTGACATCTCTGGCCAATTTCAATTCAAGCTGAGCTTTTGCTTTTTTAACTGCACCTCTGCATGCCCTGGCAATGCCCTTGTAGTTCTCAATGGGAATTTGTTCACTTTTCCATCTCTGGTTTTGTTTTGAGCAGACTCAGAAGCTCCCAGTTAAACCAAGGGGATGTCTTGCTCCACCTACTGCCCTTGCCTTCAAAGGGGATGAACTGTTACTGTGCTTTCAGGAGAGTGTTCTTGAAAAACTCCCAGCACTTGCTAGCTCTTTTATCCTCCATGGAAGCTTCTCACAGAATCCCTCCCAACTCAGCTCTGAGCGAGCTGAAGTTTGCTCTTTTAAAATTTAAAACCTTTGTCTTAGTACTAACCTTGGGCATGCTCAGTCAGATCCCAAAGTCCACAATATTGTTATCACTGCAGCCAAGGCTATCACTAACTGTTTTCTTGGTTTGTGAGTAGCAAGTCCAGCAGTGCCTCATTCCTGGTTGGCACATCTAACATGTGTATGAGGAAGCAGCCTTTTATGCATGCCAGGAACTTGATGGATGACACATGAGCTGCTGTATTGTTCTTCCAACAAACATCTGGGTAGTTGGAGTCACCCAAAAGAACCAGGTTCTGTTGATCTGAAGCTTGCTTAAGTGACCCAAATATTGCTTCATTGGCCTTTTCGTCTTGGTTTGGAGGTCAGTAGCAGATGCCTACTGTAAAATCCCCCTTGGAGAGGACCCCTCTTATCTTGACCCAGAGGCATTTGATAGGGCTCCCACAATTGCCATAGATGACTTCTATACATTCAAGGTTCTCCTTAACACAAAGTGTGACTACTCCTCCTCTTCTTCCCTGCCTGTCTTTACGAAACAGCCTATAGCCATCCATCACTATCTTCTAGTCATGTGAGTTGTCCCCCCATGTTTCAGTTATTCCTATGATATCATAACTTGCTGACTGGGTGCGGAGCTCCAGTTCCTCCTGTTTGTTCCCTGGGCTGCGTGCATTGGTATGAATACACTGGAGGTGGTTGTTCTTCTGGTTCTCATCTTGGAAGGCAGCTAAAGAACATTTGCCACTCCTCTAGTTGGCTTGGCTTATTCCCCAGTTGTTTGTAATGACGTGAGCATTGCCACTTTGGACCTCCCTCCCTGAGTCCTTCAGATCCTACCTTTCCATTTTTTTACAGCCAACATATAAAGCAGAGGGAAAAGAGTAATGGCTAAATGGAAAAGAACTAGAGATGCTTAGCCTTCCTTTTACTCAGTAGGGTCAAAATCAGAATGTCAACAAGATCTATTATATTTCTGGTAGAAATAAATACCCTAGCTGCGGTAATATAATCTTTTTAGGCTATTAAAGAACACTTTGTGAAGTATAATCAGAGTAATTGCAACCTAAAGCTTATTAATCTACATTGGTTTTCATCTTCAAAGCATTACAAACACAACAAATTCTTAAGTATTTCCCAAAGCATGGAGTGTGCCCCATGAGAGGCCTGATGAAGTAGTTAGAGGCAGCAGGCACAGAACAACCTCCAAAATGCTCTCTAGAGTCTCAGCTGTCATTAGTAATAACAGAGTGTAGGTAACATTTTCAAAATTATCTATGTGATTTAGAAGCTGCCAAGCTGGTAGATGAGGTCTGGCAAAATTGCTTCAGCACCTGAAGAGGGTAATACCCCACAGTGATCTATTTTCTACGTCAGTTCAGAGTTAATTCTTCTAAAATAATCTCAGCTGTTTGCTTCTATACACATGAATTGAAACTTTATATTTTCTAAAACTTTTCAGGCACAGGTATATATAGGCATGTGTCCTCAAAACACCTGTGTACACTGTGTGACTAACCCTTGTTGCCTCCCATCCAGTCCCAAGTTTTGAAAGGTGTTTTGGTGCTGAACTGCCTACCTTCAGGAAAANAAAAAAAAAAAAAAAAAAAAAAAAAAAAAAAAGAAAAAAAAGAAAGGAAGAAAGGAAAAAAACAAACAACCCACAAACAAGAAAAGAACCACACTGGAACTAGGACTTAGGCACCCGGGGAAAATGGTTGAATTTCAGAATTTCCCATTCAGCATTTTGAAACAGCTTATGAATTAGAATCTCAGAAGACTGTTTCAAAGATTTCCCAGAACAAATATGTTTTCTAGGATACTAGCAGCTGCTAAATAACACTTTTTAGGATGAACAGGGATCTCAGAGTCTGTACCATGGTAAAGGCCAAAATTGCGAATTGTCCTAAAGCTTGCAAAGAAAATTAGGATTTGCAAAATCCCTGGCTGTCTGATTCTTAGAAACTGAGAAGCAAGTACAAGGTCTTGTGCCTCTGCCTCTCCCAAGGAACTGCAGTACTTCAGTGGTCACTTGATGAATAACAGAGCAATTTTAGGAACGGGAACTAAAGTGATGCTTCCTTTGTACTCCTTTTGATCCCTGAATTACTCATCCCACTTTCTTCCAAAGTCAAGGCCAAGCCTGGGAAGAAGTAGCTATCAGTTCAAACCTCCTGAGCCTGAAGGAGAGGATGCCTCTCCTTTCCTGACACAGCCCTTTCACTGCTGAGAGTTCAGTGAGAGAATACATCATTCCTGATGTGTACCAAGCATGTTTAGGTTCCTCTCAGGATTTAGATGATGTTTAAGATATGGACTAAAACCAGTATACTCCTATACCTGTGTTGTCTTATTTTGTACAGTGTATATTTTTAGATGTCACTGAAACTCTCACAATACCAGCAAAGATTCGTATAGTATTATGTAGTGTTAGACATCTTTGACTATGTTTGTCTTAAGTTCTAATTTAACTGTTTAACCTCTCTTAAAATTTTTAGCAATATGGTTGTTAAGAAAGTATTAAAAATATGTTACGAGGGTGTTTTTTTCTGTCTATGTGTGCAAATATGAAACAACAGCAATATATTAACTCACCTTCTCCATTTAGAACATAGAAACAAAACAAGATGAGGCCTGGAGGTTTGCTGAATCGAATCAAGGGGTCACCATTTTCATGATAGAAATTTAGCTTTCAAAAGTTTTCTTACTGAAGTTTGAGATCCTAACATGGTTCTGACACTGTTGATAGTGTTGTTTTCCCACAAAAAAATGTGGAACTTGAGTGGGAAACCTCTAAGGATACACTATAAATATGCGCCCAATGGTGAAGTCATTACATAAAGCTTTTGGATCAGCTCCCTGTGTTACAAATACCTCAAGGCAAAACAGTGGAGCTGGGGACGTGTGCATAAATGACAATCTCAGCTGCTCAGAAATTGAAACAAGAGCTTATGAAAATACTTGACTGGATTAAAATACCTGCAGGTTTATTAATTTTTTAAGCCATACTTACTACATACTTCTTATTTGTTTTCTGGTTTGTGAATATTTAGTATATGCACATGCTTTTCTCTAAAACACGAGGCCAATAAACCTTTTTTATTTTTAAATTAAAGCTGAGAGTCTCATGAAATGTAATAATGTTGGAATTCACAGCTTCAGGAAAACCACCAAATATCATGAGTGTAACAAAAAAATTGTCAGCATAGGCAGCACTGCTCTTGCACAATGACTTTTGTTTCTTTTATAAAGTTCATTCTATAAAGATAAATCATGTAATGCATCGTAAATTACAAAAGCAGTTAAACATTTTATAAACACTTGTTTTGTTCAAGTGCTTCATCACAAATGTATCCTTTAGTGTGTTTCTCAGGTTTCTTTGCTATTATCTCAGACTGCATTTTGGGTTTGTTGGGTTTTCTGTATCTACATTGAAATATTTTTTTTCTTTCCTCTTCAAAACATAACCATCTTCTGCTATTCAGACTGCTTAGTAGTAGGAATGGTCAGAAAATACTTATGTGTTTAGGAATTTTTAACCCCTCTCTAAGGGTGAATATACAAATACATTCCTGAAGCAAGTCACGAACTAAGACGTTTTGCCTCCCTTTTATATTTTATGAATGAAGAGACTTTCTGTACTTGATGCTGGACATTAATTCACTTGAAGAATGACTAAACATCCTCAAAACACCGAAAACAGCTGTCCTTTCAACCCACAAATGCAAGCAAGGCACATGTGAAGAACTGAGACTCATCCGTATGTAAATCCATACAATACTCTGCAGGAAGGGAGAAACAATTCAGCCCTCACTCTCAGGGCACCTACCTGTGTTTTATGTGCAGTTTCTCAGCATGCCTTATTAGCTCAAGACCATGCTAACTGTGACAACACAGCCTCTGGTTTGGAAGTGCCCTTAGAATATATGCAGAGCACACTCATTTCCACCTGTAATGAACTGTGCAGGTATACCTTACATCTGAGATATGGGATACTGGGGCAGAAGGGAGATGCTGTATTCCCTGGTTTGTCAGCAGCAGCTGTTTGGCTCACAGCAATTGCAAGAAATCTGAAAGTTACTGTCAGTTGTCTCTCTGATTCTGCATATCCTACGGGGTTTTGACTGCTTAGGAAAACAGGACTCCCTTTAGCCTTGCTGCTCTTTGGTTCTACTACAGTCATAGCTCAAATTGAAAGGACCTTTTATTCCTGGGGCTGTTGTGGTCATGGTATAGCCTTTATACATGTCTCCAACACTGATGTTAATCCCTGAAGCCTTTTAGCCAGTGTCATAGCACCAGCCTGATGTATCAGGCTTGACTGAGCCAGGGTTTTTCAATTTACAGTGAAAAGAAGTGGAAAAAATGAATGGATTATGAAGTGACTTATATTTATTCTAAACAACAACCATAACAAACTCACAATTTAAAAAGAAAGAAGAAAAAGAAGCATATGCGTGATAAGGATAGGACAATGATAAAGTAATAGTGTCTAAAAAATCCAGAATGTAAACTCTATTCCCCCCAAGAAAAATGCTTTAAAATCTTGGTCAAAACTCTAATAATGTCTACTTGAAGTGGTCAGATGCTACACTCAGGAGGACATACAGAAAATCTTTTAGAAGGATAGATAGTGACTGTCTCTGTGCTAAGTGCACTAGTAAGCCTTAATGGCGCTAGCCAGCCTCACCTGGGGCCTCCACCCACACCCATGGGGCCCAGGAGCTCTATTTAAGCTCAGCCCTGGGTACCTTTTCCTTTCCTAAAGTATACTAGGGGAATGCTGGTCTTTTGCTCAGCTGTGCCTTTCTATGGGGACCCTGGGTCTGGATTTGGACCTGTGGGCTGGCTTGACCTGGTAGATCCAATACACATGGTCCTAACTGTCACCTATTGACTCATTTCATGGCTTGACCTCAGACTTGTCTCATCACTGTGATATTGCCTTATGATCTAAGCTCTTGTTTGGACCTGGCCATCCTCTCAGGGTTTTTCTTGAACGGGAACTGTGGGATGAGGGTCTGACTTGTGAGGCCCTGATGGCCGTGTTATTCCCCGTGGACCCCCAGCCCTTAAGGAGCAACTGGCCCTTGCTGTTCCCTGAGAGGATAGATGCCCAGGTACTGAATGGTGTGTCCCAAACTTCATTTGTCTGACTTTTCTCTCTTACATTGATTTATTTGTTTTTATACCAGAATTAACTGCTGTAAGTCAAGTCAATGAGAGGTATGTTCTAAGCTCACCGGATTACTTCTGTATCTGCTAGAAAATCCAACAGGTGCTTGCATTCCTGGTTTGAAGTGTATAATCACACAAGAAAGTCTTGGTAACTCTCAAAGGGGTTTAATAGCTTGTATTTTTGGTTTTTCTTTTTTTCTTTCTTGGAAGATCCAAAAGTAATCATGTTGTAAAGTAGGCGAATGATGCTACTAGACTCCTATATGCAACCTGGTTTCAAAGAAGGTAAGAAACCCAAACTTATAACTGTTCGCTCTACCTCTAAGAACTGGATTTCAGTTTTCCACCTACATTTGGGGATGTTCTTTAACTTTTGAACCTGAAGAAACCCCTTTTTGTTGTTTTTAACTTAATTTGTTCATTCATAAAACAAAAAATAGTCAAACTGTTTCAGTTTGGGGAGGCAAAGAAGGTTTGTTGCCATTTTTGAGACTGATTGCTATGAAACTAAAGAATAGTGAGATACACTATTTCTTGAAGTTGATGTCTGACTTCTACTAAGTGTAGGAACTTATCCTTTCATAAGTATTTCCTAAGAACTAGCTTAGACACATTCAAAATTAATGTAAAAGACTTTGGGAATTTATTCTTTTGTTGCATCTTTCTGTCCTTTGCATAGGAAGACCGGCTGTCCAAACCAAGGAGAACACTAGGAAACAAAAGCTGTTTTGGGGGCTCCACAATGACTAAAAACCTAAAGGTCTTTAGTGAAAGCTGAAAAACAAACCAGAACTGAAATAGATTTTTCAGATATTTCTATTGGATGTAAGATTTCTAAGACCCAGCTCATTGTCCTGGTGGCCTGGATCATGATTTTTGGAATCTAGTGGTTGACAAAATTGTTATGAGTAATTCCTTGTGCTTTGGATTCTGTTGTTTAAAAATACAGATTTGAATATAAAAAAAAAAGATCAATGGCAAATGTACAAAGAAGTTGTTTTCCCCAGGCCCTATTAAAGGGTCCTGTTATTTTAGAAAATGAAGATAGAGGGATTAAACTCCCTTTGGAAAGGCAGACTGTAGATAAACACCAAAATTTTAATCACGTATTAGCTGAATATTTATACTTACAGCTTTGCAGTATCTATAACTAATATAAAACAATGGAAAAAAGCTACTGAAATAATAGCTACATATGCGGACTTTTTAAGCTATGTTGCAAAAGAGAGTGCAAGTTCAGAGTGAAATGATTCATGTTTTGCTAGTTATTCAGATATTACTTTCTTGTGTGAAGTCTGACAACTGTTTTCTCAAATTTAAGGTTTGCAAGCATAAACATATTTCACCCAATCAATGTAATTAGAAATAAGGAGACTATAAATAAGGAGGCTATTTCTGTAATTTCTGTGTCTAACTGAAAAGTGAACTGTCCAAAATGATAGTGGCCTCTCTGAGGGAGAGGTAACTTTAGATTACTACCTTTCAAAGATAAATCCAAGTTCAATTATTGTGTAGAAATAGTTATATAGCATATTTTGATAATCACTGTATTTTGCAGGTTATGCAGGAAGCAGTGTGAATCAGCTCTTTGACTTGGAGAAATCACCAGGGAATGGTGCAGTCTGTTTACTCTTCTTGCTAAGTCTTACTAATTGGCCATTTCACCCATGATGTTACTGAGTTTGGACTGTAGCTGCTGTACATGGAACATACCAGGGCGACAAACCAATTTAGCTCCTTTTATTCTGACGTTGGCATGCTTTAGAATTTGCTGGGTTTACTGCACTGGATTCCAAAGTTGAGTTTTCTTTCAGTTTTTTTTCTCATGTGCAGGCTGCATCTCTACATTATTTTTCCCCTACGGAAAATAGCTCATAAAAGCTCTAGCACAATACAGATCTCTACAGCTCAGTTATAAACCTACAAAGCCAGGGGTGCTGTATTTCAAGAAAATACTGCCAGACCCTTAACTGAAGGGATGCAAGCAACAACTTCTCTAATATTCTGTTTGTTATTATGTTCCAGAAACGAAAGAATTTGTATTGACAAGAAAGAACGAACTTAGAGGCCAGTCAAGTGTATTAAATTGTTGGGTTTTTTTTGAGGCTTTTCATGTTTCAAGCTCCCCTGGTTTCATGAACCAGTACTGAATCAGTAACTGTAGTGTCGACAGGCATTTCTATGATTGCATGATAAGGCATGGAATTTACTCACTGTAATACCCATTGCCTCAATGGCTTGTTTTAACGCAGTCCAATGCAAGGTATGGTAAGACATAGTGATGTAATTTTGAAATACTAAATCAAGAATGTAAACCAGGAGTACTTTAGTTATCACCTCAGATATACACTTAAATCTCAACAGTTTCAGGGAGTGACCTATCAGTGGACGACTAAGAAATATCTACTAAAAGGAAAATATCATTGCTACATATCAGACCACTGTTGGGTTTTAATATCCTTTTGCAGAAATACATAAAATTTTCTTTCCTCTCATCAGGAGTTTTGGTTTTTTTTTTTTTTTATCTTAAATACCTACAAATATAATGACATTACCTGGAAACACATTCTTCTTTCCTCCTACCAGAAAAACGAATGCTCAAAATATGGCTTTAGTTCCAAGTAAGATATAAGGCAAAATATCAGCTGCGAACAGTAACCTGAGAAATATTTGTGGACAGCTGTACCATGATTTGATTCCCAGAAATACCTTGAAATATTTTCATTGCAGGAATGTCACCACTGGACAGTTTTCCCATGTCTGACACAGAAACATGTTTCTGCTGCCATTCCTGGAAGCTGAATTTCGTGGAATAATGGTAGCAGTGTTGTAAGCTCTTTTTATGAGCAAAAGAGATCATATTATATATGTGAAGTTAATTTGACATTCCTATTAATATTTTCAGCTTAATAGTCTTAATACAGAAACAACCTTAGCAGTAATAAAGTTAAGATAGTTTTATTTACCCTTCCTGCTGTCTGTCCCTTCCTCTGCTGTGTTCACGTCCTCTCCCCAACTGTTGATGGGGCCAGTCTTCCTCCAGCAGAAGTGAGGAGTGTCACCGCAAGCCCTCACTGCCCTAGGACCTGCACTGGGGGGAATTCACCACTGCTGGGTGGATTCCCTTCCTCCTCAGTCTTGGCATTTGCTTGAGATGATTTTTGTTTTCCTGCTCCAGGCTGCTGCCTTCTGTATGCTCCCAGGTGCAGAGGGTGTGTGTGGCCACACAGCCTACCCCAGGGGCTCTTGTTTGTTGGGCAGTGGCCCCCTGGGTTTGTCAGACCCTTCCCACAGAGGCACTGGCAGAACTCAAGCTCAGGCAGGGGAGGCAACAGGCACTTGGCCTGGGGCAGGCAGTGAAACCAGCTCAGCCCAGCTCCTGCCAAAGTGAGCCCAGGCCAGCCCTGAGACCTGTGCTCTCAAGTCAAAGCAAAGCCTGAGGACTTTATGTTGTGTGGTGAGTTGTCCCTGGACAGCAGCTAGGCAGCCACACAGCTGTTTGCTCACTCTTCCCCACTCCCAGCAGGAAGGGCGAATAAGAAGAAGAAAAGAAAAGCGTGGGGAGAAAAAATAAAATACCCCAAAAACCCCCAAACAACAAACAAAAAAAACCCCAAACCTCGTTGGTTGAGATAGCTATAGTTTAATAGGTGAGAGGTTGGGGGACAAACAATTCAAAAGCAATCACAACCTTTCACAACTGGACTGATGACTGAAAAGTAGCCATCTTGGAAAACAAAAGCCCCCCACTTCTTCCTTTACCACAGGTTTTTTTGCTGATCATAGTGTTCTATGATACAGAACATCATGTAATATCTGTAAGAAACAGATGAGATCAGTTTATTAGTATGTGTCTCTGTGGCTGGTGTCACCACCACAATTTTGGGTTTTTCGATAATGGGATGGCCAACACAGCACCAGGCTTTCTGGCATCAGAAGGTGTTCACCTTTCTGAAAGGGGGAAGACGGTCTTTGCTCACAAGCTAGCAGGGCTCATTGGCAGAGCTTTAAAGTAGGCTTGTGGCAGGCAATATCAGGCTTGCCTGTGACAAGCTGTGGGAATACAGGCAACAGTTAGAGGGACAGGGTGCTAGCGAGGACCAGCAGCCTGTTGCTCTGAGATGTGCTGGCTACACTGCAGCACACTTGAAGTCTTGCAGAAATGAGAGGTAATAGGAGTCAAGAGGGGTACACCAGTGAAATACCTCAAAAGAATTAAGAGATATTCCTCTAAGAAGGTAACATGGCTGACAGCCCAGCTGAAGTACCTCCACACCAATGCACACAGCATGGACAGCAAACAGGAGTAGCTGGAAGCCACTGTGCTGCTAGAAATCTATGACCTGGTTGCCATTACTGAAACATAGTGGGACGAATCCCATAACTGGAGTGGGGCTATTGATGAGTACACGCTGTTCAGAAGGGACAGGTGAGGAAGGAGGGGTGGAGGCATTGCTCTCTACATCAAGAAATGGATAGAGTGTGAAGAGCTGTCTCTGAAGAATAGCCATGAGCAGGTTGAAAGACTATGGGTAAGAGTAAGAGACCAAGGCAATGAAGCGAACCTTGTGGTTTGTGTTTACTAAAGGCCGCCCGATCAAGGGGAGCCTATTGACAAAGTCTTCTTACTCCAGCTACAAGAAGCATTGTGCTCGCAGGCTCTTATCCTGCTGGGGGACTTCAACCAGCCTGGCATCTGCTGGAGAATTAGCACAGTGATCTGTAGGCAATCCAGAAGACTCCTGGAGTGCATCGAGGATAACTTCTTAAGCCAGGTAATAGACAGCCCCATCACAGAAGATGCAATACTGGACCTGATGGTCACCAATGCAAGTGAGCTAATCAGTGACGTCAAGATTGGAGGCAACGATCATGCACTGATGGAGTTTGCAATCTTGAGGGATATGGGTCAGGCCAAGAGTAAAGTCAGGACCCTGTATTTTAGGAAAGCAAACTTCCAGCTGTTCAAGGGGTTAGTCAACAGGACCCCCTTGGAAACTGCCCTCAGGGACAAGAGAGCAGAACAGAGCTGGCAGATCTGTAAGGACATTTTCCACAGAGCACAAGAGCTCTTGATCCCCAGGTGTAAGAAATCAGGAAAGGAGGGCAAAAGAAAGGCATGACTGAGTGGAAACCTGCTGGCCAAACTAAAGGACAAGAAGGAACTGCACAGGCAGTGGAAGCAGGGATATGTATCCTGGGAAGAGTATAGGGATGCTGCCTGGTTGTGTAGAAATTGAGTCAGGAAGGCCAAGGTGCAGCTGGAGCTGAACTTGGTAAGGGATGCAAAGAGTAATAAGGGCTTCTACAAGTATGTCAGCCAGAAAACAAAAGTCAAAGAAAGCATACTCTCATCTGATGAGCAAGACTGGCAAACTGGTAATAATGGACAAGGAGAAGGCTGAGGTGCTAAACAAATTTTTGGCCTCAGTCTTCACTGGCAACCTCTCTTCCCACATCTCTTGAGTGGATGAACAGCGAGGCAGGGACCGGGGGAGCAAATTCCCTCCCACTGTAAGAGAAAATCAGGTGCATGACCTGAGGAACCTGAACATACATAAGTCTATGGGACCTGACAAGAAACATCCCAGAGTCCTGAGGGAACTGGCTGATGTAGTTGCACAGCCACACTGAAAAGTCCTGGCAGTCAAGTGAAGACCCCAATGGCTGGTAAAAGGGAAATGCTGCACCCATTTTTAAAAAGGGTAGAAAGGAGGACCTTGGGAACTACTGACCTGTCAGCCTCACCTCTGTGCCTGGGAAGATCATCAAACAGATCCTCCTAGAAGCTATGCAGAGGACAGGGAGGTGATTTGAGACAGCCAGCATGGCTTCACCAAGGGCAAGTCCTGCCTGACCAACCTAGTGATCTTCTGTGGTGGAGTTACTACTTCAGTGGACAAAGGAAGAGCTACGGATGTCATCTATCTGGACTTCTGTAAGGCCTTTGACACAGTCCTCCACAACATCCTGCTCTCTAAATTGGAGAGATATGGATTTGATGGGTGGACTGTTCAGTTGATGAGGAATTGTTTGGATGGTCGCATCCAGAGGGTAGTGGTCAAGGGCTCAATGTCCAGATGGAGATAGGTGTCAAGTGGTGTCCCTCAGGGGTCCGTATCAAGACCAGTACAGTCTCACATAGAGAGTGGGACTGAGTGCACCCTCAGCAAGTTTGCAGATGACATCAAGCAGAGTGGTGTGGTTGACACACCTGAGGGATGGGAAGCCATCCAGAGGGACCTGGACAATCTCAAGAAGTGGGCCTGTGTGAACCTCATAAACCTCAACGAGGCCAAGTGCAGGGTACTGCACCTGGGTTCGGGCAATCCGCAGTATCAATACAGGTTGGGAGATGAAGGGATTGAGAGCAGCCTTGTAGAGAAGGATTTGGGGATACTGGTGGATGAAAACCTGGACATAAGCTGACAATGTGCACTCACAGCCAAGAAAGCCAACAGTATCCTGGGCTGCATCAAAAGAAGTGTGGCCAGCACGTTGAGGGAGGTCATTCTGCCCCTTTGCTCTGCTCTGGTGAGACCCTACCTGGAGTACTGCATCCAGCTCTGGAGCCCTCAGCACAGGAAATACACGGACCCGATGGAGCAGGTCTAGAGGAGGACCACAAAAATAATCAGAGGGCTGGAGCACCTCTCCTGTGGGGACAGGCTGAGAGAGTTGGGGTTGTGGAGCCTGGAGAAGAGAAGGCTCTGGGGAGACCTTATTGTGGTCTTTCAGTACTTAAAGGGGGCTTAGCAGGGCCTGTTCTGATAAACTAAAAGAGGGAAAATTTAGACTAGATTTAAGGATGAATTTTTTTACAGTGAGGGTGGTGAAACACTAGAACAGGTTTCTCAGTGAGGTGGTAGGTGTGCCATCCCTGGAAACATTCAAGGTGAGGTTGGAGCGGGCTCTGAGCAACCTGATCTTGTTGAAGATGTCCCTGGTTATTGCAAGGGAGTTGGGCTAGATGACCTTAAAGATGACTTTCCAACCCAAACTATTCTATATTTCTATGATCTCTTTGGCCATTTTGGGTCAGGTGTCCTGGCTTTACCCCTCTCAATCTCTTTTCAAGAAAGTAAAAGTAGCGCTATAATGACTCGTTATTCTAAGGGCTCAGAAACCTGAAAATCGCCTCACTCAAAAAATGATGCATTTACTATCATAACTTTTATGCATTCTCTAGGTCAGTACTTCCAACAAAATGCATCCGTGTCTTTGACCTTTCATAGAATAAAAACATTGTCTTCTAAATTGTTTTTTTTATAAAATAACTGTAGACTTTTTAAGCGACACTTTCAAGAGCTAGATATTCAAATAAGAATTCATCAACATCAATGCATGCAGAAAATTGCTTTGTCAGAAGGTAAAAAACAAAAAGATTTTACAGAATGTAATGTCATGTGAGAGGGCTCAGCTTGTGTCATATTGGGCATAGTGAAATCAGGTGAGGTTATTAGATGTTTATTTTGCCAAATAGATTTCAACTGTGGCTTAAACTTAGATACACTGAGTTACAGAAAAGTGCAGAAACGTCCTCAAGCGAGTCAATTAGTTCATAGATAGACGCACATCCATTTCTCATTCAAATTATTAATCACTAATATTAGGCAACACATATAATAAATTCTTATTACTCCTAGTGTATTGTTTTAAATTCATATTAACTTTCTGATCTGCAAAGCACTGGTAAGGTGAAGTATCTGAGTTCAGTTTCTCAGCTGAAATGGTTAAGCCATAAGTTTTATTTCTTTGGTTTTCTGTCTGACTTTTGTTTCAAAAAATACAAGCTTAAAGGTTAGGCCTCCTCTGGCCTCAGTAGAGTTATATTATATGATGCCAACCACTCAGAATTAATATTAAGTAAGGGTGTTTTTTAAGTATACAATTTTCTTTTGTGGATATTTCTCACATTTTCCAAGATCTCCATGAAACTGAGGCCAGCTAGCATTTCCAGTGGACAGATCTATTTATTGACAAGTGATGACTTTTTTGTCACCATTGTATAACTCTTCAGCCCCTCAGGCATTTTCTTGAAGTATTTTGGTTTTTTGCTGATTCTCATGTCACCATTTTTCCCCATTTCCCCTTTTTTTTCTAAATAGTAAAATGACAAAGCAACGTCAAGCAAGAAGACAAATAGAGGAAGCTAAAAATCGTTATAAAAGTTTGCATTTCATTTAGATTACATTTCTATACCTTTGAAATTAGTTTTCTTTAAAAGAGTCATTAAACATAAATATAACGTGCTTCTAACTAAACCATTTGGTTTCTAAAAAGTATTTTTTGGTCCAAATTGAAATTTTAGTGAGCAATTAGTTTGTGTTTTGAAGTGAATGTAAATTGAGGAGACGCAAAGGAAGGTTCTTGCTTTTGTTGGCATGATGCTGAGGCATGTGATGTTTTTCCTCTCACCAGATGCACACTGGCACGTTCACCTTTTAAGCAAAGTGACATTGGCATTAATGAGCAGCACCAAAATGCCCTTAAACAGAACAACATCCCAATCCAATGACGTGGAGAAAACATCATTTATGTAGCTCAGTCTTTCCAATACCACCATCAGTAATTTAGGCATTTTAATACATTGGCACGTAACAGTACATATACTCCTAGTGACTGAGAAGTACTTAGGCAGTGGACTCGTGCTGAATGATACTGCAGAAGTTTTTTGGGAAAAAAAGATTATAAACTGCACAGCTGTCAGCAGAGAGCTGTGTAAGAAAACCTTTGACAAATTTGATTCCTTTGGAGGCATTACTCTGCAAGGCCTTTAAGACACTGTTCCATTTTGTCTCTGATATTGTGGTTATCTTCTGGTGGCTTACATGCATTGACAACCATTGTGACTTCCATGCCCCTACAGTGTGCACTGTTGTATGTATACAACACTGGGAAACACATAAGATTACAGTGGATACAAAGCTATATTAAAGTTAATCATAATAATAGATTCACAAATCTGTCACCACCTTTTAACCAAAGAAGTGATAGAGTATCTTGCTATACTATTACTCATGTTGTAATTCCCCCCCCCCCTTTTTTTTTCTTATGCATGTCAGTGTTCCTTGACATTTTCTGACATTTGAATCTTTTTTCTGATTTTGCCTTGAAGATATGGGTCTTTATCAAATGCGTTCCTTTGTTTAATTCTTAAAGTTGAAATATTTTTCAATGTAAGTTTAACTGGCTAGTAGAGGAGTTACTGTATATTCCCCATTGCTACTGATTGTTATAATAATAGACTAGTGAAAGAGTATACCTGGTAAATTTGCGTTGTTCTTAAAACAGAAGAAATTAATTCCATTTTTAACAGAGGAGTAAATTCAGAGGAGTAAATTCTGTTTTGGCATGGATTTCATTCCAGTGTTTCTAAGTGACATCTACTGTTCTTATATATACTTAAAAAAAAAATCCAAAACCAAACAAAAAATAGGTTATTTCCTATGTGCATAATATTTAAAACATTGTACTAAATATACTGTAGTCCTAACAAAAAACATACATAAAGTTTCCTCTAAATTTAAATAATCCACACCTCCTTTTTCTAACAAAAAACTAATTCTGTTTGGATGCTTTGAAAGCTAGAAAGACTTACAGACTGTAAACCTCATTTGTCAGTAAATCATTTAATTATTTTCTCAATATGAAAATACATGAGACATGAAACTATAGACTTTTAACCGAATTCAAAGTGTGCTCTGGAAAATAAATAATTCTCTCAGAAAATTTGGGGTTTTTTTACTTAATATATAGCCTAAAAACCATGGAAAAATGAAATTTTTTTTTCTTTTTACTTTTTTTTTTGTGTATTGTAAGCCATTTTTTTGCTTGTATTGAAAAAGCATCTAATTTCTCACAGAAGAGAAAGTAAAAAATACTAAAGCCTTAGGGTACTTAACTGAAAAAAGATGAAACATCTGTGGTATGTCCTTTTCCCTTTACATCCACCCATGGTCCACATACAATAAGTAGGAAAATAATGCTGAAAATAGTTATGCTCACAGTGAATTAAGCTGTATTATTAAAAAAGAAGGGAAGATGTGGCAGTGTTTTTAACACAAAATAGATCACAGGTACTGTAAATCATGCACATGTGGAAAACTTCCTTCGTTAGTTTGCCTTCGTTAGTAAAGTTGTGTATATATGCTTGTATATGTCTCTATATATTTACATACAAATACATTTCAAAAAAAAAGACAAAATTACAGTTTAGGTAAAACTAGAAGTTTAAACTATAAAAATTCTTCTGGTGGGAATAGGGACTAAGGAATTAGAGGTGGGCATTTTTCTAAAGTTGCAATGATCTTGTTAAATACTCAAAAAGAACACTGTAACCACTGGGAGAAGTAGGTGAAACATTATGCTGATTATGGCTGGGATAGAGCTAATTTTCTTCATAGTAGCTACTATGGGGCTATGTTTGGGATTTGCACTGAAAACAGTGTTGATAATACAGAGATGTTTTCATTATTGCTGAGCAGTGCTTACACAGAGTCAAAGCCTTTTCTGCTTCTCACACCTCCCCACCAGCGAGTAGGCTGGGGGTGCACAAGAAGTTGGGAGGGGGCACAGCTGGGACAGCTGACCCCAACTGACCAAAGGGATATTCCATACCATATGCTCAGCATATATATATGCTCAACATATAAAGCTGGGGGTAAGAAGGAAGGGGAGGGAGTTCAGATTGATGGCGTTTGTCTTCCCAAGTAATGGTTGCGCATGATGGAGCCCTGTTTTCCTGGAGATGGCAGAACACCTGCCTGCCCATGGGAAGTAGTGAATGAATTCCTTATTTTGCTTTGCTGGTGTGTGCAGCTTTTGCTTTACCTATTGAACTGTCTTTATTTCAGTTTTCTCACTTTAATTCTTCCGATTCTCTCCCCCATCCTGCTGCGGGGGGAGTGAGCAAGTGGCTGTAGGGTGCTTAGTTGCCAGCTGGGGTTAAATCATGACAAACCTGAGAATGAGGTTCTTCTGAAGAATGGGAAGTCATGTCTGACTAATCTGATAGCCTTCTATGATGGTGTAACTCGATGGGTGGCTGAGGGGAGGGTAGTGGCTGTTGTCTACCTTGACATCAGCAAGGCTTTCGACACTGTCTCCCACATCATCCTCACAGGCAAGCTTAGGAAGTGTGGGTTAGATGAATAGACAGTGGGGTGGACTGAACAGTGGCTGACAGAGCTCAGAGGGTTGTGGTTAGTGATGCAGTCTAGTTGGAGGTCAGTAACGAGTGGTGTCCTTCAGGGGTCAGTACTGGGTCCAGTCCTGTTCAATATATTCATCAATGACCTGGATGAAGGGATAGAGTGTACCATCAGCAAGTTTGCTGATGACACAAAATTGGGAGGGGTGGCTGTCATGCTGGAAGGCTGTGCCACCATACAGCATGACCTGGACAGGCTAGAGAGCTGGGCAGAGAGGAACCTAATGAAATTCAACAAGGGCAAGTGTAGGGTACTGCACCTGGGGAGGAATAACACCATGCATCAGCACAGGTTGGGGGCTGACCTGGAGAGCAGCTCTGTGGAAAGGGACCTGGAAGTCCTGGTGGACAATAAGTTGACCATGAGCCAGCAATGTGCCCTTGTGGCCAAGAAGGTCAATGGCATTCTGGGGTGCATCAAGAAGAGTATGGACAGCAGGTTGAGGGAGGTCATTCTCCCCCTCTACTCTGCCCTGGTGAGGCCGCATCTGGAGTACTGTGACCAGTTCTGGGCTCCCCAGTTCAGGAAGGACAGGGAACTGCTGGAGACGGTCCAGCAAAGTGCTACAAAGGTGAATAGGGGACTGGAGCATCTTTCTTATGAGGAAAGGTTGAGGGACTTGGGGCTTTTCAGTCTAGGAAAAAGAAGACTGAGGGGGGATCTTATCAATGCTTATAAATACTTAAAGGGAGGGTGCCAGGGGGATAGGAACAGTCTTTTTTCAGTGGTGCCCAGTGATAGGACAAGAGGTAACAGGCACAAACTTGAGCATAGGAATTTCCATCTTAACATGACAAGGGACTTCTTTACTTTGAGGGTGGCAGAGTACTGGAACAGGCTGCCCAGAGAGGTTGCGGAGTCTCCTACTCTGGAGACATTCAAAAACCCGTCTGGACGCCGTCCTGTGCAACCTGCTGTAGGTGACCCTGCTCTGGCAGGTGGGTTGGACTAGATGATCTCCAGAGGTCCCTTCCAACCCTGACCATTCTGTGATTCAGTGATTCTGTGATAAAGTTTTCACTTCAATCTAATATTAATTACCATCAAAGATAGAAGATACACCAAATTTTATCTGCAGTTTAATTTATAGAGAAGTATGAGGCACCACATGGACAACTGTTGCCTGTCCAGCTGGATGTGCTACTTTTTTCCTGTGTTCCTGCTGCTGGAATTTCTGTGTACATCAGAAAAGCAGCACATATTTTTGGGAAGGAATACCTTTCCTAGGTATGTTTAAAGTATAGAGCACTGTACCCGGAACTGTTCTCTATTAGTTGAGAACCAGCAATATTGCTGTGACATGAATGGATGGGGTAGTCTCTTTGCAGGAATAAGAAAAAGATTAAATTTTAACATAAAGACCCAGCTTTAAAGCTGAATACACCCGGATCAGCCTTTGCTACTGTCTCCCTACAGACCTAATATAAAATCCAGGAGGACTTGTTCTGTAACACCGTTCCATTGTGCCCCTCTAAATATTTTCTCAGCACTCATGCCTCTTTGAAAGTCTTCAGAAAATTGGCCAACTGTAAGTGTATGAAATACAGTTGGTTTTGGGTTTTTTTTTGTTATAGATCTATAGAATTCGAAAAGATAGCTAATAAATATATGGAGCTAGTTACCGGGATTCAAGCATATAAAGGTTGTTTTGTAGGTACACATTGCTGGATACTGATGATGTTTCCTCTGTGCAGCAACTTGCAACAGTTTTTATATACTTCTGTTCACTTTCTAAGATAGTTAAGGCAAACACAGAAAGGTGTTACCTTTCTTGATATTTAGCCCCATTCACAGACCTGTTAGCACNAAAATTTTATTTCTTTTTACTTTTTTTTTTGTGTATTGTAAGCCATTTTTTTGCTTGTATTGAAAAAGCATCTAATTTCTCACAGAAGAGAAAGTAAAAAATACTAAAGCCTTAGGGTGCTTAACTGAAAAAAGATGAAACATCTGTGGTATGTCCTTTTCCCTTTACATCCACCCATGGTCCACATACAATAAGTAGGAAAATAATGCTGAAAATAGTTATGCTCACAGTGAATTAAGCTGTATTATTCAAAAAGGAGGGAAGATGTGGCAGTGTTTTTAACACAAAATAGATCACAGGTACTGTAAATCATGCACATGTGGAAAACTTCCTTCGTTAGTTTGCCTTCGTTAGTAAAGTTGTGTATATATGCTTGTATATGTCTCTATATATTTACATACAAATACATTTAAAAAAAAAAGACAAAATTACAGTTTAGGTAAAACTAGAAGTTTAAACTATAAAAATTCTTCTGGTGGGAATAGGGACTAAGGAATTAGAGGTGGGCATTTTTCTAAAGTTGCAATGATCTTGTTAAATACTCAAAAAGAACACTGTAACCACTGGGAGAAGTAGGTGAAACATTATGCTGGTTATGGCTGGGATAGAGCTAATTTTTTCATAGTAGCTACTATGGGGCTATGTTTGGGATTTGCACTGAAAACAGTGTTGATAATACAGAGATGTTTTCATTATTGCTGAGCAGTGCTTACACAGAGTCAAAGCCTTTTCTGCTTCTTACACCTCCCCACCAGCGAGTAGGCTGGGGGTGCACAAGAAGTTGGGAGGGGGCACAGCTGGGACAGCTGACCCCAACTGACCAAAGGGATATTCCATACCATATGCTCAGCATATATATATGCTCAACATATAAAGCTGGGAGTAAGAAGGAAGGGGAGGGAGTTCAGATNAATATATCCATCATCTTTATAATTTTACATATGTGCTTTATTCCTTGCAGCTTACTTTTCTGACAATAGTGGTTTATAGACCATTTCTTTTTACTTCATTGTATTTTTTCCCAAGTTAACACATGCACTAAAAAAAGAAGAAAATCACATCATGATATGAAGACATGTATGTAGAAAGTATTAGTTATAGATCTAGTTCGCGGCATTCTCCCCCCTTAGTTTAGTAGCTACGATAACAGACTGTTAGGCCTTAGCTTTAGTTTTAACTAGCATCCTATGCCAGCTTGTTAAAATATTTACCAGAACCTGGATACTGCAATGCACAGACAACTACCTGCTCCGCTGCGCTTGTCTCTGGGTAGTATCAAAAGGAGGGCAGGGCCACAGTCAATTTCATTATTGCAGAGCTTCCGGGGTTACAGCTGGCTCCATACTACTGCTCTTCTCACATTTATTTTGGCTAATCTAGTTGTACATACATCTTATTATAATCTTTTCTAGCACTGCAGTTTCGGAGAGGGTTTTTGCCTGTTATGGATATTTTCTCACCTTTCTCTTTACAAGGCGAGAAAGTGGAAATGCTTTCTTTAAAGGAGAAACTAGGCACTGTGCCATTGGGAAAAGACTTTCACGTCAGTGGCAAAGAACTATGACCCTCTGACAGTGGCTGCATATACTTGAAACCTTTTACTCAATCATAACTTTTTTCACCGTGTAACGATTTTTCAGCTGCATGTAGCTGTGCAGATAGGCTGTGGTGAGGTATGCCTCAGCCAGCTTTGAGAACAGTAGGCTAAATCTCACTACAGATGGAGCCTGGTAGAAAGTTATTAATCAAATAGCCAATTAGCCATCTCTCATGATAGCAGCCTTCAACATCATGTGATACTGCACATACCAGGTGTAATTACACAGGACTGATCTTCTTTTGAGAGAAGTTGCATGTAGCTACAGAAGTCTTTAATAGAATCATTGTGTCTTAGAAAGAAGTGTCCATTTGAAATTAAAATAGTTAAGATATTATGCAGCAGATCTTGTTAAACAGAAAATAAAAAAGAAAATTTTGGGTTTTTTTAACATAAAATGGAAAGAAAGCTTCCATCAATTTTAACAAATTCTATTCAATAAGTTCTTCCTTAAAAAACATTTGTTATGTTTGTGATAAATCAGTTGCCTGTCAAAGGCTCCCAGATAAAAAGAAACAAGAGCGTCACATGGGCAGCAGTACAATGATATAAGGAAAAAAGAAATAGAAGTCTTGTAGATATGCAGATTAAAATAAGAGGGGGACTCGGGGAGAGTAAAATAATAAGGATTTATCCCTACGAGTAAAGTAAAAGAAAAATCTAAACTCGCCTGCAGCCAAGGAAGGAACTGTACTTGACTGTTTCACCTTTGGAGAATCAGCAGTAACAAGACCACAGAGGCCAGCTACAAGGATTCTACTCAAGGGAAGCAGCTCTAAGTTCTGCCTTGGGCTTTATGAGATCTGGCTGCCAAAGGCAGCACAAGAGATGCTGTGAATCAGCAGCCCTTTTCTGTGCACTGTCTTTGCCCAAATGTTATGTTTAGGTGCCTTGTGTTTCCACCACCTGCATTCCGTAGCTTGTTGGAAGACCAGATCTTGTGTCATAAGGAAAGATGGGGGATGAAAATGTTTCACTGAGGATATAAAAATGAAGAATCTCATTAGCAAATTGTATCACACCATAATATGTCAGGAAACAAAAAAAACCTGCTGCTCCTTCCTCCTCATGCTTTTCCCCTGCACCAGTGTGGGGTCCC
>VUYV01000032.1:6362736-6538336 GCA_008711295.1 Anarhynchus alexandrinus | reverse complement strand
TTTTTTTTTTTTTTTTAAAGAAGGCTGAGGGAAAGGCTGGAAGGGAAGAGTGGGAGCCTGACTTTTTCCACCAGACTATTCCACAAAGCTATTTGTACTGCCATATTCTGAAACAGATGAGGGAATAAAAATCTTTGAGGGTGGGAGGGGTGAAGAGATGAAATGGGGGTAGTGGGGAGGAATGATGCAAGCAGCTGGGGCTGGAACCTCAAACTGGCGCCGCTTCTGTAGGATTCATAATGGGGAACTACACATGAAGCCCACATTTACTTCAGCATCTTTAATCAGGAAAGGACTCCAGACACACACTCGCTAAAGGTCTGAAATACCCAAAATGCAGCCTCGAGTCAGACTCCAAAGCTTCACAGCGAGGCAGTAATTCACATCGTTCTCAGCTTCCCATGTCCTGCTCATTAGTTTTAACTGTCTCTACCCACAGCTCGTGGGCATCAGCTTGCACTTTTGGAGAAGCCAACCTACCTCTGCTTGCCCAGGAGGGAGGCAGAGGCACCCAACCTCTGAGATCTGAATCCCTGTGCTGTATTTAGGCACCAAATTTTTGGGTGTAACAATTCTGAAGCTGGAGGTGTCCAAAAAAGATGGTCCCCTAAACTTGCCTGCCATCACCATAAATGGATCCCCTCACTTACTTCATTTCTCTCAGCTCTACTGAGGCCCCTCTCAGAGTCACTATATTTTGGGAAAGGTGCCACCCCGTGCAGTGTTTCTCCTGCTGGTGGGAACAGCTTTGGGTGGATTAGAGAGGTACTGCTGGGCAAAGCACATCTTTCTGATTAAATATTTCTAATGAACGTTCCCACCGCTTAGCAGAACTTGTTTACATCTCAGCATTTCAGCCCGAGTTCAACCTGTGCTCTTTTTAAGAGGATTTTGTTTGAATGAGATATGTAAGTCAGGAGTCTTGAGCTCCATTCCCTTTTCTACTCCGACTTTGATGTATGCCTTTGGGCAACACATTTACCCTCTCTGTGTCAGCTTCCCCCATCTGCAAATTAGAGATTTTCATAATTATCTTAATAATCCGTTAAGCACATTGAGATTTCTGAATAAGCAGTACAATGTATAAAGGTTAATATTGTTTTCGAAAGCCAAAGTAACCCTCCTCATGTCACTTTTGCAAAAATACTGCATCTGATGTTTGAAAAATATATCTGCCAAGTAGATGTTACTGCAGTAGATGTTCAGCACATGTTTGCTTCTACTGACGCACACTATTAGAAAAATTGCTTGAGACAAATTGAGATATTATAGAACAACCCTATTATGAAGCTAGACCACAAAAAAGCTTTTTTTAATTTAAACTAGATCATCAATAGAATAGGGAAGAGATGGATGAGAATGGGAAAGTTGGTTGTAATTATTTCTCTGAAGATCTGGAACATTATCTGACAGGATTTTAATTCTTGAGTCTCTATCAAAAGACTGGCAGTACTCCAAGGTCTTCAAGACATTTTGGTCCTTAAGGGTAGCAGGAGGATAACAGTTTGAGTAAAAGGCCTTTACTTGCTATTACTTGCTAGCCTTGTGCTATTCTGCCTTCAACTTCTTTCCCTAGAATATTCCAGTCAATTCAGATTTCACAAGAGAAACATAAATTTATGCCCCAAAAAGTAAACTACTCTATACAATTATCAAAAATGTACTTCAAAAGGAGGAAGATATTAAGGTGCAGACAAAGTACCTCAAATAGGTACAGCTTCAAACTCAGACAAGGTGGGTGGCTGAACATGTAAGAATCTTGATGAAACAAACTCTCCAGAGGAGAACTATGGGTAAATAATTTCATTGCCAAACCATTGCTTCAGAAGATTAAAAAGGGTTCAGAGGTGCTCCCAAAGGACCCAAATAAAACCCCCAAAAGCCGAACCAACACTGCTCCCCCCCCCCAAAAAAAATAGCCTTAAAGTTACTGCCAACTAATTCTACAACAGCAAAGTGAGGAGGACACACATTAAAATTAAAAGTTGATATCTGAAATGTTTTAGCCGCAACTATTCATAGACAAAAATAAGGAAATGCAAAGTGAAAATAAAATTCCAGAATAGTGGGGGTTTGAACTCCCCTACTTCAGGCAATATATTCTTTGACAGAGAAATCTTCGTAGTTGCATTCAAGTAAAAACTAGTTAAATACTTCAGCAGGCAGTATAAGTCACCCTACCTTGAATAAATGAGCATTAAAATGTTTTAAATTTCCTAGCTGAGTTATACCAATGTAAGATATCACTGAATGTAACCTACCTGGCAACTAAAAGCAGCTATCAAATATTAAAAGACGACACATACAAAAACCTTCAGAATAAACCCAATCAGGGTAATTTCTGAATCTTTACTCTTCTTCAAACCAAACTAAGCACCTTAAGTTCCTCAAATAGACTGGGTGAGCCAGAAGAATGCTGCCAGAAAAGCCAAGTCAAGAGACATAATTCAGAAATACCTCTGAAAACTGATGAATCTGTTGAATTAATTCCCCATTAGTGGGAAATTTTAGACTTCAATAAGCTCAAGAAATTGCTGCCAGTATATAGGATAGTAACTGTGTAAGGTCAAAGAAACACACTTAATTGAAAAGGCACTTTTAACCAGGTTTATCAAGAATCCAGTTCCACCTGTGTCATGATCAAGAACAGCACCACACTGCTCCAAGAAAACACCCATTGAAAAGAACCCTTGATTCTCTGAGAAAAAAGTCCTCCCTTTTTTCCTGTTGTGAAGGATTCCTAAACACAAATGACAGTTTCCTTTTTCATTTACTGATGCGAGGACCAACACAAAACCCTATCCTGCACCAGGCTATTAACACCATCATTCCAGAAAGGAAATTAATTTGTACAGTTCTTATCTTTTATCTTGAGTCAGGACAATGGTAGGGAACAGTCATTACGTAAGACGTTAAGCTGATGAAAAACTTCAACTGTGGTTTGTGACCTGTTCAAATTAATTTCCATTTGCAGAATTGTATTGCGTGACTAGCAGCAGCCCGTGGTAGGATCCAGGGTGCTGGGTAATACCAACCCTTTTTACAGGAGCAAACCCATAGAAACGATCAACGGCAACACTGTCAGTTCACCTGAAAACAATCTGCTGTATACTCAGCGTGGTCCTCCTTTTCACAGTGAAGTGGCAGAGCCCATGAGGAATCACTGTCATCTCCCACATTCAGTGCCCACCCTCTCCTCAGATGGTAAAAGCTTTGTGATCTTTGACCAAGGAAAGAGCCTGACAGAAAGCCTGCAAAGTCAATCAGACTGAACATCTCAGCAAAAAAATTCTTCACTTCATTAATTCCAAGGTGCAAAGTCATAACTTTACTGGACAAAATTATTGACTAAGTATCTCTTGCGACATTTGTAAATTCCCTGGCAGAGTTCAGTCCTTACCTGTTCTTCTCTTGACCAATTTCTCCAAAAGCTATCAGATCCCTCAATACATCCACATAAGCTCAAGTAAAGAAAATGGAGTGGAAAATTTTTGCTAACTCAGGCAATAGATGAACCACTAGCAATACAGATCCACTAACAACAGCCTTACATGATGGGGAAGCAGGGGTATGGGGTGTGTGTGTGAAGAAAAGAGGCAACTAGCGTTCAGCTAACTTGGCTAACTTGGTTGTCAGAGTCAGAAGGGATGAAAATCTTGGCAGACAATACCTTGAAGTTAAAACAAAGTGTTACACCCCAAAAACCTATTCATGAATATGTCCCAGTTTCTACATGCAACAAGATACTGCATGATTTTGTGCATCTGGTTATTTTGGTCAGCCCAATAATAATCCAATTACTGCACTGTGCTGTGTAAGATTTAAGCACCACCAAATTTTCTGATCATACTGCTAGAGGTCATGCCTACTTTATTATCACAAATGTATTTTCAGAGCAAAGTGCTACAAGAACAAAAAGTTATTCTTAGATAAAGTTATGAGAATATCATTCTAGAAACCCTTAAACAATTTCTGGCATCATGAATGCTGGCTGTCATGACAATCAGTCTGAGCAGTTTTGCCAGTTTCTCAGGTAGAGGCTATTTTATTTTATTTTATCTTCAAATGCATTCTGCTACCAAAGTAGAACAAACGTGATTTACTTTTTATTAAAATAAGTTATAGAATTACTTAAGGAATATTTAACAAAACCAACTTTTATTTCCAGATCTATTTGCCTGAATGTACTGAATGCCAGTATTTTCTTTAAGAAACATACACTACTGAAAAGATTACACAGTTCAAGCAGTACAGGTATATGCGGATTACAGACTGAATTTAGTCCTTGAATCTAATGCTATAGTTTTACCATGCAGTTTTTCCTTCAGCAAAAGAACATGAAGGGTAAAGTCTTAACCCCATTAAAAGTCAAGGCAAAGCTTCCATGGACTGTAATGAGACTGGGATTTCACCCAAGGTGTTAAACTGTGGTTTGGGAAAGCGAATAAAAATACATCCATTATTGTAACAAGTACTTACCTGCTAGCCAGACTGAGCAATTCATGTCTATCGGCCACTGCGGATTTCTTTTCCAGTTCCCACAACATCACATTGATCAGGTATGAATTCTTAATTACAATGGGCACTTCTTCAAACATGTTTTCATAAGCAATATTTGCTTTTTTCAAGCTGTGAAAAAAGTTTAAAAAATAGTTATTAATATAACCAGTAACTCTCTTGTTTGTTTTGTTGAATTGTTGCTCCAACAACAATTCGCAATTTTGTAAAAACTCTTGATTTTCATAGTTCTACAATCAAATAAGAGTCAAGTTTTGGTAAGAGAGCATTTGCATGGCAAAACCTCACGTTTACAAAGACCAGGAAAAGCTGCTCTAGGAAAAACTCTCAGAAGTCAAGCAGCCGCTTTGCTTGCTAATACATTACTTACATGAAAAAGCCTCCAGCAAAAGACTGTACTGACAGGATTAACTCTGCCCCTTCCAAAATATTTTACTGATTTCCCTGCCATCAGGGTTTCTTAAATAGAAGTGAACAGTTAGTTACCACACAACACTGAAATACCCTTAAAATCTTAACTATTACAATGAAAAACAATCTCCCCAATAGCTGAATAATTAAGATTTTACTGACCAAAAATTAGATTGACAAAACAGTGTGTTTTGGAATAATTAAATTCCATGATGGATATTAAAATATAGATTTCCAGTGTATTTTTTTTTTACAATATACATATAAAAACTACTGTTATTGCTTTTATTATAAAAGTAGACAGTAATACCTTTCATAAAATCTGGAAATAAAGGCATGACCTGTAAGTTTCTAAGGAAATATATCCTTAACGTCTTTGTATGTATATTGGATTTTGGAAGAAAAACTTCTGCTTTTTGCCTTCCACCCCCCCCTTCTTTTTCTTTTCTTTTTTTTGACTAAGGACAGATTCATTTGTTCATCATGGAAAAGTTATGTTTAGACACCAAGCGATGAAATTATTCCATTTTTCCTCAATGAAGAAAGTTTAACAAGTGCTTGTGCTTTTGCCACTGAACACCAAGCTGTTAGAGGAAAAAGATGACAGTGAAGGCCTACACCTATTACAAGTGGCTAATCTTTTGAAACAGAGTAATTATCCTACTTTACTCCAGAAGATTGTGTGGAATAAATACATAAAAACAGCTATTCCAGAATACCTGTTCAATTTTCCTTCTGGAAAAAAAGAGCTTAAAGACAGAGCAGCTATTTCCCCTTCTCCATTTCTTTTTATATATTTTTGACTCTGTTCCCGGATACAGCTATCTTCACCACGGTCCTTACAGCCAGCCCGCTGACCACCTCCAAAATCAGTTCAAGTTCCACCACTTCAGCCCTTATTTAGATGCCCAAAGACAGACTTTCATGCCTTCTCAGCCCACTGTATCAGTGCACATCTGTCGCTACCCATATATCCAGTTTCCCCAGCACACACATGAGATTTTAAAATACAGTCTTTCATCATCCCATGTACCCTTCTGCCTCCCAAATAATCCAGCAAAACCTATATGAAAACATTCTTTTAAGTTACTTACGCTTCTGGAGAGAAGTCTTTTTCTTTGCAAACTTCCATCAGTTTGGGAGTCAGCCTATATGCCTTTAGTGACAAAGACCCTTGGGCAGTTTTAATGGGATCTATAATTAAAAATGGAGGAAGCTTATTATTACTAACTCCAGTTTGCCTTTTTTTTAAAAAAAAAAAAAAAATATCTGAATGATATAAACAGGAGGAAAATAACTAAGCAGCCCTATTAAAAAAAGTTAAGACGACCAACACAGAAAAGACACTATAGCAGAAGTAAATCTGTTATACTGAAATGTAAAATACATCCAACTAGATACAGTGAAACTAATTAATAAAATTAACTTGGAGAACATGGGGGGATCTAGACCCATTCTACTCACACCATTGTTTCCCCATTAAAGGTCTAATTCACATTTTTATTTTCTTTCATAGAAATTATCCACAGAACTTATGTAAGAGCTACCTCATTTAAATAAAGATTTTTCCCTCCAGTCGTTATGCAGTAAATTAAAATATTCATTAAACTACATTTTATGCAAAACCCCTGTAATTTTAGAGTAGCAATAAGCTAACTCAGATCAAGTTGCCCTGCCGCTTCGTGCATAACAATGTAACTGGTATATAAAAAGATTAGCTTTGCCTTGACATACTCTACCGAATTTAGGGGGAAATTTTCTAAACAAACTGTTACATTCCCAGGACAAAGAAGCTTAACACTTGCAGCATGATAACGGCTGAAGCATGCCAACATGAGAATAAAAGCTGTGTTAACATTCATGTTGTCTGAAACTTAACACAGTAAAACTTTTAGCAATCGGTGATAAAATGAAAACCAAAATAGACTGAAACAAGTGGAAAATTCATCAAGGTCTGATGATGCAATGTTTCCAGCCAATATAAGTATACTTTAACAACTTGTTCTTTACTGTAATCCAATTGTTAACATACTGAAACAATTTTGGGGCAGCTCATAAGATTGATCGTATTCATTAGTATTTTTTCTGACAGATACTCAGGACGTTACATTTACTTCTCAGCTGGAAACTATATGCGAGTCTGCCAGATATGGCAAACTGTGAGTGTTTGGGGAGGGGGAGGCTATAAAGCTGTTAAATTGCCTACGGTTCTGATACAGCACAGAACATCTGGTCTGGAGAGCTTGAGGAAACACCATTAAATAGGCAGAAAAGAAAAAAATCTTTGTGCTAAGAAACAGTCCAGGTTTTGTATGCTTCTGTCAGAGGTATAAAAAACCCTTGGCAATTCGTGCGATGATTGGTCAGTCACGTACAGAGCCAGACACGCCAGCAAGCGGGGTTTGTTAGACATCTGGTCGGGTTCCACCAGCCCCTTCCACGAGGGAGGGGAGATGAAGGAATAAAAATGAAGCAGCTACTCCAGCATTCCAAAACGTACACATCAGGGCTCTGATAGCAAGAAAAATAAACAGAAAGAAGGAAACCCTGTCTAGACTTAGCTGCTGCTGAGGCTGCCGTAGACACAGGGTTGGTATTTACTCGAAAAGGCCTGCCAGGCTACTCTTACAGGCAAAAGACAGAATACAAAAATAGTAGTAATAATATTAAGAGGGGAAAAGAATAATAAAGGAAACCTCATACTAACCGTAAATGAGAACTACAGACTCCTCAATTGCGTGCTGGTAACTGAACTGGGAGTCCAGGAGGGCACGAGTGACAAAAGAGCCATAGTATGTGGACTGGTACCAGCCAACGTGAAGATGATCAATGTTTACGTGGCGCAGGCTTCGCATCATTTCCATCTGGTACTGAACTAGATTAAATAAAAAGTACGTTTAAAAAGCAAACTTACACAATCTGTACTATTTCGAGAGAGAGCTTGGTATTAAAGGAGTAAATTGTATTTTATTTTATGTTCATTTTTGCAACTGCGCAGAAGTTTGTTTATTCACTGCTGGACTGTCTTCATTAAAATCCAGAGTTTCCTCAGAGAATGAGAGTAAGACTAGCCTGAGTAAGCAGACTTTTTCAGTTAATTACTAAATGATCAACAAACTGTTACACGTCATTTACAGTGTGTATTACCTTGCTCATTCATAAAAAAAATAATTCTGTTACTGGGTTTCATTAAGCAGTAACATTTTACCATTTAGTAACAAAAAAAAAATTGTGATTTAAGTTGTAATACTGTCCAGGATTAGATAACTTTTGGAATCAAAAGGAGAATTATTTAATGAGTATATGAAACAGAAGATAAACTATTTATGTCTTTTTCACAACGTACAACTACATTTTCAGTATTAGAGTTTGGGGGACCAGCTATAGCTGTCAGTTTTGATTGCATTTATCTGCAATTTTTCAACACTGTTTCTTCTCTTCAGATGCATATAATGCATAAGTATGCAGGTATGTATAATATTATATATAATACGCACACATATTTATATACAGTAAGTTACCTCAGACAGTAGAGAACATTTTTTGTCAGGCTCTTTACACCAACAGCTGTAATGTTTCATTGTACCAACACATAAATTCTGTTTCTACTAAATGCTTCATTCAAACAGATTGCCTTGATGGAACAGAATTCTATTCAGGAATGTTTACCATAATCCCATCGAGCAGATCAACACACCTTATCGCTTATCAGACTTTTTAAACAGACAGACACTGTGCCTGCTGATTAAATTTAAGGAAACAGATTTCAGTGTGATTATCAGATGAACCAACACTCACAGCCAACTGATAGGAAATCAAATGCAACAATACTACACAACCCTTAAGTTTTGCTTGCAGCTGAAAAATTTACAAAGATGAAAAATAACCCTCTCGTATGCATTCATTCTTGTTATTTTTTTTTCAAGGCTTCTCTTTGCGCACATGAAAATATGATATTCATTATAAAAGAAAGCAACGTAAATTAATTAGAGGACAGAACGTGCTACGTTTTCAGACCCCACTTCATATGCTTTCAAGAGGAAAAAAAAAGTAACTATATTCTTTAAAGATATGAGGAGACATTTTTCAAGATTGGACAAATATTTTTCCAACTTATCACCCTTACAGCACAAACTACATTCTGCAGTCTGCTGGCCCTTTTCATTAAATTGCCATATCTTACTGATTGTATTTTTAAAGTAATCTACTTTAACCTATAAGGATTTATATAAACCCTTGCAGACTTTTTCCATCCGCATGTGTTGGTGCTTGCACTCTACTTCATAATATCTGAATAGAAATGACTTGCCATTAGTGTTTCACCCAGGACACCATGATAATACAGCACCCCAAAACTAACACAGCAAACCTACCCAGGCTAGACTCTGACCCCCCACAGCGCAGGCGAAGACAGGGCCGGCACCACCTGGCTGTCTCTAAACCAAGGCAAACCTAAAGATGCCACTACGCTCTTCAGGACAGCCAGCCAGTAGAACTGATCAAACAGCTACTTGGAAGTCAGTATGAAAACCTTCCCCTTTACCAGATCGAACTAAATTTTAATCCTGCTTTCATTGCACAACTTCCAGAAATAGTGGCCACTTTCAAGCATACCCCTTCCACAGCAGCCCCCACGCTGCAGCAGGTAGCGTCTCCACATTCTCACAAAAGCAAAGCTAAGATCTACCTTGTCAAAGCAGCTCAGTCCTTAAACTTACAAGGTTTTGTTGGAGTTTTTTGGGGGGAAGATGTTAAGTTTCTAAATTTTACAACACAGACTTCCCCTGGAACAAACTAAAAGATTCCTGCTGTGACTGCGACTATGAATTGAAAAAACATATGATCCATTTATTAAATGTAGCTAGAATAAACTATTTTGCTTAAAAGAAGCTTGTCAAAGATATATCTGTGTGGAAAGCAAGACTTGCTTTTGACATGATGTGCTACAACACGCTAAAACATGAAATTACGGTTAGATCCTTTCTAGCCAAATGAAGTCACAAAAAGGAAAAACTAGAACGGGATTTTCAAAAGCAGCTGAAAGAGATAAAACATTTTTTGAGAATGAAGCTAAATGTGGATTTTTAGATAGCTGAGCTAGACTGCTCCTTGAAGTGGCAACTCTCTTGTAATTGAGGACAGTGTCAAAGTAGAGGTGGTCATGTAATGACTGGAAAAAGATACTTATATATAGATTCCTACAAAATCATATTGTTGACCCATTCAGATAACTTCTCCCTTAAGAGATGCAATGATAAAGAGAGGGAAAACCCTAAGAAAACATCCAGATCTTTTACAAACTTGAATAGAGGTTTATCATGCTCTTAAAAGTGTTCATCTGAGACGTTAACTGGTAACCAAGTTCCAGGACAACTTATTTTCTTAAACACAGTATAACCAACAACATGTAACAGAACATGTGTGTAAGCGATATCGTCTAGAAGAAAAAGGACTTGCTGAAAACCATCCAGATTTCAAGTCAGCAATTCCTCCTCTCACGACTGTTAGCAGTTAGATGATAATGAAGGCAATAGCGGAAAAATCTCAAAGAACCAATAAAGCATCAATAGCTAACATCTCTGCCTTGGGAAAACAACTGCAGAAATTAAAACATGATGCAGTCCCCACCAGGGAGAGATGGAAACTCTTTTAACCAAACATATATATTTTATAACATGTATTAGTAGCTAGATAGCTCCAACAAGCTGCCAACTTGCACAAATGGGTAACAGCCCCCAAGTTGCTTTTGTTGATATCGTTACCACTGTTTCTTTACATCTTTTGCCCAATTTATAGAACATCATCTTTTTACCTGGAAGTTTAGCACAGACTAGGCACGAGCTCTCTCTCCTTCTACCCAGTCCTCAATCTGCTAGGACTGGGGACGGTACGTGCACATCTTCTAATGAGGAATTCACTGTTTCAAGTCATAGTCCTTCCCAAGCCATGACACAAAGGTGCCACTAAAACGTGCCACTAAGTCTGAGAGCACCCAGAACTGAGGTGAGCAAGGAAAAGGGAAGAGCCAGAGCAGGATGCTTCCCCCCTCTACCCCAGACTTAAACATTGTACCTATATTTTTAAGCAAATTACTTGTTCAAGAGTGTCCTTATGATGAGGAAAGCCAGTAGTCATGCTTGCACTTCTCAGTGTGCTTCCTGCATTCAGAACACACAGCGGCTGCCTCCTGAGCCATCACGTATCTCCTCAGCACCTCACTGGGGTGGACTTTATTTTTTTTTTTTAAAAAAAAACCCAGAAGATTCTCTCTTTTGCTATTATTAAAATAAACCTCCTTCCTCTAAAAGGGCAATTTTTTAGCTAGTTTACAAACAAATGAGGTGGGGGGATTACTGCAACTAGAAAGAGTTACTATGACTTGTCTAAATCAGAAAAAGTGCAAAACTTTACAGTATGGGTGTTTTGCTTGAATATGACTGACTCACATGAATTTGTACTAACAAAATCCCTTGACTGAAAACAGTAAACCCTATTACAGTACTTTGGTGGGTATTTTTTCCCCCCTGAATTATAAGACGTTTTAACAAACTTGTTGTAAAAGATTAAATACTGAAATAACATAAACACTTTCTCCTTTTCTAAAAAGTACTGGCAACATTAGAAACTTTATCTGGGCTATATAGAAGGTATATATCCTACCCTACCAATAAGAAAATAACATACATAAAATTCTATAATAAATCAGAGACAAGGCCAAGAACTGAACACTAATGTGATGACCCGTTCAACACTGGGACAACTCAGCCACATTCTCTAAATACCTTAAAATAGCCTCATTCAATAACTTCACTATTTGAAAAACTAATTTAAGAAAAGGTCAAATCAACTGAGGCACTGAAAAAAGGAAAAAAAGGTCCACGTGATGATTTTAAAATGCAAACAAGTCTAAGACACCAGAGTTTACAAACAACTGGCAAGTTCACATCACTCTTGAAATAACAGCTTATTTCTAAAACGCTTCCAAAACAAGTGTTGTCACAACCTGATACATAATGCAAGTTTATTTATCACTAAAACTGTATTATTTTTATTTCTTTATAAACCACTTATTAAAATCCAACTCTCAGGAAGTCACATATCAATGTATGTGTTGCCGAAATGTAGTCCTTAAATAGTTATCGTTACCATCAGATCAGATGAGTTACATTTCAGCCTGGCCACATTCAGACTGCTGGTAAATATTACAACATGTGAAGCCCTGATGAAAGATGGGCTGGAGGCAATACATTTGATGGCACCTCAGATGCTAAAGGCCTTAATTTACAAAACATATTTTAAATTGATACGCCTTAAGAAATCTGGTTTTAAGAGAAGCAACCAACACATCTGCTAAAAAGCCAAGCCCCACCAAAGTGGAAGAACTTCGTACCCAGTATCACACGCCGTAGACTGGTTTTACGTTGCTGCTCACCCAGCCGGCTGCAGCATCCGTCTGCTGGACGCGGGCAGCACTACCGAAGGAGGTAACAACCAACTCTGTGCTACGAACCACTAACATCTGCATAGCCTTCACTCTGGATTTCACAATTAAGTGTTTGTCTTGACTCCCGTTTCACAAATATGTCTTAAACTATGAACTCAAACAGCAGAAGCTACACATCTTCATGAGGGCAGGTCACTGATTCGAGGACAAGGTAGACCTTTACTGCTCCCTCACCCACAACAGCCTCCTTAAAAAGACTCTCTGGAGTATGTGAGGATGAATATTGTTTCGTCGTAGAATCTTGGGCATCCAGAAGGCAGATGAACTAAAACTTAGGATTGTCACTAACTAAAATTTACTCGAGACTGGGCATACTTTCCATGGGACACAAAAGTCCATGAGAAGAAACCAGCCTCTGCGCTAACACTTCCCTGGATTTAACTGGCAACATGAACATGGCAAATTTCAGTTATTCTGGTCAAACTATATTGAAAAACAGCTGAAATATTCCTTTTATAGCACCGCTACTAATGTGGGTAGTATTTTTAAGGCAATAATTTGTCTCTTTTGAAGTGCTACCATGTGGTAGCATGCATACTGAACAAGTGCTATACACTACATGGTACTTTTTAGCAGCACAAAAAATTCTGTTTTTTCTATACATATTAAGCTTTGCCAAACCACATGTATGCTTCAGACAGTATCTTCAATGACTAAAACAAGTTAGCAGATGCTAGTTCAAGGAACCAGCGTATGCATTTGAAAAGAAGAAAAATTGATTTATTTAATTTAATTAAGCACAGAGAATTATGGAGACAACAGATTAATTCGTTTCCCTCCACACACACAATCTCAATTAATTGCCTAAAAAACTATGAATCATAATGACTGCATCTATTGATAACAATTCCAATTGTGAAGATACAAATATAATTAGTACCACAACCAACTTATTCTGGTTAAAAAATACAAATAAAAAAGACGAGCAAAGAGAAACACGAATTCACAGTTAATTCCAGCAAAGGCAATGTTTTATCTGAAAAAGCCTTTACATACTGCTGAAATATATTTCTTAAGCTTAAGCATGCAACACATATGCATGTACATATTTGCAGATTTTTATCTATGTTCAACCCCCACACACTTCTCCCAAGACAAATGCACAAGCCCAGTAACTCAACAATTCTCCTATTCAGGGAGGAAAAAAATAAAAGTAAATATTGCCTTCCTCAATAATATTCATTTCCTCCTCTGAAATATCAAGTCAGGGTTACAAAACAGTACTCTATTTTATGCACTTTTGCTATACTGGGCTGAAAGCACCTGATCTCCTCTAAACTTGGAAGCTAAGCAGACCAGCGCCTGTGAGTAGCTGGATGGGAAAAAATCACCTGAAAATAGGCAAAAGTCCAAGTGTCGTAGTCAATCATAAGACCACAAAAACAAAAGTGAGTCAAAAGACTTAATTCAACTCCATTTTAATTGCTAAATTCAAGGATGAAAAAAAAGGGCAGAACATATTTGTCTGAAGTGGATTAAGTTTTTCTTAAGGAATTCTTATATTTTAATGAGTTAGAAACTGGGGTGGAAAAACGGCACACCATCTGAAAAGCACTCTTTACAAATCTGCATTTTCTTTAAGGACTATGGCATAAATTGAAAGCACCTCCATTTATGCCACTGATGCTACTTCTCTAGTAAGAGCAAGCCAAACCATCTTCCGTGAGTAGATGCTCATTTACAGCAACTGAGGCTTTGCTACTGTCTTAATGCTTTCTAAAGCAAAAAGCCTTTCATTTTATGAGAAAGAAGGGGAGAAAGAAGAGGGAAAACTCTAAAGTAACTATTCATTGTGTACAGTCAGTGAACTTATTAATTTTTAACCTGGGTCACAACTCAATGTTAGTTTTACTACAGCACTGTGTGGTATTAATTGAGCTCTACAAAAAAAAAACCATGAGACACCCAGAGGAGATATCACAATCAGTAGGTGAACAATGAAAAGTAACAGGAACATAATAACAATAAAACAACGTGTTTGGAGTGCTTCCGTCTGGAGATACTTACCCACGATGTAAGCTTGTGTCTCCAGACTGTTATTTATTATGAGTTTAGACAGCAGTTGCCCGTGCATGGTCTCCACCAGAGTTGATGAGTAGAGGCTCGGCAGTATGGGCAGAAGTGTCCTGGAGTTTGGGACACCCCACCAATGCAGGCAGTAACTGCCCATCACTACCTTCTGGCTTTACAGAGGTGGCTCCAAGACATGGGCCAACCCAAGGACATGCCTCCTACCAAAGCAGGGCAAGGTAGGAAAGGGTAGCTCTGTCGCTGGGGGGAAAAAAGAAGGATGAGGACAAGTTTTCAGAGAAAAGGAGTAAAACAAGGGAATGGGGAGCGTGGGGATGTGCGTGACGGGACAACGGCAAAGCAGCAAATGGAAGCACACCACTTCCTGCACATGTGCTGGCACTCGCCCAGTGTTTTCTGACAGCAAGCTTCGGGCTCTGGTCTAAGCACAGAACCACTGAATTAGGAAGCAATCGAACCAATCAAGCTATCACATCATTTTATTAACACGAGTAAACATTCAGATGAGCCTTTGGACAAACTAAACCAATCTCACTGACCACACAATTCCCTACGCAACTCAAGATAATGGAAAGTTGTACTGTTTTTCAATAAACACACAAGAGCCTCACGAAGAGTCTAAAGAAGATGGGCAGGACTGTCAAGGTAACTTGCAAAATTGTCTTCTAAGGTATGCAACGTCATTCCAAAGGATAAAAGTACTATAATACTATCTTCCAGAAACATTAAAACACTTGAGCCTTCTAAAAGCATTTTTTAATTCAGAAATTAATTTTAAACTAGCTTCTTGAAATTAAAGTTGAAATCAAGCAATATTATTTCATTATTTTGTTGATGATGATCTTTAAGAATCAACTGCCAGAAGAAACTTCAACATATTTTGAAGGTTTTCTGCCATATATTTGGAGTACTTTTCTTGGCCTTTATACAGAAAACTCCACCTTCACAGGATCTTACAAACACTCACCACTTAATCCTCAATCTCCTCCTATTCGGCAGGTAAACATTATCCATACCTAAGCATGCATTTGGCTTACTACACCACTATTTTTATGTTTATTGAAAATGGATTTGATATAAGATTAAAATCTATCAGGAAAAAAGTTTCAGTCATCCTACATTGTCATGACAGCAGTAAACTATGCTACTAAAAATGCCATCTGGGCAACTTAATTCCTGCTTTCCTTGTAAAAAAGCAAGAAGATGCTATCTCATTTCCTAATAAACATCAAATGCCTAATGAAAGCATCAAATGTTTTCTATTAGGAACGCATTCCCATGAACTTCAGCACCTTGAAGCCTTTACTTTTTGTCCAATGGGTATCATTCTAGCTGCTAAAATGTGAAGTTGGGTTAAAGGCATGAAAAGGAATCAGCATGGTCAAAAACCAACTATATGTAAGAGTAACCTCATATGTAACACTAAGCACATCCTTTTAAAAAACAAATTAATTTTAAGAAGTTTAGTAAGATTTCCGTAAGTTTCTTTACTGGTCATCAATTTTTGCTTGTTTACTCTAGTGAGGATATATTACCAGATAAAAGCTCTTTCTTTACAAAATATTATCAACATATCTACCTTAGTGTTACAAGTTACAAAGAAACTAAGCAATAACACAAAAACATGTGGTGAAAAATCGAATTCCTTTCCACATAAATGTGAATCAGATTAATGTATTTTTATGAAATTTTATATTACATAAATGCTCAGAGAGGTTATTAAATTATCTGGAAAAATCTGGAAATGTTTAAAGATTAATTAATTACATGGTCATTTTTACTTTTTAAACTTAACACAGATTTTCATATTCAACAATTTGAAGGCAGAATGGGGACAGACACTGAGATGGAAACAACTTAGCAATCACTGCACTTTGAAAATCATTAATGTCATACCGTATGCATCACAAGAAAGTCAGTCTCATTTTGTTAATAACTTTTCAGTTTAGACCTATCCTACCCAGTAGACAGGTGAGAAAACATCTCTCCACTACGAGACCTGGGGTCAGCCATTCACTTTGCCAAGCATTGACTTTCAAATCAAATGAACCAAGTCCTCTTGCTTGCAATCCCTGCCACAATAAAAATCTTAACGTCTCTTTAGCTGCAGACAGAAAGATCTGAGAGTGACAGGTTCCCTGCTGGTATAGTTCTGGAGCTACAGATCCAACCACTACACAGGAGACAGACATATTCAACACCACTTATTATCACTGGAGAGCTCTTTAAAGAGGGAAAAAATCAACTTTTACTATCCTAGTGCTAACACAAAAAAATTGTTCACATGTAGGTTTCTGAGCCTATGACTAAACAACCCCTCCACCTAAACATTTCTACAGATGAAGTGGAAGGCTTGTGTTGCACATGTGGAGGCTGTGGATCCATACTTGGCTGATGCCTAATGAGAGCCAGAACTGAGTATCTGAAATAACTGTCTTTTTTTTTTTAATATATTAAAATATTTATAAGGGATACACGTTAAACTAGTATTTTATTGTAGCATGTTGGCTACCAAGAGCTGTTTTCAATTTTCCCAGAGGATAGTTTAGAGTTTGTGAAATAATATGAAGGAAACTGATTGTAGGTGGGCTCAAGAATAGAAGATCCTGATTGACATTTTCTAGGGAGCTTGAAGAAAAATATTAAATTTTGGAAGAAGAGTAGGACTAGTAGCTCAAACCTTGTGAAAGAATTTGCCCGAAAGACTCATAAATTATTGCAATTAGATGACAAGACATTTTTATGTCCTCCCTGCCAATGGCGTGGCACAATAATTTTGGAAGCTGCTGGCTGCACCAAGAAACAACAGGTTAAATCAAATTTTGATAGAGGCAGTGCCTTCCTGCACGTGAAAACCAACCTCCTTCAATGCCTGAAGCCAAATAATATTATGTAAATGTCAACATGACAGGCGATAGCATTAGCAGGGTACTGGAGATGCAAAAAGTTATTTAGTGGCCATAATTGCTAGCAGGCAGCAAGAGCTTACAGTGATGAGAGACATGACATTCTGACCAGAAAATCATCATCCAAAACTGATGGCATCCAAATTTTCAACACATCTCATCCCATACAGCTAAGCACCGATGTTAAAAGAAAACCAATGTGTTAAGAATTTTGGAGCTAATCAACTGAGGAAGTATGTTATGCTTCATTAGGTGAAACCTTGTTTTTATGGCAGTTCCAACACAGAGATGTTCAAGAACATCACTACTACATTGTTGTACTGTTTCCTTACATGACTGCTGCCACAACAGCTATCAACTAAGTAGCATGTGCAATATTTAATTACTGGAAGAGTATTAAGGTACTTAACATTCTAAAAGTGTACAGTTTCAGGCATAACAGTACAGATTTCTAAATAACTCCGATACAACGGAGGTGCCATGGAAAGCCAGCAGGTAGAGTTTTGAAAGGCTCACTGGCAGTAACTACACCATTTTGACACAAAACCCACGAAAGTCATTTTTTCCAGTTCTCACTACTTTTCTACCAGAATGCTCACTCCTTAATCTGGGGAAGAAAAACACAATTTAGCATGCCACACATGGGGGGTGTGTGTGTGTCCTTGTTTTAACACACAAGAATCTACTGAAGTATTTAAACAAGCATTGTTTAGTCTTCAGAGGCTTTCCACATGGATGTGAAGAAAGTGAAACCTGGTACAACAAAATGACATTTCAACTGGCCAAGACAGATCCAACCCAACTGTGCCAATGCATTAACGTTCTCTAAATCCCAAAACTATTTCTACATCAGACTTCCAACCTTGTCTTGGACAACCTGAATAGTTAACTACCACAGGTCCCGTTTGCTTCCCAAGGAAATCAGATTTCTCAGCATCACTTACTGCTTCCTTTTTTTCACTTATGTGTGTATGTATATGTGCATATACACACACACATACAGCAGGGCAGGGGGAGGAAGAGGGAGAGAGAGAATATACACCCCCCACACCCCCCCCGGATTTAAATACGCATTTAACTAAGAATCAAGGTGGATACCATGGTAAATGTTAACGCACATGGCCATACTTTTATATACATGGAAAACGGGTGTTGTAAAGTAAGTTCAACAATAAGTAATGGAAAGGCAACTTCTCAGCAACAAAGAAGACCCAGAAGCCTGACATCATGTTTCTTCACACTATTCCAAGGTTCATCTCTACATCCCGTCATCCATCCATGTCGTCATCCCCACCTCCTACCCCTCCCTCCCCCCCAAAAAAAAAATCCAGCTTCTGATTTCACACCACTGCCCAGATAATAACCTGACAGTTAGGGAATTCAGACCAAGGTAACTCAAAACAGAAATCCCCATTTCATTACGTGTTAGTGCTGCAGTTAGGAGCTATAACACTGCAAGGTATCTACAGAATGGCATCATCAGTGTATTGCTCAGTCAAGTCTCTAAAGCCCAGGCTAACACTAGCAAGCCTGTTGTTAGCATAACTTCTTCAATGTGTCCTCAAAGAAACAATGAATTCAGGCCAGCTTCAAAAAGTCTTTTCCATAGCACAGCAAGAGGAACAATAAAAACAGGAGTGGTTAGATATTTGAGGTGAAAGACAGCCATGCCTTCTCAGAAGCAGCCTCTGGCATCTAACAACTTGAGATCATGCACTGTGTTCAAATGCAAAAGATGGCAAGTAATTTAAACAAAACTAAAACCCTCAACTGTTTAAGAATATTTAATTTAGAAAATAAAGCTTGTGGCTTTTAGATCAAGCTACACAAGACAGAGTTAGGGTGAATTTCTCCCCTTTTGAGGGCTTGTAACATCATATGGCAGGATTCTGCAAGCCAAAGTTAATATTACAGCAACACAGCACTTGCAACTTTTATATCTAAGTGTGGCTTGTTCTTTTAAAGTAGCCAAGAACTAAACTCACACCCTGTTTAAACAGGCAGAAAAAGTGCTCTGTGCCAAGGAGGAAGTTATAAACTTCAAGTAGGTTTTGTACATGGGAAACAAGTTGGGAAGCAGGGGGACAGATCCACCGCAATTGATTCTCTAACAAGGAAGAGAATGTGCACAGTGTCATGCGCAGCACATGGGAGCTGGAGGCAGGAGGCTGCGGTTCCACTGCTCGCTCAGCTGAAGGACCCCCTGATGTGGGCTGGACAAGTCAATTCTTTCCATTCCTGCTTCTTCTCTGAAGATTATAAACCCTTGGGACAGCATTCCCTATTTACTCTCAACACAGCCCCAAAGCAAAACAGCCCCGCTTGAGGAAAAGATGAATCATTGAATCACTTGGTGGTACCTATATTTCACTGACTGCCAAAATGCCTTCATAACTAGATTATATTTACAAACCTAAATTATAGCTGGAGAAAAAAAAGAGTTCATCAAGATTAATACTACCCAAACAGACTTCAGTGTCACAGTTGTGATGAGGCGTACAGGATCAGCAGCACAAAGTCCATCCGCCGGTCAGTGTGTAGTGGTGTGCCCCAGGGGTCAATACTGGGTCCAATACTCTTCTGTCATCTTCATTAATGACCTGGATGGTGGGACAGCAGTGCACCCACAGCAAGTTTGCAATGATACAAAACCGGGAGGAGTGGCTGATACACCAGAGATTTGTGCTGACATCCAGAGGGACTTCAACCAGCTGGAGAAATGGGCTGACAGGAATCTCAAAGTTCAGCAAAGGGAAATGCAAAGTCCTGCCCATGGGGAGGAATAACCCCAGGCACCAGCACATGCTGGGGCTGACTGGCTGGAAAGGAACTCTGCAGAAAAGACCCTGGGGGTCCTGGTGGACATCAAGTAGACGATGAGCCGGCACGTACCCTTGCAGCAAAGAAGGCCAACAGCCTCCTGGGCTGCATTAGACAGAGCGTTACCAGTAGGTCAAGATGCGCTGGTGGGACACATCTGAGGTGCTGTGTAGAGCGGCACGCTCCCCAGTACAAGAGAGACACGGACTTACTGGAGAGAGAGGATTCAGGGACAGGCCACGAAGATGACTGGGGACTGGGGGCCTCTGTCATACAAGGAGAGGCTGAGAGAGCTGGGGCTCTTCAGCCCGGAGAAGAGAAGGCTCAGGGGTATCTTATCCACGTGCATAAATACTTAAGCAGGGAAGGGCAGGGATATCAAGAAGGAAGAGAACTTGACTCTTCTAACTGGTGCCCAATGGCAGGATTAGAGGTAACGGGCACAGGAAATTCAACTTAAACATAAGACAAAATACCTTTTTGGTTTTTGGGGGGTTGGTGTTTGTTTTAAAAGCTGTGAGGATGGACAAACTCTTGATCAGGCTGTCCACAGAAGCTGTGGAGCCTCCACCCTTGCAGATGATCAAAACCCAAATGTACAAAGCCCTAAGCAACCTGTTCTGATTGACCCTGCTTTGAGCAGGGGGATTGGACCACAGACTTCTAGACATCCCTTCCAACCTCAGCTATTCAGTGATTCTATGACTGGAAAAGATGACTTAATAAGTTAGAACATGGTAAAGAAAAAAAAATAACCAAAAAAATACCAAACCTTAATTTGAGTAACACAAAATATTATTGTTTGATTATTTTTTTATATTTTTTTAGAGCAGCCAAGATCCAAAAAGTTCTGCTACATACTAAAGAAAAATTATGGTGATCTAAGTAATGCAAGTTTGGTTTGAATGAAATAGAGGCTTTTAGAAACAAACAACCATAGTGTGAAATTTCATCAAAGCAGACTTTTTGTGTTTCAAAAGCAGTTATTTTCATTCTGCATTCATCTTTTTGTTAGTTATTGAAAACGTTAAAAGCAATTATGCAGAACACTATATAATTCTCAAAGGATTCAGCCTAAATACTTTTTCAAATGCAAACAAGACACTAGTCACAATAGGTAGAAAATCTTTGGTTAACAGCCACAGACTATATTTATTTTAGCCACTCTCATTGAATGTCAAAAATGCAACAAAATGGTTTCAAAACATTAACATGGGTAAGCCAGTCTGAAAATATTTTGTTTCACAAACTGTGCTTAGATTTGCGACTGCAGTTCAATATGCTAAGCAAACACGAAAATACAGAACTGTCAAAGGACAGAAAGGAAACAAAGCCAAGGACTGAATAACACTGAACTGCAATGTCAAGAGGACTTGAAAAGAGAGGCCTAGAGAATTCATTTTGTTCAACAGATGGGGAAACATGGCAGAAAGAAATACAAATTTGAAAGCATCTTAGTACACCGCTCATGATCTCCTCTGTTTAAAATTGCATTTAAATCAGGAATATCGAGGAATACTGTTGCAGCCATCAACGGCAAAGTCGGTAAATTCTCTTGAAGAAGAATAACAATAATATAACCAGAATAAAATCTAGATGAGCTGCTGAAGATCTTTTCTCTGCAAGATATTGAAAAGAATGCTATTTTCTGAAGTACTTCACTGAAAAACAAAAATTTACATGTGCCACAAATATACATACATAGCAGAAAACATTTAATAATAATAAAAGTTTAATGAGCTGAACAGTGGCAACTTTGAGGGATCTGGAAAGGTGATGATCCACTAGGAGTAAGCTCAATTTCTGTTCACTTAAAACAATCATTTTAAACTTCCCAATTTATTTTATTTTCATGTATCACAATCATAGTATCAGGTCCCAGCAGGAAATACTGCAAACTCTGTCAAAAGTTTTCTCTGCCTCAGAAGAAAGATGTTTATACTGTTCTCAGAGTCTCCAAAAAACTACTTAAAAACTGCAATTTGTGTTTCCAACACCTCCTCTGTATCGTAAGAATATACTCAAGGGGACTGAAAAAAAAAATTTAAAAATCCTTCTTTCTGTAGGAAGACTGAGCCACAGCGCTGCCTATTAGAGAGCATTAATGTATCCACATAGACACAGAGCTTGTGGTGTGCGTGCACAGAGTCCTAAGCCATAAAACACCAACGAGATGATGGTGGTCGGCAGCATAATAAAAAAAGATTTTTTTCTGCATAATAAGTCATTTCAGTTACTGTTCAGCTTAAGAGTCTAACACACTTTTTCTACAAATAATCTTTCTTGAGTTTTTATACTTAGAGTTGAGGGGTCTCAGAAACCATGTCCCATGTCCCACGGGAAGATTCCACATGAAAAATGGCCTCACCAGAGTCCTGTGAGTTAGAAACACTTGACAAACTGACAATTGCACTACCAAAACCTCAGCGTGGGAGAGCTGAATCCACAACGATTTCACAAAGCCAGACTTCCACTAGGGAGGGACTCAGCTTAACCCAGTCCACGGTAAACTATACCATTTCTGCAATGGACAACCCTTCAGTGAGATTTTTAGGCAACTGGCTAAATTGGCTATGTGATCACTCCAACACAACTGCAACTCTGCCCATTCCGCTGTTGTCTTTTAAAGGAGAAGCAGAGCCCAAGCTGTTCTCTCTTCTCTGCTCCTCTATCCCCACAAGGCCACCCGGCAATGAAAGCCAATCCTCAAGGCCTCCTTTCTTAGGCATTACTTTGGAAGCACGAGAAGGAACAGAAATACTACCCCAGACTAAAAGATATGCCAATTAGCTTTTAAAATAGACTTCCAAATTCTGTTTTGGAGAGCAATTGCTGATCACATCACGCTGGCTCTGGTAGCCAGCTGTTGTTTTAAAAGATAGCTATAAATATATGAAATACTCTCCTGATATTACTTTTCTATGTAAGCAATTGTAGCTGTTAGAAGGAGGCTATGTAATTAAGTCCCAAAGGGGAGAGACGTTTACACAGCCACAAAAGAGAGATCCACAAACGGAAAAGTATGTACGCAGAACAGTCTTTGTTAAGACCTGCTCCATGTTACACAAGAGTTCACAAACTTTTGATCCAAAGTGTTTTTAAAATTACTATCTCTTCAACTCCTCCTTTCAAGGACAAGAGCAATGAGGAACTTGTTTTCCAATGCTGCATTTCAAGTGCAAGAATTGTATTCGATCTTTGCTTGAATTTGCAAAGTCTGAGAATTTTTCTCTAGAACTGAAGCGTAACATTCAGATCTACAGAACCAACTCAGATTTAAGTGTTCACTTGGTTCCTACTTACCTTCTAGCCGATGTCAACTAACGATTCACTGTTTTTTTGGAAAGTTTCTTTTTCATGGAACTGATACAGTGATGAAAGAAAAGACAGAAGGCAGAGACAGCACCTGATGAGCAACACCTTTAAAAGTGCTTGATGAACAAAATCACTAAACAGAGCTTATAGACATTTCACTTGCTGTCCCCTACAATATTCATTGGCAAAACTTTCCATAATGTGGTTTTGTTATACTCCTGAACCGCGAGTCACAAGTGTTAACATTTTCATTAACAGAAAGCAGACACCCGTGAGCTTTAGGACAATCTTGTAACTTAAACATGGCAAGGACAGTGCATGGTTTTAAGCACGTGAGCGGGTGGCAGGAACACAGAAGCTGAATTTCTGACCTCCTATGCTGCACAGAGGCAACAGCCGCTGTGCAAAGACAAAGACAGCGAGCCACAGAAGTGTCCCAAAGATCAATTTCCTTCCACAACTACCAACTGAATCACCCTCTCTGAGGGATGTCTTCTTGAGATTCACAACTATTACTGAAAACACTGAGGCTTCTTCAACAAAAAGATTATTTCAAGCTGTAAACAAAGATATTAAATCGCGTGAATAAAGAAATATCAAAGACAATGAACTTACATAAACAAACAAACCCTGCTCAGTTTAGGCTTACATTATCTTTACAAGCAAGCTTACTGTAAATTAAGTTGGATCGATACATGAAATAAGGTATGTTCTTGAAATATAGTTTAAAATAAAAATACATTTAATATAAGGCATTACAATCCTTCTTCAGGTTATAAAAGGGTTCCTTTATCTCCAAATACCCATAACATGTTTAAAATACATTCTGAATTTTGATTTCTCACAGTGTTTGATATAAAAAACAAACCAGAAGGTTGCCCTAAAGATAAATGAAACATCTGGTGAAACATGTAATAAGCTTCAGGCTCACATCTGCTACTGAAGTTAGTATTCCCGCACCATAGCTACAAGCTCCATGCAAAGCTCTATAAGAATAACTGAGAACAGGGAGGATTATAGGGAACACATTCCTCAATCTAAATTGATATTTCCTCTTCCATCTGAATCAACATTGTGCTTCCATATGTATGCATTAACGTCCAGCGCTAACCCTCAGTGGAAAATAATTTCTAAAAGCAAAGTTATCTCATGTAAAACCTATCCTATTATTTTATATCATAAGGGGGCTTAGGCAGTTTTATGCATATGCAACCGTTTACCTAGGCATATTTATAGACACATATATATATGTATGTATATCTAGATAAAACTAAATATACGTACATATATATTTATATATAGTTTTCACTAAGTCGTAGATCACAAGCAAACTTACAATTCATCCATACGCCATTACATTTGAGAAAACTTATTTGTAAAAAACCAAAAGGAGACAGTAAAAGACATAGTTACTGTAATTATATGAAAGTAAAACCTCAAGTATTTTCAATCAGTAACTGATAAAACTGAATGTAAGATATTTCCTAAGGAATAAACTATGTGTAACTCACATTCCTGTTTCTATAAGAAGGTTGCTCAATATTTATCCTTTTTTACCCATTCACTCCTAAACTTCCAATTTCTTCCATAAACAATGACAGCAAAATGTTTACATTTAATGCCAACATAAATTGCTTTGTATTTGTGACATTTTAAAAAGACCCTTTTGTGCCACGGAGAGTTTAGAAAAAGGCAGATATCTGTACAGCAGGGAAAAAAAACACTTACATTTTGCAACAGCTGTGAAAGATCAGTCCTCCAGAGTAACCGAAATCAACGGCAAACTGAGAAGTGTTTAGGAAATAAAATGTTTCCATCACCTCATACTATCATTCACTTCCATTAGTACTGATGAAAGAGAGACTGGATTTTACACAGTGTTATAAATGGTAGGAACATTACTGACAGTGGAAACAGAGCTTGGTCACTAAACAAATCTAACATCAAACCTGGGACAAGAATCAGAAGAATAAATATCCTACTGGGCATTTGGTTAGTCAAACTTAGAAGATGAAGAAGTGATATCCAGACCCAAACTTATTTTTCCTGGATAAAAATTTCATAGTAGAACTGAAAGCGATTAAAATGTTTAATGCCATCACAGGAACACTGAAACTTTTCCACTGAATAGACCACACGTTAACACAAACTGCGTTGCAAAGAACTCTCTCAGTACAGGGCCTTTTTCTCCCACTTACCTTTACATAATAGCCTTTATTATAACAATCAAAAAAAGTTTTACATGTGCTTAATGCAAGACATGAGACAAAAACAGGGAACAGATGAATGTAATGTAGTCAACTAGGCAAAACAGAGATGAAGAACTGGCCATGGAAAACGTGGTTAAGCGAGTAGTGTCACGATATAAATCATGCACGATACCAAGAATCTATCACGCAGAAACAGAATTGCGATACCAAGCATACCAAATTATTAGGTGTTGATATTAGGCTTGCGTCCTGCTCTTGGACACCCTGCAGAAAAGTGATGAAAGGTTCCAGGAGAAGAATGGGTAAGGAAAGGGACAACCTCTGACACAATGAAAACCGGCACTTGTGTTTGTTCGGTTTTAAAAGCACACAAGTTTCAACTTCTGTTCCAAATAACTGTTGCCAATAGTCCACCTTGCAATGTAACTTTGAAACACTTTGAAGACAAGTGTGATGCAAAAGCTTTTCATAACTCAAATCAGCTGGGAGAAAAGGGGGGATGGAATGGACAGAAAAACCTCAAACTAACAAACAAAACGCCAAAGACAAAAAAACACCCAGCAAACCAGTACAAATGACCAAAATGTTATTCTGACATGGACAGCCCTTGGAAATTTGCACGTTAGGGTCTATAAATCATTACCTGTTTACAACACCTCGTCCATGTACAGCAGTTTGGAGGAACCTCAAGCAAAGTATCATTTAAAGATAAATAGCCAGCAAACCTGCCTTTGTGAGCTCATATTCATTTCTTTCCTTAATGACAAACACAACAGTTGCTCAGCTTTTCTACGTGATTTGACAAATAAGTCTACAGCTGTGATACAGATAATATTGTGCTCAGGCTTACTTCAGAATTACTGTAGCTGACACATTATCGCGATATTTAGCTGAGAGTAAAACAAGTCACCCCAATAATGTTTACAGCTCTTGATCTTATCATTTTATGATAAACTCTCCACTGTGTTAACAGACAATAAAGTAGATAAGATAGGAACAAAAATGATATTGTTTCATGTTGCACTCAATCCTTTGGCCTGAATTACTGCTGAAATGGGTGGTCCCTACTCATTCCTCCTCTTCCTCCAGCTGCCTGAGCTGCACCAACTTGTTGGATTCACTCTCCAACGGATCAACAAACTAATCTGACTCACTTTGCGGTCATGCAATCGCTAGATCCTACGCAAGGGAGGAGGCAGGAACACGCAGCCAAGCGCACCGCGGCGCAGTCGGGACCCCTCCCATCCCTGGGCTGTGAGATTAGATTACATGTATTATGAAAGTTCACCTGCAGACAACAAATCACTCCTAGAATGAACAGTATCATAACTAGAAACACCCAATCAATTTTTTTTTGTTGTTATACATCATTCAAAAAACCTGTCCTACTAAAATAAAAGGGGTAAATTACATGTTACGGTTAATTTCCCGTTCTTGAAACCATCCAACTTAATCAATACAGTGCTGCTTCCAGGCCGCAATATAAATGGTTCTGTTACCTATGATTTGCTTTGCCAGGGAGTGAGCTCTGAATGACAGATGCTTGAATTACAAAATTTAACAGCCAAGAGACTGCTGTAAGAACATATTTAAATTAAACACTGCCTACAAAGGTCTCCCTGTAACAACGATCATTTGCTTCAGAAATGGCAGTGCAATGAAATGGTCTACTCCTAGTAATGCACGTCCTAACAAGAGCTGTAACTAATTAGGAGAGTCATAAGAAAGAAACTTAAACAGCATTATAACAATGTAAAGTCATCCAGAATTTGCAAAATTTATCAAATAATATATATGTACATCCTTACTTTGTTTTTCGCATATAAGAACCCAAAAAAAGCTTGGAAAACCCAAAACAAGAGCCCTGTGACATTAACTTGAAACTAATTCACTAAAGTTTAGAATGTGAAGGAGGACAAATCCGTACTCAGAGTGCCCTATAGAGGATTTATGCAGCAAATGATTAAAAAAGAGTGTCAGAATTCCAAATAATAGATCTTCTGTTAAAAAAGAAAAAAAAAAAAAGGTCTTATGCGTAGAAAGCAGTGGAAAGGTTAAGCATTTGCTTTGTCAACTAAAACAGATATTTTGGGGATAGCGTGTATCAATAAAGTACTTTAATGATAAAGGAAAGCTCCAAAACAGTTTGAAGTAGAAAGACATGCAATAGAAGGCTGTGTTAATACTCAAGGTCTCCTGACTGCTTGCAGTTAGAATTACTGATTTGAGTACTTTTATATAATATTAAATTATTAAGAAAGAGTTTCTCTGAAAAATTATACAGCCAAGTAGAGTTACAGGGCTTGGAAATGCTGACATATCTTGCTTTAAGTCATTGTGCATTCTTCTCCCCATCCTGCAGTGCATGCAAACCACTCCCCCCCATACACTTTGCTTTGTGGTGCCGTCACCAGGTCGAGTAGGATCAAATTATGCAGAGGAAATAATGGTACACATTGTATTTCACTCTATGACCAATTAACATCTACATGAAATAAGTCAAGACAGGAACCATCAAAGCAAATGTCTTCCCCTCTGCAGAACTCTATATGGACAAGATGAATCACGAAGAATATTGTTCAAACTCCAACTGTGAATTGCACTTCATGTGAGAAAGAGAGAGAATAGAGATTTCCATTCTTAGGAGACTGGTAAAATAGCAGAACAATTAAAAGGACTGAAGCATATGTTTAATTTTGCTGCAAATACAGGATCAAGTCCCCAAATTGAGTTTGATCCTTCAGATTAGATCACAACAGCATGAGTTTTCCCGTAGCAGCAGCTAACACCTCCATGCCCTTTTTAAAGAAGTGACATCTTTGAGCATCTTCTTGTTAAATGAATGGTACTTCACCAGCTCAGGCTTTATACCATCAGTCTGAATCACCTTTTCCCCATTTCTCAAAACCTCTCAATTTCCTCTCTCGATAGAACAGTTCATAAAAACTAGCCAGTACATTTTCTTCGTCTCAGTTGGCCTTCCTCCTCAGTTTGACATTCCCTACCGCTCATTTTCTTGTCAATCCAAGCAAGCTTTACATTACATGAAAAATCCCACCTTCGAACACATCTGCTTTTATTGATACATAAAGCTCACTAAATCTACTGCTTACAGTCTGTACGTGGGGATCCTCTCAAGTTCTATCCTAGACCCGTCCTTTAGAGAAGTCATTCACAACTTAAAACACCACCATTCCTATGGACAGGAATAACAAATAGACAATGAAATGATCAGGTCTCTTGATATTTTCTTGATTATAAATCTGATATTTGCTTTCCTTTGGCTTTAACCAGTATACTGATACAGTACACGACTGGGGTGGAAGAGATGTTATAATTACAAAAATGTAAACTGATCTCTCCACTTTTAAGACCTTTCTCTGCCTTTCCATCTTCTGCATGTAAATTCTCATTCATGACTGACAGAAAGCCTTGTTTCCTTTTTGCTATTCCCACACCCCCTACACCCATCCTTATTACCTTTTTGTGGTATTTCAACTAAACTTAGGAAGAAAAGCTTATGAAGAGTTGTCCAAAACTAGCTCCAAATCCTTCTCGTTATTCTTTGAGAAACCACTCCTCTGTCAGGATACTTAAGAAAGCTTGATAAAAGTCTATTAATTTATCAGGTCTATTTTTATACCCATGCTCAAGTTGCCAACACTTCCAAGCAGGCAAACATGGCAGTCGGGGCATCGCACAAATGCAGTGTGACCACATTTTGGTTTGACAAATATCTTAACACAAATAAACAAACACATAGCAACCCCTTTGAGCTCACCCTTCCAATACAGGTTTTATCTACACCACTGAACAGACGATGCAGGGAGGAGGACACTTTCCTATACGTTTAGGAACTGAAGGACCCATTTACAACTTCTGAGTCACTTCAATGCAATTTACAGGGAAAAGACTGAATTCCATGAAAAATTAGTGAGCAGTTTATGAGTGACTCTAAAAATCATCTGGGACACCCAGCTATTAGACACGTAAAAAACAGCAGAGAAAACATTCTTGTGTTTGAACAGAGACAGTTCATTAAACTGGATACTAGGAGGGCTGAGGTACCATAATAGTAGAATATTTTTTAAAAACTGCTTCAGTATATAATTTTAAAAAAAAAAAAGCAAACCCTCACAGATACAGTACCCTCCATCTCACCAGAACATTAAGTGCTATTACAGTTTAAAACATGCTTGAACAAATAACTCATGAGGGGTTTTGCAAAAAATCAAAATATATCAGCTAAAGCACAGGAAAAAATTGATTAAAGGGTATTACCTTATTTTAAAACAAATGGTGTTACACTGAAAGTTTGTTATACTGAGAAAAATAATTCCTGTCTCTAGTAAAATACAAGATATCTCGCCTTCTCTTCACTTGCATGTTTCTGTGAGGGTGTAACATAGTATTGCCTTATAAAGCTGTTATGAAAAATTACCATCTCCTTCAGTAAATACTTTCAACATTTAGCAGGTTAGTTATGCACTGCTTTAAATACTTATTTTTACCATTTGTTGCTTAATTCTGTTCAGTGATATGCCTTTATTATGGCCAGATCACAGACACTCACCTTCTTATTCTGGGGTGAAATGTCAGTCAAGATTTTCACTGCCACCAAATTAGCCACTCTCTTTGAGCTTCTCCCTCTCATAAATGAAAAACAAGCCTTGGGAGATCTGTCTCAATAGAATAAATTTAGCCTCTGAGATACTGTCAAGAGACATTCACAAGCCACTACCCCATCCTTCCTCTACCTTTGTAAACTGCTCCCTTCGTCTGCAATTGCCCACTGCTTCCACAGCAGCTACAGCTACCAAGACACCCAAAAGACTAGAAGTACCAGAAAAACCTACATGTAACTTTAATGCCATTTTAAAAAGTCAAAAAAGGAGACCAAAAAACAGCAGGATTCCTTCTGTCCACAGCGTTGAGTATGACTACAGTAGGGTCAACTCAATTTGTCAGTGTCCTTTCCCTCAATTATCTGAGACCAGTGAAATTTTCAGAACTAAGTAGGTAGCGGTCTTATCCTAAAGAAATGCTTTAAAATCCTGCTTCAATCTGTCCACTGCAAGGAACAGTGCAGTTACCAGACTTCGTTCATCATCTTTTGTGGAATTTTATACAAAATAACTGAAAATCTGTTCTTTTTTAATTTTTTTTTCCATTAGTCATAATTGACGTATACAAATTACATAGAAAAAAACCCCTCAGAGTCATTAGTTCATTACACTTAGAAAAACAGCATGTTAAAATATTTCTAAAGATTTTACTTTTCCCCCCCTTCAGTATCACAGTAAGAACCACAAGCTTTATTTATTTTGGAATGACTTACAACCCATTTTCCTCTAGCTGGTTATAATATTGTCCACTGTCTTTTAGTAACTGTGAAGTACCCTTTTTTCAGTAACAAATTATACAATCTATTAGCAGGTCAGGTGTTTTTCTTTCTTTTTCAACTTCCATGAAGGCCATCCAGCTATAGTAACTTACTGCAATTTATTTTCTTCTTACTTGTAAAGAAAATAAAATATTCCTACAAAAAACAGTAGACAGAGCAAACTTCAAATACTGCGACTCTCGAATCTGTTCGGGTCTTGTTCTCCAGTTGGTTTTACAGTGACATAGTTAAACATCTCGGACAAAATTTTTAAAAAGTGTGTTTCTGTTGGGGGGGAGGGAGAGCACTATTTACATGCCCAGTTTTCAGATAAATTATGTTTAAAATAAAAGCTGGCCTGAAACATCAGAATACTAGTAAGTATGGTGTGCCAAAAACGCATACCACCATCTGATGGCACCTCAAACAGATTCATCTAGTCATTAACTTCATATGTATCCTGAAGTGACAATATTTTGTATAAACAACTCTCTTGCTTAAGAAAATAATCTGGTTTTGTTGAGTAGAAGCAAACATCTTTCCTAGTATGTTGACAGATTACCTTCCGTAACATGTATACAGAACACTGAGTTTTTGCAATCTGTATCTTATACGTGTTTATCATGAAATACAGTCTACCATGATGGAGCACACAATGATAACATATTTTTAGTAATTTTTAAGCAGCATACAAAGCATGTTCCTCTGAAAAAAAGGGAGGGAGGTGGTATGCTTTAGCTCTTCACATGAAGAACTACTTAATGCTCAAGAAACTAGACATTTCACAGCTATTTCCTTCATTTTTAGACAAGGAAAGCCATGGTTTAATATGAAGGGAGAGGATTAGTCCATAAAAGCCTGAGGAAAAAAAATTTAAAAATCTTTTTTAACAGAAGACACAAACTGAAATTACTATTAAAAAAGAAATCACCAAATGTTCTAGAACAGATGCCCACATTTTTATTTTGTGGTGTTTATATAACTGAAAAATTTAAAATCAGATTAGGTGACACAAGGCAAAAGATTACGATCTTCTTCTCATCCAAAACACAGATTACCACCAATTTATGGCGAAATACATTCATTGCTGTCAGATGTTCAGCAATTGTGTTACTGGGAGCCACAGAAAAGCTTACATGAAACACCGTATCTGCATTTCTGGCATGACTAAGGGAACACATATATTAGGTTTTCATACGAAAGTTCTCTCTTTACTTAGTTTAGCAGCAGGAGTTGTTTTAAAGAATTACACATTTCCCTCTGTGTCAAAAACCTGCAGGTCCTCAGGGTCTCTCGTGGAGGTAAAATAATCACTTAGCACACAGTTCATCAAATTTCTCAAATGCTGGTTTTATGCATTGATTCAAAACCTTCAACTTTTACAATGCAGGAAATAAACTTACCCGTTTTATCCTTATCTTTACGAAAAGAGAGACTGCTCAAAAAGAAACACCAATACTTTGCCTTGTAACTTCTGCTTCCCATTGCCACTTCACTCCCAGTAACACCAAATTACAACTCACACCCCAGTAAATACATTATTTCTTCAAGTATAAATTCTCCTCTTCTCTCTCCACATCTTACTGCTGTGATCTCTCTCTCAGCCAATTTAATGCCCACGTTTCTTCCCATTGTCCCTGCTGCTTAAGCTTTGCCTGTTTACTTATGCAATTCTCACTGACTAAACACTAAAGTAGTAAATTATGATCCTGTAAACATAAAAGTAGTAAGCTATCATCTTCTGCACTCTCTTAAGCATTAGTCTTCAGTATGTTTCGCCAGTCCTTCTTCGCCTTTCTATTTACCACTGGGGACCGGGGCTAATCCATCTAAAATTTTCTCCAAAAACCTATTAAATACATTCTTTTTCCCAGTATAAATTGTAGGTAAACATTACCTAGCAGCCCATTTACTACTTAAAACTAATAACCTACTTGGCCTGTTCAAGTCCCAGTATGTAACTGTTTGGCATATCTCTACTCCTCAGCAGAATGAACTTGTAATACTATTTGACTGCTATGATACCAATTAATTACCACATAAAGTCTTCATGATATAGAATCGGATACCATCCGTTGTTATACAAAAACTATTTATTATCAATAAAAATAAGAACATCTAACAGCAATGTTTCTTAAATAATGAAAATGTACTTATTTTTAAAGTATAAATTAATAAAATGTAATCTCCAAATCAGTATTGAGCCACAGTGAGACTACTATAGTCTTACTCTGCTTGGGAGTAAAATCTAATTAACTTGTGCTAAAACTAGCCAGTTCAGTTAAAAAATAAAAATAAAAACCCTCTCCTCCAGGGCTGAATCATTACATACTAAAAACTTCATTTCCAGCCCACTGTGAAGGGGAAGAGCAAATATGTGTTTCAAATAGGTCGGCTGGATTATTTTCTGTAAAGACAATAAAACTACCTGTAAAGAGGTATGTTTTCTTGGGCATTATTTTGTGAACTCTTTTGTAGAAGAGACAAAGAAAATAAATCTGTCCTTCAAAAGAGCCATCCAAGCTTTTAAAAGAAGTCTCTTCATATTTCTGGGTTTTTCTGCAACTTTTAAAAATAATTGCGTAAAGCATTTGGGAGGCCCTACTACTTAGCATGATACCAATATAAAAGAAGGAAACAACACATTCTTTTGCCAGATTCCAAATCAAGCTGATGTCCAGGCCAGGAACACAGAACCACCATGCTCTCAGATAACAATTTAATAAAATTTGTGGCATCTGAAGTAGCAATCTTTACCTCAGCATGATACTCACAGGCATCAAATTTAATAAAATGACCCCAATAAAAGTTAATCAGAAGTGTTTAAATGTATTGGCAATAAAACAAATTTTATGGCCAGCAGAGTCAGTTATCTTCTGTGTGACAAATTAACTGAGCACTGAAAATGGGCGATGCATCAGTACCATTTCAACAATGAAAAACGCATTCCAGTCAGTCAGGAGAGAAACCCCACGCAGAAGGAGTGCATAAATGAATAAAAAACCCCACACCACCATACATTTTGTACTACACAGAAGAGAAAAACAACCAAAGTTGGTTGTTTTTCTTCAGGACAACTATAACTTCACTGAGGCTACAGCAACAGTTACTCCAGTAATGCCTGTTTTTTAATTACATCCCAAATGCAGAACAAGTACCACTAAACACCAGAACACAGCCGTCCCTGATGAGAAGGTTTGCAGATATACTTCCAAGACAAGGGATTAATTCTGCTCAGCTATCTACCATGCACGTTTGAACACTTACCAGTATGAACCTCTGAAATCTGTAACATACCTAATGTGACCCTAATTAACTTCTTTAGAGTTAGGATGATAAGCTAGAATGAGCTGGTTAATATTGCACTTACTCAATACATTACAGGAGTAAAAGCATCATTTTTTAAAACAGCATCAGTAGATGCATCTAGCTGAAAACCACTCAACTTTTGGGGCTTTTTTGAACTTAAAGCTGTTAAAGTTTTCTCCCTGGAAACAATCCATTACCTTTCCCATCACAACAGTCATCCTTGTGCCATCTAAAAAGTTTCTAAAATTGTCTCCTGTAACAAAGACAAGCTTTGTACATCTGTTTCAAAAGATCTCTCTTTAAGAAACTAGTTAAATTATGTTCAGCTCTAGTTGCTCTTATTTTGAGGAAGAAGTATTGTGTACCTTTGCTAAAGGAGATGCAGATCAGAAAAGTAAAACAATTAAACAGTACGTTTGGGTTAAAAAAATATGTCAAGAACAAAAATTTTGTCTATCTTGAATACTTGACCTTACGATTTTCCCTTGCAGAGTGAGATGCATTATTGCATATTAAGAAGCAGAAGAAAAAATACATTATCTAGAGAGGCAACAGCAGCTGAAATGAAAGATTAAAATCAATTCTCAGCCTTGTCAAGTCTGCAGTATCTTAAGGGAAAGTCCTGTTTACTTTTTTCTTTTTCTTCTCCAAAGCCGAGGTCAAAAAATGTGTTTTGCTTATTGAGCACATGGCTAATACCAGCCTTCTTTCACCACCTCTCACTGTCCAGTGTCTTAAAACTATTAGAAAGTCACTACGAACAAGAACTGGTATGCGTAATACGGAAATCACGTTTCATGAAACTGGGGGTATGGGCAGCGTCTAGGCAGTGTCCATTTTTATCTATGTGTACTTCAAACCAGCATAAAAATTGTCATAGTTCCAAAAATATTTGAAGTGCTTTTCTATCTTAAGAATTACTACTCTCAGTCGCCTTTCTAAAGATAACTTTTTATATATACTACTACGAAGGATGCAGCCTGTAGCACTGTTTCCCTAAAAGAGAAATTTAATTTTCATATTCCAACACCTCTTCAACCAAATACCTGATGTATCCTTTCCTAGCACATATTAAATTCTACTTACTCCTGTCTTTATAACCCGTATAGACAAACAGGGCTTTTATACAATAATTAAATTGGTTAAAACAATTAAAAAGATAACTGTGATTATTTTATTCCTAACATTAAAAAGGCCAATTAGGAATAAACTAACTGTGAAAGTTTTCTTTGGGCCACAGAGAGGTGCGTTCGTACACTAGAACAGAAATACAATTTTATTTAATGCTTGTAAATTCTAACAGAGACAAAGCCGTACCTTAACCTGAGCATCATAGTTAGCAATGTCTAGCTCCTCTAGCATTGCTAGACCGTCACAGGCAATACACACATTTAGCAAACAAGGGTAACACACATTTAGGTAACTCGGGCACCACCAGATTACTGGTTTCTGATTTCTCTAAGCGACAAGAACAATTGGGAACATAGGCAGAAGCATGAAGAGAGCTGTATGTTGAAGAGAATAGGAAGAAAATCAAAAGACTTCAATTCTTTTCATGGCGAAACTCTGCTCTTGGCATCTAAAAAAGACAGACAAGTTGCAGTGCTTATAACTCGCAGTTAAAAGAGCACTTCGTTTCCCTTTCCAACAGTTCCCTACAGCTGCCACCTGTAAGACCACTGTTCAAAGGACCACAGGGGAAAAAAAACACAGGAAAGGAACCCAGACAGCTGAAGAGCTGGAGGAGCAAGAAAGAGTGGGAATCTGTTATTGCCTTTTGTTTAGGGAAATTAAGTGTTGTGATGTTAGACATTCCAAAATTAGCACAAGACAAACTTCACAGGTTTCTCCCACGACTACCCAGGCATCCCAAAGAAGTTACTTAAATTCTTCTACGCATCAGTTTCTTTAACTGTAAACTAGTGATAGTTTACCTCACAGAGAGGTTATGAGGCAATTAACTGATCATAAAGCGTGCCAAGATCCTCAAATGAAAGGTGCTATGCAAGTGCAGGGTATTAATCTCACACTCCAGGTACAAATCATTCTCTTATCCCACCTTCTACCTAGTGTTGGCAGCTTTACAACCATTTAAACCCTCTACTACACACGCTGGCTAGGTTCCCCGCAGCAGACATCTCAGACACAGTGCACTTTTGTGGTTCAGCTACCTACACTTTCCTGCATAAAACAGGGCGTTTGGTTCAAGACATCTGCAGCTTCAGGTAGACTGCCCAAATACACAGCCTGCGAGCTGCATACAGACCTCGCGATTTTGGCCGCAGCACTACCAGATCCACGAAACTTCTGTCAGCTGCATGTAACAGATATGTTGCCAGATACCATCTAACTCGCATAAAAGCTGTAGCGTAGGAGGAGCAAAAGGATCACTGGCCATCTTTGTAAGTTTAACTTTTAATTGCATACTTTTCAAAACGTGCGTTGGGTCTATAACCAGTTTTAACGCTCACACTTCATTCATCATAATGTTATTTAAATAATATATTAGATGAAGATTTCCCTCTAAATTAATAAAACAATCTTAACTTTGGAACGGGCAGTAACACAAACACTGGAAAATTTGCAGTCGTGATTCATCGGCGATCCGGACCCAGCAGAAAGGAGGGAGCGGAACGGACAGTGCGGCAAAGAGATGGCGCTTTATCAGCCTGGTCTGAGGGTCAGAGGATCAAGGAGAGGAAAGGCTTCAAAGCAGAAGCGCGGGGGAAAGAGCAGCGGTGCAAGCAAGGGCAGGTCTGCTCTGTGTTAACAGGACAAGCTGGGGGAAGGAAAGAGAAAGATCAAGGAGAGAGATGAAAATAGCTGTAAATCAACTGTTACCCTAATGCCATAATCCGGATGGGAGATGGGAGAGACTTCAGAAAAGAGGTGACTAAAAATTAATTCACCATAAAGTGATATTCCATACAAAAGATGGGGGTGGGTGTAGCAAAACCCTTTAAGAAAGTTAAAGAAAATGCAGCGTTTGCAAGGTTCCAGATAGGACGGAAGAACAGCAGTTTCAGAGTCTGCACGTGTGGATGACATGACGACAACAAAGCGGATCCAAAGGCAGCCTGGTGGGACACTACGGAGGAAATGCAAAACAAACCATAATGATGATCAAAGTTACACAACACTGGCTATACCCACTGCAGTTCTGCATTCGCTATAGCTCCCAGTTATGATTTACTAGTATAAACAAAGCCTTTTCTTTTTTTTTTCCCTTCCAGCAGCTCAGAAGTGCTTTGCAGTTCCCCAGGCCTGAAACCGAGGTCCCTTTCCATTCTTTTCTTCCAAGTCTCTTTTGAATATTTTTCCCTTTCCACAGAGCCAACAGCAATAGTGTTTTATAGATGTTCAGTGCGCTATACACCTTTCTGCTACACAGAGACAAAACGAAGCATGCATATACATTTACAGAAGTCCTGACTGGAGAAGAGAAGTATTCTGGGAAGAAAAATACCAACGACACTTCTAAATATTTAATACTTTCTAAATTAAAAGACTGCTGAAGTGTTTAAAAACACCTGATCAATTATGTTGCTCGTGTCACGATATATTAATTCTCTTCCTACATAACAAAAATGGGGCTTTTTGTTAACTTGTAAGAGTTTGAATGGATTTACAGAAAAAATACAGTTAGTATTAGTATGTAACTCTAGTGAAAGCTTTAGTTATTCAACCACAACTACAATTCTTTTGACACTTTTAGCCATTTCTTGATAAAACCAGAACGGTGACCTCATTTTTATCAAAATACAATATGGATCTTTCACGAGAGTGGAACTTGTTTTACTTTATTCCCGCAACAGTTTCCTGTAATTTTCAAAAAAATGGGGATGGGCTTTATCTGAGCCAAAGATCTGCAAGACCTTACTAGGAAACGAAAACAAAAAAGTCTACCTGAGCTGAAGGCGCAGATTTCAGCAGCAGGTTTCCCAACAACGGCTTATACAAAAGTGCTCTGTGACTACCACAATTTTTATACAAATTTACAATAAACAAACCATTTGATCAACTAGTTTCCATACTTAAAACACACACATTTGGCAGAAAGACTTAAGAGTATCATGGAATTGTTTCACTATTTCAGCTAACTTTAAAAAACGAGTTAGCGGGGATTGGGAGTGCATGTTAATATTATGCTTTGACATTTGAATATAAAAATTGACCGCTATCGTTTGCTTTATTTGGCCAATATCCTTTTAATATTAAGCACAGTACCATGTTTGAGAACTGATCCAGATAGAAATAGACTCGTTGTGTAAGATATTTGGAAGTCTCTTAAACACATGGGCTAGGTCCAGATAACCACAGGCGGTCACAGATCTATCCCCATTTATATGGCACTTTCCAGTTCACGCCTTGCAGAAACGAAGGGCTCAGCTCCAGATCTCGCTGGAACAACTGCTCACGCCAACCGTGGGAGCAGGACCCCTGCCCACTCGGGTCCACGCAGCAGCACCAGCGCCAAACCAGCCACAGCCCTTGCTAATAACTGAAGCGCAACTGGCAGGAGTTACGGGACTTAAGTCCAGACAAGACAGTCCAGCATCTCCTGTGGACACAGGTTTGAAGATGTTTGCTGAAGCTTTGAAGCGAGTTGAAGGGCAGTGACACAATGGTGAGAACTTCTGAAGAATGGAGATGCGAAATAAGCAAGGAGGGTATATGTACACTGCATGTGTATGACCTGAAAATACAGACATGCTGCTACTTTAACTGAGATCATAGCATTTCTTTGAATGCAAAAAATGTCAACATTAAAACTAATGAAATATTTAGCTTAATAATTAAACTTTATTTGTTCAGAAAGAGAAAACAGGGATTAACGAAACAGTTGCTTGCGTATATTTAATGAACTTCAAATTTTACACTCAAATTCCTAAAAAATACCACGGAAAAATTAGATTTTACAGGAAAAAAAAAATAAGAAGACTTTAACTTTTGAATGTAATTTGGAAATAAGAAAAACAAATAATAAAAAGGGGGGAGGATTTTCTCTATTTCCCACCCACCCCCCATCCTCCCCAAATGATGTGTTATCATTTTATCATATATCAGATCGCAACGACATTTGGACATTACACTGTGCTTAACATGTTCACATCAACTACCTGCCACTGTGGCAACAGCAGAAAAACTGCAAAACATACAACTGAGCAAAACACCAAATAATAATGAAAAGTGTAACATTATTTCTCCTTTATACTATTCCGATACTTGAACTACAACTTTTGAGAGGTTTTCATACAAAGTCCAGTCTTCCATTTCATAACACCAAATATTTTCGGTGAAATCAAACCGCCTTCACATCAATCCCTTCACAAATGAAAACTTCCACATATGGGGGGTGGGGGGTATGTGCATGGAGAAATATTGCCATACAAGTTGATCACATTACAGATGCTGAAACGCATAGATTTTGGTAATTTAGGAGTCTCTTTTGAATTCAGGATAAATAGGATAACAAAATCATAGGGACAGAGCTAGAAGTCATTTGATAGCTGTTTCCTCCTGTCACATACTGTTTGTAGCGAGCGTTTGGCTAACGCATCCTTTGAGACCTCCCCAGACCTGCCATAGCCTACCACCACCTTTACAGTGTTCCTCCTCATGACTCACCTAACTCTCCCTTGATAAAAATTAAACCCACTGCTGCTTCTTGCAGCCATCTTGGACCAAGGGGGGAAAAAAAAAAAGTGATGGTGTTCTTTTGCAGAAACCTTTTACTTAAAGGAGACTTAATCAAATGTCCCTTTATGCTGTCTACTCTGAGAACTCCAAAACACACAAGAGAAACAAAGAAAATCCCAAATGAGAACTATTGTCATCTTTATTAGTGAACATTAGCTGTTATCTTGTTATATACTAAAAAAAAAAAAATAGGAAAAAAGGTTTTTTCAGCAGCAGTGCTGAGTACCTGATAAATTCAGCAAGAAAAGTAGTACTCTTAGAGGCTGAATAATAGGCTTAAGTATCCACAACAAAACCAAATGCACAGACACTATCAAACACGCAATTCTCTTAGCTCTGCCAATCGGAAAACCCTCAAAAAGTTACAACCTAGGCATTTTGCATACAGTAGTGGTTTTATTTCAGAGGGACCTGCACAAGCTCAAGAAGTGGGCCCATGTGAACCTCATGAGGTTCACAAGGCAGAGTGCAAGGTCCTGCACCTGGGTCGGGGCAACCCCCAGTATCAGTACCAGCTGGGGGGTGAAGGGATTGAGAAGGACTTGGGGATCCTGGTGGATGAAAAGTTGGATATAAACCAGCAAATGTGCACTCACAGCCCAGAAAGCCAACCACATCCTGGGCTGCATCAAAAGAAGCGTGGCCAGCACGTCAAGGGAGGTGATTCTGCCCCTCTACTCTGCTTTCGTGAGACCCCACCACATAGGGTCCCACAGACCCCACCCATTTTTGTTCCACAGAAGAACACCTCTCCTATGACGACAGGCTGAGAGAGTTGGGATTGTTCAGCCTGGAGAAAAGAAGGCTCCAGGGAGACCTTATTGTGGCCTTTCAGTACTTAAAGGGGGCTTATAAGCAAGATGGGGACAAACATTTTAGCAGGACCTGTTGCAGAACAATGGTTTTAAACTAAAAGAGGGGAGATTTAGACTAGATATAAGGAAGAATTTTACCACGAGGGTGATGAGACACTGGAACAGGTTGCCCAGAGAGATGGTAGATGCCCCATCCCCGGAAACATTCAAGGTCAGGTTGGACAGGGCTCTGAGCAAGCTGATCTAGTGGAAGATGTCCCTGCTCGTTGCAGGGTGTGGGACTGGGTGACCTTTAAAGGCCCCTACCAACCCAAACTGTTCTATGATTCTATGGTTTCATCTCTGCAAAACTGCATCATAGAATCATTTAGGTTGGAAAAGATTTAAGATCATCAAGTCCAACCGTAAACTTAACACTGGCAAATACACCACAAAATCATGTCCCCTCCAGGGATGGTGACTCAACCACTTCCCCAGGCAGCCTGTACCAGTGCTTGACAACCCTTTCAATGAAGAATTTTTTTCCTGATATCCAATCTAAACCTCCCCTGGCACAACTTGAGGCCATTTCTTCTCGTCCTATCACTTGTTACTTGGGAGAAGAGACCAACTCCCCACCTCACTACAACCTCCTTTCAGGTAGCTGTAGAGAGCGATAAGGTCTTCCCTCAGCCTCCTTTTCTTCAGGCTATCCCAGTTCCCTCAGTCACTCCTCATAAGATGTGCTCTAGGCCCTTCACTGGCTTCATTGCTCTTCTTTGACACATCAAAATTTTATTAAGAATACAGATACGTCCCACATTCACGTTATGAATATGGATCAGATTTTATTAATTTATTAGCAAGAATGAGCAAGATCAGAGGATGAACCTAAGTGTTCCTTCTTTCATGTTAAGGTGCAACTTAAATGCATGAAGGGAAAGCAAAGGAAAACCATAAAGGAGCATGTCCGCATCGTACAGAAGGCAGCGCTGGGAACCCGAAGCTGGACCAGAAGCTGGCTGTTTCACAGTGCAATGCAGAGCTGTGCACATGGCGCTGCAGCCATGCTTACTCGTGACACCAGCTCCTAAGGGACACAGCTGCAACATGCCAACATACACACATCTTCACCGATGCCCAACCCGATCCCTCCACCCGAGAGGGCAGCGCACGGCTCCATGTGAACTCGTCTGTCTGCTCCCAGCAAACCTGAGTTATTACCATTTCTCCCCATGGCATGGATGCAGATGTGCCCCACATCAGCTGAAAAATCATCTACTGGCCTTGTTTCAGATTATAGGTCTTGTTTAACAGGTGCTTTTGTTCCAAGGTTGACAAGTTGAACTAGCATCTCTCCCACACCCATTTCTGATTTGAGTACTGCCTTGGTTTTTGCAATCTCTCTTCATATTGTGTCAGATTAAAATCTAAATCACAGCGATGACAAGGAACATTGACACTATAAACAGACAACTCTTTAAATAATAAAAATAGTTGTGATCAAAGCATCAAGTAGCCTAATAAAACCCAGGTGGCTCTAGCTTATCATATGCCATACTCATTAGTTCAAGTGGCCCATTTAATAGATTTCCAGGTAACAACAAAAGAAGGTTTGTTGCCAGTTGTTCATTTCTGGCTCTGCTTATGTATATCTGGTGCCTTTTGATAAGGTCTAATTTATAAAAAAAAAAGTTTAAAAATATTTATTTTAAGTCAGGCTTTTTGCCACAGTTGGCAAAACCACAGAAACCAACATGGCTTTGTATTATTCACTATCTACATAAAGCCTAGCTAATTACAAAGGAGATACCAAATGACTCATGTTTGCCATAGTTTTCTGTGGGCCAATGTGTTTGTCCTGGAAAGTCCAAAAAATTTAATGGCAACTTTAACAGACTTAACCTGCAAGTTTCAATTAAAAACACAGTCAATATTTTTAACCACTTTTGAAAGTCTTTACCTTTAAAGGGAGTATAAGCTCTGACAGCAAGCAGACAAAAAAAAAAAATGATTTGACATTTATTCTTCATTTTAACTTTGTGCTTTATGCAACCAAATACATCAATTAATTTTTCATTTGAAACATCACTACAAGAAAAGCGGCTTAGAAGATTCAGTCAAACGTCACAGAATGGAGCACTGTGAATAACAGGAACCCGTTTTCAAATGTCATTTTAAAAAGTAAAACCAAGAGCTCAAATTTCTACATTTGAGGACGGAGGGACTTTTTGTTTTTAATTCTGCACCATTGCATCAAAGTAGAATTTTACAAGGAACTCTGTCATCTCTCACCCTGCCATTCATTATTTCAAGTAGTGTCTTGCTTCCACCCCCCCAGCACATTTTAATTTCTGACCCACTATTTCAATTCCTTTTCAAACAAAAGAGCGGATAAAATTTTTGCATGGAAATCAGGCTTAGAAGTCTAACATTTTAAAAATGCTATGGCATTTAGCCTTCCAAACCTCCATTTGCCTTTTAGTTATAACTGAAATTTCAGTTTCCAAATTAGCCAGGTAGAGATGCCAATATTCCACTGAAAGCCATTAAGACCTGGACACCTAAACTCCTGTGCCGTTTCTAAAATGTTTGAGCAAGTATGTGTTTGTACAATGTTTAGGACACCCAGAGCCAGCTGACGCCTCCGGGCATGAGCACAGTAAAGCATAAATCACATTACGCTTCCTAGTTTGAGAGCTACACAGCTTTCAGGATGGGAGCACTAACCTTGTTCCAATTTACAGCTGAACACTTCTGACTCCCACTCCTCACTCCGTCTTCTCAGCATTCTTCTTATCTTCAGCACTTGGTGCCTATTGGAAACCATCACTATATGCCTCCAATTTTAGTTTCTGTAAATTGGTCAACCCCAAACCGATCCTCAACTGTCTTTTTATCTAGTCTTCCATCAGTAACACACCACTCAATGATTTTTGACACTGTACTATACTAACAAGAACATGACCAAAAGACACAAGCACAAAAAAAACCCAAAAAAAAAAAAAAAAACACCAAAAACTTCCAAGGAGACATTTCATTCCTTTCTTTTTGTTTTGTTTGTTTGGAAATTATTCCTCCTTTTTCTCAGGAGAACTGTCATGTTTGGTCTAGTTTCTAAATACCTGGTGCTGTGACCTTGTCTTTCTTGTACATGATGAGAGCTATGTAACTAGAGAGCAACATATCAAGTCTAGAAAATCATCCTCAGTAGAATAATTTAAAAAAAAAAAAAATCCTGCCCTTGTAGCTTTAGTTACTCCTTGTACCACTCAGGAATATATTTTTCACCTAGGAGAGCCACTTGGCTCAGGGGATGGAGACCTTCAGAATTTCCCGAGTAACAAAGACCTCCATTTTTAAGAGTGCTTGTTGTTCCACTGCGTGAGAAAGGCTTTCCAGCCTCAGTGTGTACCAGGAGTGGCACCCAGTGTCCAAACTGCATCCTTACAACAGCGTCTTCAATTCCCTTCTCAAACAGTCTTCCCTCAGTCCTTTCTCCCAGACTGCAGCCACAGACAATCAGCAGCTCTACCCTTACGCTGTACATTTTGTAACATATACTTTAAGTAAAGCAGTTTACATAAAGCTTTTGCCAAACTGTTTTAATCAACAGTGCATAGACGAATCAAATTTTCAACCATTTAATGTGGAGAACAACTATGAAGTCCGATAAAATTCTTCAATTAAGCCGTACACAGCTACAGATTTAAACTCTGAATGAAATCAACATTTGCATGGACTATGGTCTTTCAACTGTACTCAAGAGCTGACTTAATAGCCACAAGCTGATTTATTCCTGATCATTGGTATTGCTTTAATAGCCCAAACCAATTCTCCTAAACACGCTTTGTTAGAGCAGAACTAAAANGGAAGAAGTATTTTCATGTTTTGCAGCTACACGGGATTTTAAAGATCATCTGTTGTGCTTGGCTAAGACAATCGAGTAAAAATGAGAGTAACAAACCTAGCAAATAAATTCCTTTTGTTTCCTCCCAAAACTGATCAGAGGGATGTGACTTCGGTTTAAATAAGATGCAACACCTGGACTAAGCTACAAAGAAAGCTTCCCCCAACCTGCCGCAAAAGCTACAATTTCTACTGTTTTTTCTTTCACTATCACAAACAGTTCAAAGTTGCACAAACTGGATTACGATAAAACAATGATTAGAACAGTTATCTGAAAGCATTAAACAGCTATTACTCTATTGGTAGGCAAGAACACAGTATGGAGCAATACAAACTGAAAAACAAACACAAACATAAAAACACCAAAAAAATGAAATGTGAGGGGGAAAAAAAAAAAGCACACCACACCAAACAGCCATATCACCTCCATGTGGATGTCAAATTGCAAATTTGCAATTTTGCAGACTTCAGCCGGTCAGTTTTCCTGTTTCACCAATATCAAAACCTAAACCCCACCACAACCTCTCTCCCCTCAAACAGTGAAGCCTGGTGTTGCCCATCCTACTCTCTGCCTCGCATGTGCTGGTTCGAGGAACCTTACATCCACCTCCTCAGGAGTCAAACGCCTCACAGCTAAGTGAAATTCTGAGTTCATGAGAACATAAAAAGATTAGATCTCAGTTATACTGCAAATATCTCTGAACCAGCTTTTCTTTCCAAACCAAAGGCACAAAACTAGCACGATACAACACTTTATCGAGAACTCTGAAATCCTGATGTTCCGTGTCTGTAGTGCCTCCCTAACTTACCCCTCTAGTTTCTCTGCTGCATAAATGCACACTATAAAAGCTCCAAGACGTATCACACAGATTAGCATTTGATATATATATAAATATATATATACACATATAAATATTTTTTATATATATTCAAACACACATATTGAATAGCATGTTCAAAGCTTGTTGAATTATTTCCCCATTAAGATTTATTTTGTTTCAACGAGACTTCCACTTGCAAAAACATGCGCACATTGCACAGCAAATACATCTCTGTTAGGTGCCTAATATGGCCAGGGAAACCATTTTGATTATTCTGTGCCTGCTTATGCATTGTCCTACAAAACAATAAGATAGAACAGCAAGAAACTAGCAATTAAGAGAGTCTGAATGCACATCGGGAATCACTAAAATCCACACTAGCCAAGTCAGGAACAATATGACTGATGAATAGGCTATATTATATTAGGATTGTTAGCAAGTGTTAAAAAATTATCCTTAGCAGATGTCCCTTATGACCTAAATATATCGCACAAAGAATAAGCCCGTCTTGTTTTCTAAAAAAGTTTTAAGAAATCTTTCCATTTCTATTATTGACTAAAACCCCACAATGCTGCACGTTGGCTATAAATATGTGCATCGAGGATTTATCACACTAAACCTACAAAAACGTACGAGTATTTTACTGAAGAGTAAACAATCTATTTTAATGTGTATTTTTCTACTGCATGAATTTACGCTGAACTGAAGCATGTAATCCAATAAAAGAAATCAAACTGTGTATTCAGCAAACAGTGAAACAAAAGACAAGCTGCATACTACAGCAACTTCTCGACCAACACACCACAAACCAAAATATAGTAAATGTCTTGAAGTTAGATGGGACAGAACAACCTTATCTGCAACAAATACATTTTGCAGATATAGTTGATAAGGAATTACATAAATTTAACCTACTATACACTATTACATGTGCAGCTGTGCATACCCAGTAGAGCTTTAAAGAAGTTTTTATTTCCTTAAATTTTGCTGTTATTAAGATTCTATACTCTGGCTCACCACACTACAGCAAATTGCAAGATTTGCTCAGTTTGAGCTTTTTCAGTTTCTCCATGTATTTTTGACTGCATCACTGGATTTAACAACATATATTAATTATAAATAAAAAATGCTAAAATACAGATCTAATCTTAAACTCTACTAAGGTTTTTTCTCTTTTCTATCACAGACTAGTATTTCTCTAGAAAGTCTTTTAAGTTTAGTAATCTTTGCGAATCAATTTCTTATCCCTTCAACTCTACTGCTGCAGTAGGTTTCCTGTTAGCAAAATGGATTTCGAGTCTGTTCCTCAGGTATTCAATTCAATATTCAGTACTGAACCTTGCGCCAGTAACACATCTCTGTCTTTCTATCAATAAAATAAATATAAACGCTACAAAGAAAAAAGGTGCAACTTAGGTTTAATGTGTTCTATACCTCGAGTATGTGTCATTTTTTTCTAAGGAGAACAACGCTACATAATTTTTCCAGATTATGCAGTCAAGAAATCCATAAAACATTATGGAGCAAGAAACAATAACCAAAGAGATTTTTCTTAATTTACAACTACTTCTAATTTCAATCAGTTCCTATTATTTTTTACCTGGATGTATTGGTTTGAATTCTTGTTCAATCGAACTATAGGCATTTCCTTCATTTTGGCACTCAGAATAAAATATTAGCTTGTGGATTTTATTCATTTTGCTGTGCTTTTCTTCAGCTCCCTGAGGTTTATTGCAGCATTCTTCAGGGAAGGAAATGGCTACATACTTGCATGAGCAAAAAAGGAAAGAAGGAGGAATGGAAAGAGGTAATAAGGAGGTGTTAAAAGAGCACTCTTTTCCTCTTGGTCCAGTCACACTGGGAGAAATGTTACCAAAAGAACAAATGAGCTTAGAGTCAAAATATCTGGCCAAAGCTACGGGGGAACACAGGGACCACAAGAAACCGGTCTCTTAAGAAAGGACATGTTACAGACCAAAACAAAACACGCAAAAAAGCACAGAGATAGTGATCCAGGCAGCCCAATGGAAGCATCCATGCCTGTAGCATGTTGTCTAAGCCTGAAGAGTCATCATCAAGAATGAAGAAGCAGAAAGTTTTTACCAGAATTGACAACATTGTCTTTACACAGTCTGGGTTTCCTTCTGGATGAAGGCTCAGCTCCTCCAAACAGAGGTAGACTAAAGCTTCTACTTTTCTAACTTTTAGGCACCCAAGACACCTACCTCAGTTGGGTAAGATGAAAACAGGATCTACTAGGATGTCTATTATATGTTCTAGCAATTGCCTGATAGAAACCTCCGTTTCCTTAAAATACAAATGGTTATATCCAGACTTTTTTCCTGAACCGCAGTACAGCGAAATTCAAATGCTTAGTAAATGATGGAGTACATTGGGGGAAAAAAAGCCAGCAAGTTTTACCTTTGCCATATGTTCACAGCAATACCATTTCATAAACTCATCTGTAGTAGAACAGCTAAAAGAATTACTTGGAGTCTCTGCTTTTAATAGGAACTAGCACATTATATATTGTTTACCATAATATTTCCACAAGTTAATGATAGATATAAACACGAGGTCATTTGCATATGTGTGATTTAAAGTGTGGAGGAATATAAAAGATTTTCATATTTCAGAATTCTTGCATGTTGCCAAAACTGAACAAATAATACATTAAATGCATTTGTCAAAATCAAACAACCTTTAGATTCTTTGTGACTCATCAAAAATTATTTTAAAAACTTTTGCGCACTCAGGGTAAATAACCTGTACATTTTTTCTCTCCTAATAAACAGTAAGCATAAGGCTTAATGTTTTCAAATCACTATCACAACCTATAATATACGCATAAAATTCAGAGACTGATACCTGAAATCAAAGAACAGATATTAAACATCTGAATATACTTTTATTATTTAGTTATCCTCCTCTGTGCACTTTAATGTCTTTAGTCAGAGTTGAGCTGATTACATTAGCAAGAAAAATCAAATTCTGAACAGCTAATTTGTAATATTTTACCTAAATTGCAGAAAATATAAAAAGAAATCAGACTTTCATATTGCTGATTACATAAAAATTAATGAGTTTCTGCAAGTGTTACAAAACTATATGAAATATCCATATAGCAAACTAAATGATCAGATATCATGATTATAAGTAAAGAACACATTTAAGATAGAACACAAACTATGAAGTAAAAATCTCGTAGCTTCAAGTTCAAAACTTGCATATAGTGAAATGGCTGAATGCAAAACTGAGCTGGATATAGTCTTCCAGCTCGTTCTAACGCTGCTACAAAATAGCTACATACAGCAAACTACTTATCACTTAAAACAGACGCTTCTCTAACTTTGTTTTTAGGATTACTAAATTATTATTATTAAGCATAATTTTCAGTGAAGTTCAGCATGAAAGTTTATTAGATATGTTAATATCCATTGCAATCATGGATTATTAAAAGAAAAAAAAATCAAACAAACTATGATTGAATTTTTCAGAATTTAGGCAACCACAAGGTTTTTATGTTTAAAATTACTCAAGGAAAAATGCCATGAAATAAGGGTCCTTAAAAAAAAAGAAAAGATAAAAGATAGTACAGCATTTCTGTGTTTAAAAGCAAATTACACTAACTTCTTTTGCAGCAAAATCTTAAAGGAACTGGATTTAAATAAAACTTTAATATGCCTGGTGCTTTAAAGAGCAAAATGATTTCTCTTTTTTGATTCAAAATTAGGTGTTGAGCAAAAGGATTTAACTACCTCTTTAAAGCATTGCCTCTACAGTAAAAATCAACTTGAAAAGCCAGAAATGCAATAAACAAAGCATTTCAGGCATTTCATGCAATACTATCAGAAAAGGAATAGTTTATACGCAGTTTTTAAGTCTAGCAGTATAAACCTGCTGAAATAAGCTGCCTAAGAAGATTATCACAAGTGCTATCTCCTCTTTCTTAGTTACATGTGGTAGAATTGGGAAGCGAAGAAGAGAACCTGCAAAACAAGAAAGCTCCTGTTCTGCTTTTAGGATACATATACACACAAAGTCTCTGAATCAAATTCTACCAATCCATATATTTCCTTCGAACACGCAGCACATTTAGGCTGATTTAAGAAGCGAAAAAAAACCCCATTGAGTCAGGAGAGCTGTATTTAATTTAATGCACTTCATAACACATTTTCGGAATACGTCTGTATCAAAGCCTATATGAACCTTATCAGCTGAAAATCGCGTTTATCCCCTCCTGCCTGCCGGCCCCAGGTTGGCTTCGCGGGAGCCGGTGCGCTGGGCAGCAGTGCCCTCTAACGGGGGCTCCCGCCCGCTGCCCGCAGCATCACCTAAAGGGGCTTGAACATTGAGATGAGGGTATCTACGCCTACTCTCCACCGTCCTCTGTTGTATTTAAAATAATTAAAAGCGCTTTGTCTTAGGACTTCGCGTGACAAAAATTTACTTTGTGGTGCGTTGCTGTATGCGATATAGACAAGCGCACGTACCCGCACGTACAGGGCACTTCAGCCTGCGCCATGAAAAGTAGCCTTTTGTCTGAATTTCTTCTTCTTTACCCAATAAAGACAAAAACCTCCAGTAGAGATAAGTCTGCACAGTATGAAAACTTACGCAAAACATTTAACCTGCTGCATTCCTGCTACTCCACTGAACCATTACAATTATGCGAACAGTGTCAATACTATTTTCGTTTTCGGAAACAGATCAAGAACTCACACCAGTGACAGGTAAAGTACAAAATAACTCCGGTGTGATTAGCAGCTTTATTAAAAAACCTTGATTATGTGATGTATCTTATTACATGACAACTAAGCATAGCTAATAAACAACCTCTCTGTCAATCGGTATATTCCAGTATCAGTTCTGGCAACCCACAAAAAAAACCCCAAAACATATAAGATCAGACAAGACTGTTTTGCATGTTTAACAAGCGACCATCCACCCTTTATCAAAATCATCTGAATTTCTTTTATAAATTAATCCTTACCAAGTCTACAGACTATTTCATGAATTCTTTACAACCAAATGATAAAGAAAAAAAAATCCAACTTACAATTCAATATTCTTTTTACATAAAGCACTAAGTGAAACTTCATAAATGCATGCACAAACCTGACAGGCTTTTGCCAGCATTTAGTAATTGAAAAGTCAACATCTACATAGCACAGCTTTCTTCCTAAATTACTATAGGAACTTATGGAAAACATGGTTGAGGAATTCAGATAAATGGACTACAACTGGAGCCAGAATCAAGGCTGTGATTTAGGAGCTTTTGGGTCATCTGCCTTGCCCTTAGTGAAATAAAATTTAAATCTCATATAACTGGATTTCTGCATTTCATAAACATTCAATTTTCTTACAATAAAAGACAACACACATGACCTTCTTTATTTTTCCCAACCGTTATACCTAAAGAGAATAAACCTAAACAACAAAAAAAACACAGAAAAAAAATTGTCAGCTAAAATTGCGTCTACCTATTCAGAACCCAGTTACAGCATGCTCAAGTTCTGTCCTGCAACAATACAAGAGGAATAAAAGATACACCCACAATGATAACCCTTTGACTTATAATACCAGCACATCTAAAATGGGAATGACTCGAAGTTGTTTTCACAATAAAAACTGACAAAGTTTAGCCTTGACAGAAGTCTTTACAGAAAGGAGATGAATCAACACAGCTTGGGAGCTGTGATGTAATGACATCAGGACTTCTACAGCACTACTAGCAAAGGAAATCAATAGTCACATAGTCCATTTGGCCCATATAGGTATATATGTACTGTCTGGGAGATTCTGGTTTGAGTGTACATGGGTTTCAGGCACCTTAGGGGTTCATACTACCTCTCCAGTTGTACTCACAAGGCTGTTTGTGAAGCTACGCTATTAGCTTAACAAAAGAAAATATATAACTCTAGAAGACAGTAGCCTTTTTTATTAAGACACTTTTTAAAAAGCCAAGGCCATCCACCAAACACCACCATATCAATGCACTGAGACACCTTATGCTGGAAAGAGTAAGAACTCATGTGACTTTGGTCTTGAAGCCCCGACAATGTCAAAGCAGTGCAGCAGACCACAGGCTTCACTTCAAGAAATGCACCCTCAAGAACAAGTCCTTCAACCAAACAGGAAGGGCCTAAACACAGCCAACGCTCACTTCATTCTCACTGCAGCAGGCAACAGTTCCAAAATCACACACTCCGTTCATTGCCTTATCTTAAATTAACTTTTCTAAGCATGTTCTTTCTAGCTACCTGAAGCCTCTGCTTCCGCAAGGATCACGCATCGCAGGTCACTGGAGTGGCAACATTGGAGGTCAGGCTCAGCGGTATGAACCACTGCCACCTCTGGCCAATTAAAACCCAGAAAAAGTACTATGTAGGAGCTATGATGTGTTTGTCCATATACAACTGCATTCATTCAAGGCTAAATCAAAGCCACAAACAAAGAAAATGGTGTTTTTGTGGAAATGTTGCACTATTTTATTTCTAGTTGTTACTGAGTGATGATACAACTAAATAACAAACTACAGCACAGAAAAATACAAGTATTAGAATCTTTAATCATCTAGATGCTTCTAACCTGAAAACTGAAAAACAAAAATTAACCTTCTCGGGTAAGAAAGTAAAAATCATGTTGAGGGGTGGGGGGCCTGGGAAGGAGAAGGCGGCGTCACCTTTTCATCGAAGCATTTCAGAGGGAATCTAATGAAAATTTTGCATAGTTGTAAAAGAAGAAAAAGTTATGACCTTCTAGAACTTATTTTGATGTATAATTATAACTGTCTTGAAATTTCTATTGGCATAATTACCACAGCACTTAATTTATTATCTCAGCTTTGTAAGTAAGGCACTAAAATATATCAGGTTGAAATAATATCTGTTTCGAAATACCTTATCAAAATAATGTCTCACAAGATCTATAATGAATTACAAGATGTATACTATATTTTTAAGTGTTGCTTTCCATGAAAGGAATATAAATTTCCTTTAAGCAGGGAGAAGAGCTACTCAATGAATAGCACTAAAGATAAAAACAATGAAGTGCAAAGGTCTGAACTTAACGTGTCGCTTAGAGACACTATTTATAGTCAAGAATAATACATTTATTTCTTAGAAAGAAAATACACCTCATGCGTTACACCTTTCTTGTAAACTTTAACTGAAAAAAAGTAAAACTGTGCTCAGACAAAAGCTTGGAAGTGCCCTAAAGTGAAAGGAATTCTCAGAAAACTACCCTCTCAAAGACAAATTGGGGTACTGCATTATTTCACAGAACTGCCTAAGCAAAAAATCCTTACAGCAGAAATCTGATTTTCCCTAAACAAGAGCTGAATCCATTGGGTGGAAGATGGGAGGGGTGGGGGCACAGGAATAGTGCTTCTACGTGTAGATAGTTGAAAGTATCTTCTTTAAGATCTGTGTTTTGAGAAATAAATTCAATACCTCTGGGGATTTAAGTGCACTAGTAACAAGGAAACACAGTTATCTGAAAAGCAAAATGCCTGCCCAAAAGTCCTGAAAGCAGCCCCAAAACATCAAACATTCGTGTTGAAGCATCTTTTGCTAAAGACTCAACAACACCCCCCCATTCTGCAATTTTCCTCCATTAGCTCACACATCATCAACTAAACATCATCTACAGATTTCTAACACAACCCTCCCACCCCCTCCAAAAATCCTGCACTGCAGCAGGCCAACCTAGGTGTTTAAGACTTCCCTGACAGGAAAATCTTACCAAAAAGTTACACTTTGTAAAAAAAAATCGTAAGAAGACGACACTGCAGGAGAAACTTTCCAAGATGAAAAACACCTGTGGATTCGTAAATGGTAGACAGTCCTCCCAGATTTATAATAAGAATTACTTGAAGCTAAAAAAACCTCTCATGTTTTCTGTAGTTTCTAGAAACACTCTAATTCAAACTGCACTAAAAAATGTTCCTGCGCTAAAAGATCAAGTTTGGGTATGTTTTTTTCAAAATCAAAAATTTCATTTTCAAAAGAATTCTGCTCCAGCATATAGTCAAAACTTACTATTATCTCAGTCATCAGCAGCAAGAGACAAAATGGCACCATAACAAAAGCGTATCTGAAGAAATGGTTGCTGCTAACAAGTCAGAAATACATCTTTATCAAACCGATCCTTAGATGTCATGCATACCTATTTCGAGTTCAAATTAAGGATATTTTCTTAGCACCCTCAAAAATGTGTTTTATGTTAGATTTGCTCAGTTTAAAAAAGGAAAACATTAGCTTAAATGTCTCTTGCCAATTACCCAACAGTTTGTTTGTTCAAATATCACCCTCCTGTACATAAGCTCAGTTCTCTTAATGATCACCTAAAGACCACAAGACAAATGAGTATTTTTCAAGTGACCTGTTCCTAGGGCTCTGGAAAAATGATACAGAAGAAATTATTTTTTTGGGGGTGCATTCATTCAGTTCTCAGCACAGCAGATTAGGAGTTTGCCAACAGATAACTGCACCAGCATTGGTCCCCGTTTCGTCCCCTCAAGAGAAAGGTACCTAGAATAGCGTGGCCCTTCAGCCAGTGCAACAGTCCCTGCAGTAACATAAGATCAAGTATGATCAAAGTCCACTAAGAAATGCTTTCTGCAGGCCCAGAAACTTGGAATCTCAATAGGATTGTTCCTATTCCAGAATCTTAGACAAGGAGAGGGAAAAGAATTATATATATACACATATATATGTGTGTGTGTATATATATGTGTGTATATATATATGTGTATATATATATATACACACACACACAAACAAAGTAAGAAGAAGAGACAATACAATGTTATTCTGACCAAAGAGTACACCATTAAATATCATTCTGGGTGATGGAGGCACTGAAGTGCCAAGACCCTTATTCTTTTTTTCCACATCTCTGGGCCTGAATTTGTGCAAATACATAAAGCCAGCTGTGATACTGATGTAACATACAACTTTTAAGGGGAGGGAGGTGCCTTGTTTGGTTTGGGTTTTAGCATCCTGAATTTTAAGGTTCTGGCATATAACAAGAGATTTCTCTGCTGGAGTATCTGTATCTAGAAGAAAGAAGAATCATCTGAAAATCTGGCCAGATGCTTGCACAGGCAAACAGCTCCAGGGAAAAGAAACAAGGAGTACTTATAAAACATTATTGTTTTTCACATTGGAAAGACAGAAGACAACTCTATATAGAACCTAAAAAGGTACCTAATGCTCAGCTGGCAACCTCAAGAGCCGTTTTGTTTGAATTTTGATATTCCCCAGCCTCTACCACACAGGTCAAAGGGCTGAACAGGCCCTAAGTAAAGGGAATGCAGAATGAACATGAGCGCTGCACATTTCCTGAATGTTTCAGTCTATTTAACTGTATTTCACTGAGAAGAGTACAGAGAGAACCTCTCTGTGACCCATAGAGTAGAGGCTGCGGAAGATGAAAACCAACACAAAACAGCTCTTGAGGTTGGCTTACAGGGTTCAACTACCTGAAAGGAGGTTGTAGCAAGGGGCGGGTCGGTCTCTTCTCCCAAGTAACAAGCGATAGGACAAAAGGAGACGGCCTCAGGTTGCACCTGGGGAGGTTTAGATTGGATATGAGGAAAAATTTCTTCATTGAAAGGGTTGTCAAGCACTGGTACAGGCTGCCTAGGGAAATGGTGGAGTCACCATCCCTGGAGGTATTTAAAAGATGTGTATATGTGGCACTGAAGGCCACAGTTTAGTGGTGGACTTGGCAGTGTTAGGTTTACAGTTGGACTCGATCATCTTAAAAGTCTTTTCCAACCTAAATGATTCTATGATTCAGCACAGGCAAGCTCCCATGACCTGGCTGCAAATTCCCTGTCACTGCTAGAGGCATGCGTTAGTGTCACTGCGATAGGTTCACTTTCCACTCTGGCTAGAGTTTGCTCTTTCTGTGCCTGCAGCATGGGAACAGAAGGTCGACAAGCTGAGACATCCAGGTGAGGGAAGATCCACAAGCACTACCTTTTGCACCTTACTTAATGCCAGGATTATTGCCTACTTGCTAAAAAGGGAAAAAGAAAGACTGGTAACAAGAGTCACTTTCTTGGTATAAACTTTCTTCCAAGCAGAAACAGTTGAACCTTGCATACAAGATCACAGGCTTACAGCTTCGGCATGGTAGTCATCTATGGTGAGATGAATCCATCTCGGAAACTATGACACTCATTTCACTCCTTGCTTGCCTATCAGCTACACGGAAAAAATTTGACCATTTTCTACAGGAAAAAAAAATGAAGTATGAGCTCCAATTAAAAATTTGATTACTCCAATCCTTTGAAGAGCTCCAGAAGAGAAGGAACCTTTAAAACATCTTTTAGGCTTTAATAAAATATAGTCCTGACTCAATCACCATATTAATGTAGGACAATTAAGATTCCCTAGTGTTTTGCACTTCTGTTTTTCCATATAGCAAATTGTATAATCCCACAACAGAAGCAATAAACAGCTAAGAAACCTTATCAGCTTGCAAAGAATTCTTAAAATGACCTCTGTTTCAAAGGCAGAGTCAAAGATTCTTTTATAATAAGATAAAATATTAATTTAATAGTAACTAACCTCATTATAAGCAAGAAAAAGTAGTTTATACTTTAAGTAATCTTGCTTATACTGAATTATCAAAATTTGATAGACTCAAGCTTCCAAACACAACTACTTTGACTACATTGCGGCTTTAGTTACTCTTGAAGTTAAACTGTCTCTCTTTAAGCCCTAACAAAGAAGCGTTTCTACTAGTATCATTAAACACACACACATATACATATTACCAGGATTAGAATTCTAAGCCTTTCGTGTTGACTGTATAAGTTTTATGCCATTCTATGTCAAGCCAATTACACTGACTTACAGTGGCAATAACAAAACATTACTAGGACCAGCAAGGAAACACCAAGACAGATAGAAACCACTGATGCTACTTCTAGCTCACTTGGAGAAACAAAAATATCACCCAGACTTCAAGTTAACCAGTACCTCTTAAAAGTTACAAAGCTCTGCTCGCCAGGCTTTCAATGAGTACTTAACACATACAAATAAATCTACAGAGAGGCAATCTATATGCCTGACTACATACATATGTGCATATATATATATACACATATATAATACACACTTAGCCATTTTCATAAAAAGCTTTAAAGTCTATATGAATTACAGACTGGAAACTTATGTAAATTCCTGTGTGGACAGTCTTACTCAAAATAAGTGTGTCCATATAATACAGTATTTGTCCCTATAACTTTCCTTACATAGACAAGATTTCAGTTGGATATGCAGGATGGCATTGTGAGGAACCCATCGATAACCTCAAGTCAAATAAAAAGACTCTCTGATCACATACAAGCTTCTGGTCACTGTGGGAAAAGAAATAAAAATCCTTTTTCGCGCACATGGATTTTTTTTTTTAACCCTAAAGTTTTACAAAACTGTAACCATTACCTTCATCGAAGTCTGCATCATCTTCTGTATGCTGAGGGAAAGGGAAGCAGTTTGTGATTTCAAGTCTGTCATCCACCACAAGACCCAGCAGCACTCCTTGGACCACTTCATTCCCCTGTCCTTCTTCTTGGTAATGTTTAATGATCTTTAACACAACCTGGAACAAAGACAAGAAAATCATATTATGCAATGGGGTTTTTTGTCCTCAAACTATATATTTGGAATTTTTAAATTGTTGAAGTGTTGCATAAATTAGACCTGCAAACCAAGTGAGCTACTGGCTTAAACACCAGCAATTTTAATACAGGTTGAAGAACTGGAGGCCATCCTAGTATTACAGGAGAATTAAAAAAGACCATTAAATGAACAGTCAAAATGCTGTTCTAAACCAATTTTCTGCAACACCCTTCTAAAATGAAATATTGATCTTTTTTACTTTACCTTGTTGCTGTAACTGTTAAAAGCTATCTTGTAGGGGCAAGAAGCTCCCTCCTGAGGGAAACATTGCACAACAAACTATCAAAACACCTTGAAAGTAACTATGCAGAAACTGGTAGGAAATCTTTAAAAGCCACAAAATGCATCAAATTTCAGTTGTATTAACCTTCAAAATTACATCTCATTGCAGTTTTATTTGAGATGATAATGTAATTTATATTTTGTAAACTATTTGTCACAGGATATTTAAGAATAATGAATGATAGAAGAAAGAAAAAAAGGAGCACAAATTACTCAGCATATTTTTAATAATATAATTCTCACTTCCTTCCCTAAATCTGAACTCCACAATGAATAATTCCCAGGAGATGATACTGTAAATTGGAACAGTATGAACAAAAACACTCAAAAATATTCAATCATTTGCCAAAAACACTCTACACTTAAGTAAAATTTTATGCTTAACAAGAAGAACCAGAAAAAGATAAGACACTAACCACAATCACAGACTTGAAAGAACTTATACTTTGTCCAGCACAAGCGGGTTTTATTTCACTAAATCCTAATCCATCCAAGCAAAATGCACCAGAAAATGTCTGATGACTATGTTGTCATTAAAGCAATAGTACTTTAACGTCTGTTGGCAAACAGACTCATGTAACAGATTTCAGCTCAACCACCCCGAGAACAGATTTTGTGCAAATACTGGTATTTAGTGAACATTCTACAGGGGAAAAAAAAACAAGAAGTTAAGCCCACATTTACACATCAAGAACATTTATTTGTCCCTAGCTTTCTCTTTGGCTGTTTAGTAGAACTTTATGTCACAGTTTTAAAAATACCACTAACGTATTAAAGTGCCACAATATAGGTTAAATGGAAGAAAAAGGTGTCTAGAAAAGAAATTCTTTAAACACATTGACTTCCTGGGGTAAAATGGGAAAACAAGAGCTTCATATACAGCCTGCTCATGAGGTGGAAGGAGAATGTAAAATAAATACCTTTTTCCAACTAAGTTGGATACAAGTATCGAACAGGACTAACACACACTGATTCTTTGCTTATTCACAGTACCACTTCTGCTTTCTCTTGCATCCAGGTACACCTGCACTGAAGCCTCTCAGTCACTGTTTCACCCCAACACACATTCACATCTGTCCCTCCAGTCCTTTGAGGCCATACCTTTTTATCCAATTTGTTAAAAAGAGGCCTATAGAGCAGAGAGGCAAAGAGATACTTTGGCTATATAAAACTCATTTCATAGGAAAACAGTAAGGAAATTATGATCAGAGGGCAGTGAAGTAGAACTTAATGCTGAAAGCAGTACATCAAACACCAGTTCGAGATCACCTAGACATAGAAGATGGATGCCTGCTACCACAGAACCAGCATATAAATAATATTCAGCTTGCATCTAGTGTGAAGTTAAGGTTTATCATACATTTGCCATAAGCTCTGTCTTCTACAATCAAAGAATCCATAACTAACTGGGCAGATTACAGCACAGCATGATCCCTGCTTACTGCACAACTATTCTCAACATCTTTACTGTTTTCTAAGCTTCACCTTTTTCCAGTATTTTTCTCCTCATTTGCTCTTGAGTCTTCTATGCACATTGACTGTCCCTGTTACTGTGAATCCTGTTCGCCTGTTGACTCTGTTCCAGGAGCATTTGAGATACGATGCCAATTTTATCGCAGGGTTTCTGATGATAATTGCTCACAGAAAACAGCCACAAATGAGAAGAGCATGGGCTGTCATTGAGTACCAATGATCTTTCAGGGAGATAAAACTAGGAGTTCAAAACTCTCAAATGCTAACCAAAAACCCCAATACCCAATGAAGTAATAACATATGTTAAGTATTCAGTTTTCAATCTCCAGCCTAAAGACCACAGCAGATATTATCTGGGGAGATACAGAGCCCAGTTTAGGCCTACCTGCAGTCTTGTTTTCTAACAGAGTCTGAGAAAGGTAGCAGAGAAGGTCATGAACTCACTACTCTCGATTTCACACCCGTTAGCAAGCTGCAGAACTTCAGGTTTATGACTACACTGGAAAATACATTAGCTACCGAAATCATTTGTAAAAGATAAATGAACAAGTCTGAGAAATACATCCAATGACACGTGATTCTTGTTTTCCTTTTGTTCTTTGTTCTGGAGAGTTTTATTTAGTGCATAAGACACAAGTCTTTAGTACAGCAGGCTCCTAAACTTGGATTGAAAAACTTGCCATCAAAATACTACCATATGACCAAGAGGAAAACATGCACTGGACCTTGTGTTTTAGTACTAAAAACAGACCTTCAAGTGTAAAGTAAAACTACTTCTCTAGAGATAACAAGACCAGTTTCAAACATTTTAAATGTCGTTTCCATCTGTTTGCTAGTCGAGATACAGCAGGAAGAGCCAATCACTACACAAATGACAATGCCATGACATTTTCTGATTTGACTGCATAAACCAATACTTCGCATTGAATAATACACACAAACTCCCCAAAAAATTGAACACTAACTTGTATCTAGACATTTCCCAAAAAAGACGTTATGTTTATGAAGCATCAGAACAGAGTCAGAACAGTTTTATTGGTCTGAAAATAAACATAACAAGTGTTAATATAAATAATGCAAGTAACAACACATTAAGAAATACAAATCATTTTTTCCAAATGACACAGGAAAAAAAATATCCCAGCAAAATCTAAATGAACACCCGAATATCCCATCTTTCATCCAATGCTGATTCACTTTCCAAACACTAATTTTCAATTCCCATCCACCTATTAATCTAATAAGAGATACTGCCTCTTTGTAAAAACTGTCATTTTTAAATACCCTTAGACCCTTCACTGCTATACCATTCCTACGTGAAATTAACAGTAACAAAACCACACTTCAACTGTTGCTGTTATTTAAGTAATGCAGCTGGCCAACCAGGAAAGTCTATGTACTCAAGTAGAAAACCTATCAAGTAATTTGATTTGCTGTTAAAAAAAAAAAAGATTTCTAAATTCTAATACCTCTGAACATACAAGTCAATGATCATATGCAGCTTGATTTAGCATGTAAGAAATATTTAAATATCTAGGTACCCAAAGACTCTTTATAAAAGGATATACAAATAACTACTAAATAAAACTCAAGAGTCCCTCAGCCTTCTAAATTTAGTGTTCAAAATATCAAAGCAATTTAATCACTTGGAGTAGCCACTTGTCAGACATGAATGACCATTAATCCTCAATTAACAAAAAACAAGACAAAAAAAAAAGCTTGCAGTTCAGCAGTGTTTCTAATCTTCAAGTCTTCAAAGCACTGCTCAAACATTAAGAATGAAGTCATACTACAAAAAAGAACCATTCCGAAACTATTAAAAACCAAGACGATACATATTTTAGCTGTAGGAGTATAAAGCCAAATTTTAACTTTGGCTACATCCTGACATCACAGCTGTTAATTTCAGAAGTTTGTATCTCTTTACAGACATACCTATAACATGAACCGTCAGCTGAAGTATCATAAGCCTTTGGGGGGTCCTGGGAAGATTCCACTGTAAGGACACGAATATGCCAAGATGCACATTTCTGTACTTCTCTAAAGAGTGACAACAGCAAATCAAAGCACTGAAGACTCATTTATGAACATGTTCCAGAGAGCTGAAAGTCACCACATTGAAACCAGATTTCCAGTACCTGTGCTGTGTCTTACGGACGCAGTATCAAACAAGAGACAGCTTCTGTTAGCCCACTGGCTACATGATGTCACAAGCTGATTTACAGTCTTAAATCAAGTATTTAAATCTTTTTGAATGCTTAACATTTTTTCCCACCCAAGAAAGCTTTGTCGGCACAACCACTAGCACCAATTGCCAGCATGTGGGGAGAGGATGGGGAGAAAGTGTAAATAACACTGTGTTATGTAGCTGTTTTCAAACCAACCATAACCAACATGGGCATCAAATGCAGAAGATGCCACAACACCACATCCTCTCAACCTTTAACATGAGTGAAACTGTGATTAGTATTAGGCTTGGCAAAAGAGTCTTGAAAGCTATTAGTGCTAATAGTGTCTGATATATTTTGAATACATCCGTGTCACATATGGTGCCTTCTCCATATGAATTCTTAAAACTCAAACCATGAACTTTTACATTTAAGCATTACAGCATGAGCAATTTTACTTAAACTCCTAGCACAGACAAAGTTCAAGAGAGAACTGTTAATGTAGTTTTACAAATGGATAGATCTCAACCATGATTACTAACGACTCATGCAATTGAGTTTGAATTATGCTAAATTCAAGGATGCCTAGAATCAAGACATCGACCTGATACACATAAAATGTATATATGGCACCTCTGGAAAAAAGAGAGTTAGTTAATTTATTTAACACTATCCAAAAAAAAAAAAAACCATGCCAAATTTTACAAGTTTTACACATCAAATTTTATACCAATTTAGTGCCCTGCCTGCTTCCCCAGCTCACACTACACAAAAAGCAAATCTAAAAGCTGCATTGTGATGAAACTTAACCAGTTAGCTACACAAAAATGAAATGTAATTAAACAGTTCAACAATCCTCAGGTAAGCATGGAATGGCTTTGTTTTTAAACAAAGACTTGAAAAAAAACCCAGAGAAAACTAGAGCAAGATATAGTGAAACATGGGCAACGTTAACATTTTTTAATAGTTCCAGATGAGATGGGGTGGGGGTCGGCTAGGGATTTTTGGGTTTTTGTTGGTGTGGGGGAATTTTTGGTGGGGTTTGGGGTGGGTTTTTTTGGGGGTGTGTGTGCTTATTTCTGTTTAGGTTTTGGGGTTGGGGTTTTTATTTTGGGGTTTTTTGGTGTTTTTGTTTCTGTGTTTTTTGTTTTTTTTTTTTTATACACACACAGCAAATAAATGCTTATCCTACACTTACAAAAGACAAGTTCTGGAAGCTGACCAAGCAAAAAGTTGCCTTAAGCTGATTTGTCTTCTGGCCACAGCACCACTTGATAAGACAGTAACAGTGTCTCTCAACTTTCCTGCCAGGAGAAAAGGAACTCTGAAGTAAATTAAAGATACCACTGCAACGGTTAAGAGTAAGAAAACATATGTCTAATACACATAACGCTCTCTTCTGGATGATTAAGGAGACAGATGTTTACATACACACATAAAAAATTCCAACTTAATCAGTGCAGTCCACAGAAACATGTTCTAGAAAGCACTGACAGATACTGCATTGAAAGCAAAAATCAACAGGTTGATACCCTTGTCTTTTAGGTGTCGGATATGAAGCTTCATGACACAAGACCGCCACCACATAAAGTCATGCCATGAGGTGAACTGAAGATTAGAGGTGAAACTGAATTTTCCATGTTATACTAATCTTGAGAAATACGACAATCTCTACTGACAATCAAACCCTGAATTCACTTATATGCATATTCTAGATCATCTGCAGAGATATTTTTTTTTCTAGATTCTCTTATTCAACAGTGCTGATTTTTTGACCGTTCCTGACATGATTGATGTCTAAACATTTATTCTTTTCTACCTCATGCTTAACTTTGGAATAAAAGCTGTTAGAACTTAGACCAATTTTATCTTAGAAGTAAAAAAAAATTACTGTTTTCCATTAAGACCTTCAACATGTTAAAGTAATTGTTTTGACAGGTATCTTCAATCCTAACTATGATTGGTGGCCAAAAAAAAAAAGGTATTTTAATTCTCTGACAGGTGATCAGTGAGATACTTAATCTGAACATACTGTATAAAATCTAAGACAAAAGGACAAGACTGAGTAGACCTAAAAACCAAGACAACTTTAAAAAAATGTTGTTTCTGAACAGCAAGTTCAGAAATAACGAGTCTTAGCCCTCATTGTTCTGTCTAGCAAGTATAATACTCGTCCTTTGGACAGAAGGCCTCAAACGCCCCACAATGTTTTACCTTTATCTCGACTGGCTAGAGCCCTAACACCAACATTTACAAAGCCTTTGAAAATCCAGTTCTTGGAATAGTAAGCTTACATTTTATGTAAGCTTACATTTTTATGTCATTTACATTTTATGTAATTTACATTTATGTCATTTACATTTTATGTAAGCTTACATTTTTATGTCACTCAACAGCTAATAAACACCAGATAATAAACACCTTATTTCTGAACTTGGCCAGAAATTTGGGGCTTAAAAGCAATAATTATATAGAAGGCATAAGAATGATGCGTGCCATTTCATACCATCTCAATCAGGTGCAAATATCAAAATCTCTTTTTGACATGAGAGTGGAAGTTTCCTGGAGCTGAGCCTAAACTATTACGAACAACGCATACTGATCCGAGGTGGGCCTCAAGCAGGGGATACTACGTATATTTTCACACAGAAATTTTAAGTCATAGGATTCTGTTGGTTTTGTCTCATGTACCAAATCGTTTTGGAAATCCACGTTAAACTGAATGGAAAGTATCCATCTTGAATTGTAAGGCTGCTTCATTGGGGGAGGAGAGGGAGGATGTTACATGGTCCTGTATTATTTGAATACTTTTGAGTATGAGGAAGCATATGAAAAGCATCCAAAGCTTTTTGTTCCCTGTGTGACTTATTAAATCAGCTGGTACCATATCACTTGCTTAGTTTGTAAACCTCAAGATTTCAGATCATTTAAGTACAAAAGGGAACATCAGTAACCTCCAAAAAGGAGCGCAGCTCCACAATATGTACGTTAGGGTGAAGAAAACTATTCAAATCATAACAGATTACTGACTTAACATCAATATTTTCTGTCACTTTTACTTGGTTTAGGAACCCCATCACCCTGTAATTACAGAAATCTTGATGGTTTTCTGCATTACCTCCTGCCTCATAAAGTGCTTATAGCCATCTAACACTACACTTTCCTGTGGGTTTTTTTTCCAACAGGACAAAGGTGGTGATAATATCCACACATAGCATTAAGCTAGATGGAATATACCTTGTCACTTTATCTCAGTAAGTGGCTGACTCAAAGCACAACTCAAAGTCAGTGACAAGCCAAGCAGCATTTTATCACTCCTTCCTGAGCATTAACCGGTTATGTGCACTCTTTGGGACACCGCTGGAAAAGCTGTACCTTGCTCACCCTGAAGCTCAGTCTAGAAAATGTAGACATTCAGCTCCTTTTTCACTTTCTGGAACTGCTACACAGATTATGTGTATCTCAGGAACACATTCAATGCAAACTGAATACAAAGCTTTAACCACCATCAGGTAATGCCCCATATAAAATAAGTATACGCTCTTTCAGTTGGTTTGTTATTTCTCTATTAGAAAAGAGCTACTTGCAAACCGCTGCGATTCAAGAGCTCTAGAATTTCCCTTCAAGAGGGAAACCCAGTCTGACAAGAACAGGGCCTTCCTCTACGGCGATGCAGCCCGCCTGCGCCTTCCAGCCAAGCCGGTCGTGCACGCAGGGCAAGCCCAGGCTCCCTACGGATGCTTCCAAGGGACTGACACATATTCTGTATTTACTGGAAGCACACCCAGATGCTGTACACATGGCTTAGCTTCTCGTTCTACTACCGGGACACTTCAAAAGCTGTAGAGATTAAAAAAAAAATAATAAAGCCTATTAAAAAAAAAAATCACTGATTTTATATAAAACCAGATAGAACATGAAACAAACCATTAGTTGATACCTAGAATTAAAACTGGTAAATATCTCATCTAAAATATAAAATGAAAAATATTTTGCTACTGACATAAATAGGTAGGTGGAATTCAGCCTGAAGAATGGAAATAGTACAGAGACTAAGCCTGTTTCTATACAAATACAACATTAGAACAGGAGATTACTGCGTTTTGGTTAGAGGTCTGTTGGTTTTTCACAGGCTGTGGTTTTCCTCAACTCTTATCAGGAATTTACGTTAATCAGCTAATGTCTTGCAGGTACCATGAAACATCTGTTTAAGTCATTTATTTACTCGGGTCCAAGCGAGCTGCTTGTTCTTGCAAAGGGAAGAAGTTAAACACAAACCGCAGTGCACCAAAGGAAATAGTCATTAAACAGTGGAGAAAAGCAAAGTTTATTAAAACATAGAAACGTAGAAAAATATCAAATGTTACTCAAGGTGTGTTTTACCTAACAGACCAATCTCTTCCTGATTTTTGTCCTGCCACATTTTCATTTGCTTTTTTTTTTTTTTCTCCAGACTGCACAACAGTTCAGGGTAACCAGCATCTCCACGGTTGTTCGCAAGCCATTAGCACACTTTAAATATTGTCTCAACGCAAGTAAAAATGCACCATTACATTTATGTATTTACATTTTCCATTGCCCTGTTCACACACTGGTATAATGTATTTCTCCGCGATACAAAGTTTCATAACACATTTCACAGTACAAGGGTTCATGCTCATTCCCATGGAAACCATCAGGGCCACAGGCACTGCAGAATCCCTTCCTTGTAGAAACATTTCTGTAAGACAGCCCCAGGATTTCAATCGTGTGAGCAGCAGGGCATTAGATGTTATTAGCACACTGTTAGGAGGCAGTGATAGGGCTGTAATAAGATTAACATCCAAAATTCTGCTAGTTACAAGTGGGACAGAACATTTCCCCAGGACTACTTAGTGTATTATTTTTCCTATTTCACAAATCTCACTGAATTCCAATCTTTTGAAAACATTCGGTACTTTAGGCAATTTTTGTAAATTGCCAATACAATTTATATTTATTATTTTTAATGAATTCAGTACCTAACCATCATTTCAAGAATGAAAGCTGATGACTATACTCCTGTGGAACACAACATATGGAAATTATGTAGAAGTAGGAAAAGCAGGCACAGTTTCAACATTTTCCGCTTGATACACCAGAACCTTACACTTATACTTCAACATAAAGTCAATACGTACTTCTGCGTCTTTGTGAATAACCATCGTTCAAATATTCACAGTGCTTACTGAGCTAGTAGTGTATTTGCAAGTAAAAGGTTTTCTCTTCAGCATCAACTTCTAGCAGCTTCCTATAAAAAGATTTAAAGACGACAGCCAAAAGCAGCAGTAGCAAATTTTATTTAACAGCCTATTTTTTAATCAGATTGTACCAAACTTATCATTTTGAAGCTGCAGAAAAACTGCCAGACAGGCACCCTTATCTATTTGACCTTCAAAAATTAGTAAAATAGGACAGAGCTAGACGCGGAGGAGGGAGCGGGGGCTGACCTGAGACTACCGATCTTTTTCAAAGGCCATACCCTACACAACAGAACTGGAATATATATACTGTTTAAGGGTGTGTCTCAAAATCGTGACTTCCATATGCATTCAACAGATGCTTCCAAGTAACCAGTAAAATCCCTACTGGAAATGACTTTCATGTCATTTTAATAATTTATAACCTTTTGTCCAACAATTTTTTCCACATTCAAGCACTCATCCTTTCTGGCTTGGTTACGTGCGAAGGGGCTTCAATGGAGCCAGACCCTCCTAGTAACAGGCAGTGAAATCCAGAGAACAGAGACTGCACTGAGTCTCAGTTTTCCTGCTGACTTAAAGTATAAAATTGAGGGAAAAACCATGAAAGTCAGTTATTGCTGGTAAGCTTCGGCTTCCCCATCTTTCAAATAGAGATAAGGCTTGCCTTTGTATCACCATCTATCTGAAAACCACTTCCAGAAGAGCTCCATTTCTAATAATAGCTACTGTGACAGTGAGATTAAAAACAACCATTCTGATTTTATCACTGAGCGCGCCAATGGATAAGGCAGTATGGCTTTCAGGATTGTTCCCCAAAAGTGATAGGACAGCTGCAGTAAATACCCTAATATGTCATCTAAAGTTTAAAAAGCTTTAAAACAGGGTTTTTTTTGCAATTAAAATAATGCAAAAGTAAATAATAATAACAATAATTGAGTCTTAAGTGCTCAAAACGCAACCCTACGTTGATGAAGAATTTTGTCAATGAGATGGCTTATTTTCCTCAGATATGCATTAAAAAAACAAACGTTTGACAAGAAGAGACTTACACCACCAACTAACATCATTAACACCAAATGGGCACGACACTTGCTGAACAGGAACAGGTATGGATATTGCGTATTGCACAGCCAGGGGGCTCCATGGAAGGGGAATGATGTGCAGCAAACAGACTGCAAAGCAGGATACATGTTTAAGCAGAACAAAAGCAGAGACTGACAAGCATTATATACTCACAGCAACATCCTAACCCTTCTTTTCCAGTAAAAGACCAAATGTTTATAAAAGAGAATTAGCCCGTTATTGTACGCACACAGCAAAATTCAGGTGTGTTTTCAAACTCCAGTGAGTAGACAAGCCTCTCTATTAACTTCATAATTAGATTAAGCCAAAAAAAGTGAATAAAATGCTTATCTTAAATATACATCCACATACAAGTCATTCGAGAATATTTCCACGCTTATTCCTAAATAACCTTGTGTATACATGTTACAAAAGACATTATGAAAGTTAAACCAGTTACATTGTCTTTGTTTTGCATTCTCAATTTTAGACTATTGGATAATCTTACAAAATACTAACAAGAATTCTTACTATACAGGCATGAAATTTTCCAATTTATTACATTAACAATATATTTACTTTCCATTAAGATGATACCATTTAACATGCAGTAAACATTGTAACTGCTAAGCATTGCTGTTAAATCAGGTATCACATCTCTGCAATCTCAACACTGCCTGAAGATTAAAAAAAATAGGAAAGAACAGCATGCTCAAAACTGTACCATCACTGAGAATGTACTTTGAGCATGTGTAAATATGGAAAAATAACACACAAAGTAATCATATGCAAAAAATATCTCTGGCAAAGAAAGATTAATAAAAAAAACAACAACAAAAAAAGACTACAGCAACAGTAAGTTGAAAATACATTATCTTCTTTCAAAGACTAGAAAAAAACCCAAAATATTTATTCCTCTTCTTACAAGGCTGCTCACAAGGTCTGCAAGATTTATTTGAAAGGTAGAAGAAAAAGTCCTAAGACATAATAGGCCATAAAAGATGTTCATTTTATACATACCACGAAGGGCCTTTCAGTACCTGTACCTGCTGTTTTTCTGCTCGTGGCCTGCTGTATCTTGTATGCTTCCCCCAACTATACCATGCTGCATGTCATCTGCAAAAGCCTAATTTTCTTATGATAAACTGCAAACCAAAGGAGAATATTTAGCAATGTTTCAGTGTGCGAAAGGACATAACACCTTGTCTCAGCAACAAAGCCAGCCATTGTCACCTCCCCACTCGTAGACACCTGAGTCAAAATTAACAGCTGAATCACACACAAAGGTAATGCTTATTCTCTCATTTGTTTCTGATGTAACACTTTAATCCTTAAAACATAGTAAATTAATGAAAGATATTTGGTGGAAATATTCTTTTCCTTAGCATTAACACAGCTAAATAGGTATCACAAGAGCACAATTTACCATTTTCAACAGCTATGCATACATAATTACAAGGCAGGAGACCAGTTTGATATGCATATAATAGGAACAAAAAAATAATAAGTTTAACTGTTAGTGACAGTAGTGTAAAGGGCAAAACATTATTTCTGCTTGCTCACAGAAAAAAAAAAAAGGCTGTTTTGAAATAATATTTTCCCCTTCAAGTCCTGAAGTGTAACACTGCTCAACGCGTTTAAACCACCTCCACACTTAAATTAACTCCTTTTGTCAGCACACTAGTTTCACGGTATGAAGTGATACCAGATGTTCTAGCTTTAAATGCCTCACTAGAGTACACTTACCATGACACTTATTAGACGCTGAGTGCACCAATGCACTCTTACAAATCATTTAAAGTTTGTGCTCTGTTAGCAAGTATACCTGCTATCCATTCACAAGACACACTGAAATTTTAATCCTCAGACCACCATGACATGGGTACTTTACCTGTTTTAAGAATTAAATCAATAGCAAGAACAAAAGTTTACAATTAAAAAAAAAAGCCAAAACCACAAACGTCTCTTCCTTGCTAGAAACCACTCACACAGATCCAGAACTGAAGGAACTCTAGGTTAGCAAAATAACAAAAAAAGAAAAACCAACAGATCTTTTATTTTGTTTTAAATAGAAATGTGTCAATGTAAAAAGAGGCATAAAGAAGACAGAAAACAGATAATATTATTGGCACACTTCATTCAACTCTACCATTTTGATTTGTGCCACTGTTACTCTGGTAACAGACAAAGCTAACTCATAAAATCCAGCAGGTCAGACACTGTGGGGCATTTTCCATAGAGTGCTATTAACTGTCCTGCTGAAGTGTTCCGAAGAGAGGTAGCCAGCTGGGGGAAGAAGGGGTGAGAAAGCCAACGCAGTGTGATGCATCAGAACTTCACTAAGCCTGAAAAATGGGAGGTGGTGTATTCCAAGGAGGTTCAACTTGCTAATACATATCAATGCTTTCTCTTCAGAATGCAAGCATAGATTATATGTCAGAAGTTCCCCTCTGGATTATATTCATGCAACTCATTGTACCTGAAGATTAATAGAAAGTATATACATATCACCCAACTAATACAAAACACTCCTGTCTTCGTGGTTCAAGGTATCCATGAACACAACAAGGTAGTATTCAATTCACACACTAACTCTCAGCGTCAGCTTAATCTGATCTAAATTTTTAGGGAAACAGGTCAAGGAAAAGTCAAAGAGATTAAACTTCAACTGAAAATTCCATTCAGACTCCTTTAGAGGACACATAAACCACAATACAGCCTGAAGGACCTTATATCCTAAAATACCATTCTACAGTCAAGAAACTGTACTGAGCACAGCAGGCAGAACACACAGCCTGGGCATTTTTGCCAAGTCTTTAAAAAGGATAAAGGAGAGGGGAAGTAACCATCAAAAAAGGTAGGAAAAGCACAATTTTCACAACTTGAGAAAATGTCAGACTTTTTAGCCAGTTAAATATAGGCTTCACTGCTATTACCAACTTTAAATGAGAGGTACTCAAATACTACAGAAGCGGATGGTTTTCCTCCCAAGAGGGTCAAAATATATCGTTAAAAAAAAAAAGTGCTTAAAAGAACATTTACAACATGAGTCACAAAAACTAATTTTCAGTAAACACAATATTGTTTTGTTTTATTTACTATGATCAGACAAATCATCCTCAAGAGCTGCTCAGCCAAGAAGCTAACTAGGCCCTCCCTACCAACAGCTTGGGGAGTATGATATCATATGCGCTTAGGACAAAAATGGCTGATAATAAGACTGTAAGGCACAAGCATCTTAAATACCACACATGTAAGTAGAGTAACCATTGAAAAACAGCTCAATAATGATAGGCTTTGGGTTTCTTTTTCTTTTGGGGGCTTTTTGGTTTGTTGTTTTTGGGGCATTTTGTTGTGTTTTTTTAAAAAAGGCAGACTCATAAGCATTTATCTATGTTAAAAAAAATAATAAAAACTCCTCTACATACCATTAGGCGCACTATATCGTCACCAAATCAAGGATGATGTAATGAAGCTTACAGTAACAATCTTTGAGTAAATCAGTCATATTCTCACAAGAGAAAAATCTATGCTATAGCCACACTGGTACAAACGCAAATGCAGACAATGCTTACAACTTCTAACCATTTTCTTGACATATTTATGTTTTGGCCAATGTATGTTTATATTTAATTTAAATTAATTGACAAGGATATCTTAAGGTTTAGCTTAAGTTCTACACAAACTTTAAAACATGCACATAAATATATATTCAAAGACTCACAGAATTAAGTAGCTGGAACAAATATTACCTGGCATTAGAAGATCATCTTGAGTATTAACGTGGCCACTAACCCTCATCTGAGAGTTTGATGGCCTAAAGATTCAGGTATCTCACCTCACCGATTGCTATCCATAACGGCTTCTGTTGAAAGTTCTAGCAATATTCATTAACTACAGAATGGCAATTTGTTACTAGTAGTAAGGCTTTTCACATTAGCAGCTGTGAAGATAAACGAATAGAAGACTTTAGTTGTTTCAAGAAGCCTACGTAACTTTTGCTACTTTCCAGAATATGTAAAATCTGTGTGCAATGGGCATAAATGTAAAAAGAATTCATATACAGCGGTTTAATAAAAAAGGAAACATCATTCCCATTAATGAAATAATAAGAGCAATGTGCATATTAATGCTTTAGCATGTTGTTAAGGCTCCAGATATATTGCTATGCAAGAGCAATGCATAAGAAAACCTTATTCAGTCTGTCAACACTGTGCTTTTCAAAAGCTTTACCAGATATAGTTTTCTGAAAGCACACATAAATTCAAGAAGTTAGGATTTTTAAAAGAAAAAAAAAAAGTCATATATTGGTGCTTAAGAATTTAGTTAGATGAGGAATTATTTTCCTTTATTTTTACTCTTCTTCCTAGAATATCCTCATGCAGAGGATTTGTTAAGAATGAAACAGCTTTCCATTAACAACATACTTCCTTGGGGCTACTCTGAAGGCAAACTGGATTAATAAGAACCACTTATTTGGCCTAGCAGCCAGCACACTAGCCTTGCTAAAAGATCCCGATCTCCCAACCCACAGTTGTTATTTTCCCAGAAAAAAGTTTCCATATACCCATTATCTACATACTAATGGTCAGACACGACCCACAATCCACCACATGGAGTAACTCTGTTTTTGAATATTAGTTCAATTTCTATATTACATAAGCTTTCATGCTCATCTGGTTAAAGTGCTACCCATCCTATCTGATCTTACATCTCCGAGTGATACACGAGATCACCTCTGCTTTTACAGTTTTGTATCTTGCCTGGTATCCTTACTAAAATTGTAAAAACTGCAGAAATATGCAGAGGCAGCCTTTGGTAAGTGCAATTTTAGACAGCTGGGTAGGGTTAGAAGTTTCACTACAAAAACATTCTAGAAAAGTCTCCAAGCTTTGATGGAAATTCAGAATCTCTTATTAGGACTACACCATTTCCCGGTACTTCCAACAGTAGACAATTTAAAAACTGGAGAATCTACATGCTGCTCCCTTATATGAAATTAGACTTTTGTGTAACCCAGGAATAAGCTTACCCAAGAGTACAAGTTCGCAAGATGAGGCTACACAGTAATGGGAAACCAGCCTGTAAATGAAGAAAAACAACTGAAGTCTCAACAACACCCTACAGCCATCAACCTGCTACTTCCAAGTAAAGCAATGTAACACTGAGCCTAAATAATGTTATCACACATAGGATTCTCTGTTCAAAAGGACAGTAATATTGCAAAAGCAAATGCTGAAGAGTTACTACAAACACGAAACAAGGTTACCCTGTGAACTTCCATCGTAATAATGCAGCAAACTGGAAGACAAGAGTTTTTAATGACAACAAACTTAACTTGCTCCATCTGCTCTCGTGGACACAGCAGGGCTACTTTAGTACCGGAGTCTCTCTGTCCGCTTTGCCCCATTTACTCACTTTGCTGTGTGAGAGAAAGGATGCAAAGGTACTACAGACCAAACAGCTGGCACTCATACAGTTAAAGGCTATAGCCTAGTGCATATGTAAAAAAAGGTCCAATAAAAAAATGTAACGGCAGAATAGTAATTTTGAAAGAAAAAACATACAATTTAAGAGATAATAAATATCAGGAAATGCAACTAATCAGGTTTGTTCATTACACTCCATTCTATTGTTATAATGGCTCGTTTAAAATTGCAGATGCAAGAAATCCAAGTATCTTTATCATTAATCCAATAAGCACAAAATTAACACAGTATTTCCTTTCCCCCTCCCCTCTTCAAATTTTCCACTAGAAGACAAGAAAATAACCTCATTTGAAGAAAACAGCAATATTCCACAAGTGGATTTATATCTGAAACCTTGTACAACAGAGTAATGCTTCGTGACACAGCCATAACACCAAAGAAAAACAGAAATATTTTTTTGTTACGTTATCTCCATGGTGTAATACAGATCCCAAATAAGTACAAGGAAAAGGAATAAAAAAAAAAGGAAAGATGATGTTTGTTAGCTTTAAGGAAACAAACACCAAGACATGAAAAAACTGAACCAGTTGTTCATAAGATTCCATTAAAAAGGTCATTTTCAATATATCTATCTGTATAAATCAACAACACAGCACCACCAACTACATTCCCAGAAAATATACAATTTTTAGAGACAGCTACAAAAGTTTTAGGTATGCAATTCAAGTTTGAACTTCAGACTTAAGATCAGTTTTGTAGAAAAAAGGGAAATTAATATTTATACCCAACTTTACAAATTCAGACTACTCACACTAATAAATGTAAGCAGGAGTCTTGTAAAAGTTTCAGCAAATTTATGGATCTTATTCTGCATTTTGACATCACTAAATGCAATCATTTAGTAACCCAGTCTTCTTCCTTGCTTTCTTGCAAGAAACAGCAAGGCACAAGCATCTTTTCTTTTTATAAATTAACACAGGAGGTCATTTGACTGTGCAGGTAGGTACTTGTAAAAGAAAACTGCTATGTCTATGCAGCTAACCCGAAAATGTCTTTCCATACCAAGGAATAACTGCTGCTAACATTCTAAAATCCATCCGCTTTCAGTTTGAAATTTATTGCACCTTACCTACTGAAGGAAAAGAATATAAGGTCAGTAAACCAAACCCGATTAATTTCAGCAGCTGAATTCCAAAAAGTTCACCCTCCACTAAAGAATTTCTAGAAATACAACAAAATAAAAGTCCACCAACATCTCTTGCAAATAAAAAAAANAAAAAAAAAAAGGAGAGAGAGAGAGAGAGGAAAACAAATTACAGCACTGCTTTACATTTATTTCAGACAGTGTGTAATAATTATTACCCCTTTGGGGGAAGATCCTGAGAGTGGCTTTTGAGTTCTCTGCTACGAAGGGTCACAACTGTGAAACTGAAAATCTAGCAAGCTTATAAGCATTGAAGAAACAGCTCACAAAGTCATGCACAACCTAGTCTAAACTACACCCATGAATTTTGTCAGAAGTAGGTAAGTGTTCAAGCTATAATATGGTTCTCTTACATACCTGGACTCAACTATCTATACAAATAGCACCAGAAGGGCCTCCAGCAAGTGTAATAAAAGCTACACATTGCAACCGTTGTTGTATCTGTTGCTACCTCTCCAGTCAGCAAGAAAAAGGGATTGTGTTGCACACCAGCAACCAGGAAGAAAGCCTATATTCTTTCTTTCCATGCATCCCTCGCACACACACACACCGTAGCCATGCCACCCTTTCTCCTCCATATGTGAAGATTAGAAGAGGCACGTTATATATCCTTTCTTTCAATTAAAAGATAGACAATAAAATTTTGTCTCTGTTCACAAAGCACAAGAAATCCTAGATGTCTGGTCACAACCACACCTCTTCCAATCTCTAAGTGACACCCCTGCAATTAAATACAGTTGCAATCAGCTGTGGATGCAGCTGGTACATCTGGAAATAGCTGCCCTGATCTACCACCAGGCAGGTGAGAGTATGCAGAAGTCCCAGAACCAATAATAAACCACAGTAATTTTTAGTCTTCATATGTCCGAGTTCTGTCATGTTCTCAAATGGCAAAAGATGATCATAAGGTGATCTTAATCCTGCATTTCTTTTAAAACACAACTACAAAACAGCTTGAGGTGACCACATCAGATACGCACGTCCCAATGGCACAAGACACTGAGCCAGTGGAATTATTAGTCTAGTTCCCTATAGAATGAAAACTTACATGATGTCCATGCTCATACAGAAGTTCTTCCACCTATACTTCCAAAGTTGCTCGTGACTTTACTAAACTTAAGAAAGACAGTTCTCTTGAAGAAATAATTTCTTAGGGACTCCATACAAGTAGATAGCTGAGCACAGTAAGGAGACTATTTGAAGAATAAGCTCACTCACCTTCTAAAAATGCTTTTATAAAGCAATCCACACAAGGTAAAAAAGCTTACAGTACTCCAGAAGGAGAAACAGCTTTAAGAAGGTGTGACCTCTAATTACGTCCAAAAGCCTACTGCAAACTGAGCTGCAGAAATGCAGTCATGGGGTTTTTCCAGTACCTACATTAAAAGCATCATTTATTCTTCTATGATTATTGCAAATGGACATGCACAACAAAATTTACAATCACTGTTTCTAAGAACTCCAGAAGGTATTTAAGATTCTTCATAAACCTCTTTGTAACCATAATCATCATAGGTTTGAGTGATCAGGTAAATGCTAGTCTCTCTCAAAAAAACTGGAAATATGAAAAGGTTGCTTAACTACAGCCATATAGAAGGCCAAACACACACACACATACCCTCAAAAAAAAAAAAAGGACAGAAATATCCTATGCACATGACCACTACTACTGTGAGCACAAGTTTTCTTTGGGCTGCTTGAGTGGAGAGAACACGATGGAATCTCTATCCAAATTACACTGTTGAAATTTCCACAACAGGAAGAGAAGACAACAGAATGTAATGTATTGCACTCATCTTCCCATCTTTTTCCCAGGATGGTCAAAAACGTAATACATGAAATCTTACAAAAGCCTGTATCTCATCTGAAAGAAAAAGATGTAAACAATGTAAATGTGAGTTTATGGTGGTATTTTTTTTTTACCCTGTGATTTCTAACATTTCTTGCAAAGAACAAGACTAGAACACCTACTTTGGAAACTGCCTTCACTATAAGTTCTTCATGAAGCATTTTTCTGACACACTGCTACATCAACAAAAGCTCAATGTAGAAACTCAAACACATGGAATACTTTGTTTGCTGAACCAATACGAACTGAATCAGCACAAGTACTTTATGATAGTATAAATCAGTGACATATTAGGACTTTCCATAACATGCAACTAAACCCATGTTATCACTTACAGTTGTACAAATTCTTATATAGACTGCACATCCCTACTCACCAGGGATGAGTTAAACACAGTGATCTGTAGAACAAGCATAGGCTGCCACTACTAACTTTTATTACTAAATAACCCCAAAGCAAATCATAATATTGTCTTAAAATAATCTCATATTTCTATTCATCACAGTCTAAACTGTTTGAATTCAATAAACCCATTGAATTCAATAACTCAGAAGATGACCAGATCCAAAAAGAAAGCACCTCAAAGGTACCTTGTTTAACAAACCTCCTCAACATCAGTGGCTTAGAAACCAGACACAATCAGTGTCTTTTTCTGTGTTGTAAAAGCAACTGGATGGAGTCAATTTTCTTTGCATTCCTGAGCTGGATGAAAAATACCATCCACTTTTGCTTATCACACTTTACAAAAGACATTCCTAATTCAAAACTGCCAATATATTTGTATGCATAGATGACTTCTGTCTATTACAGATCTCTCAAAAATGAACTGGAAAACAAGTCAACGTTCAAGGTATCAAAACCAGAATAAAATACTTGGAATCTTATTATCATTCTGATAGAGTAGCCAGCCATATGTATCGCTTGATGACTGAGACCTTAAATATCTAGCAGAACAGCAGACAGAAAAGGGTACAGACTGGTCTTTCTCCTGTCCTTTCTGTGGAACTGTGAAGATTGGAAATCTACATTCACATTTAATTTCAGAAGCATTGTATAAACAAGCATTTAGGTACTTTAATCAAGTTATTGAGTGTCTACAGTCTGAAACAGTTCTCCCTCAATCTTCCTAAATTTTGGTGCTATTATTTTTATAGAATCCTCTAACACTACTAACATTTTAAGAAGTTATGCAGATTTGGTCTATCTTATTAGTCAGAGTTTCATTGGTAGCTTTTACTTCTGCCATGGCAGTGCTTTTTAATTTACTATTGTGTTACCTGAAACAAAATTCCATTTGATCTAAATCCAAATTACACCACCACATAATAAAATAAAAAACTAATCAGATTAAAATAAGAAAGAAGACAACTATAGGATGCTCTACATGTACCAAATTTAAAAGGCCAGCAAAGTAGGTATTGCTGCATCATTACGTATTATGTTTTAAGGTCACATACTAACATTTAGAACTTCTCTTCATCAGTAATATTATTTTCTTTCACTTTACTGTTCCTCTGAAAGGCACAGGCTTTCTAAAAGTACTTTCACATTCTCACATATACAGAAGACTGATGCATCTTTTATTTTGCATACACAGACCCAAAAGCCACCTACATAGTGTGTCTTTGCTTTCAAAGCAGTCCCATTTGAAAGGATTACTTACACCCCTGCCAAGAGATAAGGCACCAGAGGAGGGAAAGAGATCACTACCTTCCCCGACGCCCACCAAAATCTGTCCCCAGTTTTGGCACATAATCAAGATCACTGACGAAGCCTCATTACTTTTTGAGACCACAAATAAAATATTTAAATTAGTGAGCTATTAGAAGTATTTTAGCAGAATTTCAGTAAGACATTTTAAGGACATGTGATGGAAGCCACTTTGTTTACAAAGCAAGCAAACTTATGCAAACACTTGTCTTCACCACAGGTGTCACAGAAGTTTGTGAACCACACTGTTAGTGTTCTGAGAATGCTTTGTGCAAGATCCATTGAGAGATGTCTTCTGCAAGTGGAAAGGGGAAAGCTTTCCACTGTTTTTGGTAAGCCACTTTCCTCTATATACATTCCATGCAAGAGACACCGCCATGCTGTACCAGAACACACAAGGACGCAGAAAAAGCAAAAGCATAAAGCAAAAAGTATTCATTGGTATTTGCTGGGGCTGTCAGAAGCAGACCATCAGGTCCACTCACAGTTGATTTGAATGAAGAGTAGTACACAAAGTAGATTACACATCTGATACCGATCAGTTTTGAAACATCTGTTCTCTTTATTTCATTAAAGCAGGAACAAAATAAATCAAATTTAATAGCTGTTATTAAGTCCAAAACTGATAAAACAGCTTTTACACCGACAGAAATGAAACTAAAGGTGCCAAACTGTATCCTGTGCTTAACTATTCCCTTTTTCATTGCTCCCTCAGATTTGCTAATAAAATGCCACACACACCCCACTGTCCATCTGGCACTAGCCTGCTTGCAACTGCAGCAGTCTGCTGACACCTGCTATATTTTTAGGGCTATGTTTCACAACTGGTCAGTTTTCACTACGCCTTGAAAATGCTGTGTGCACCAAAGCCACGGATACACGGGCAGTTTAACAGAATACTGCAGAAATACTCTTAATTCATTCAAATTTTCTCTTTCATAAGAACTACTATACACAAATAAGTTATTCTTCCTCTTCCCAAACACTCACTATACTGCATAACTCCAGGATAATGACTGGGGACTATCACTAATAAATGCCAAATAGGCTTCAAAGCTTGCCCCAAAATTATGATATTCCTTCTCACTACCGATATAATGATTCTCCTTCACACTTCAGCTGTACAGTGTTCTAGTGACACTTCAGAAAGATAATGAACAAGTAACAAACGATGCTTCCATCCTTAAGAAGTTTAAGTAACTATTTTTTCTCCACTTTATGTCACTGTAATAGCAATTGTATGAGACACAGAATCATAGAACGGTTTGGGTTGGAAGGGACCTTAAAGATCACCTAGTTCCAACTGCCCTGCCATAGGCAGGGACACCTCCCACTAGACCAGGTTGCTCAAAGCCCCATCCAACATGGCCTGGAACATTTCCAGGGATGTGGCCTCCACAACTTCTCTGGGCAACCTGTTCCAGTGTCTCACCACCCTCATAGTGAAAAATTTCTACTCTCTTCAACCTGACACGACCTGAAACAAAAACATCTAGCAGCAAAGCCAAGAACCAACTTCAGTAAACATTCTTCCACTTACGGTCTGTGTGGATCACTTCTATTAGGATGGCTTCATTCTCCACTAAACCCTTTCAATCCCTCGTTTCATTGTATTTCTTATTAATAAAACACAGTAGGAGTCAGCAGTCCTAAAGGAGAAGGCAAAAAGCCCAACGGATGAGGGAAAAACCCACCGTGCTCACCTTCTCTTACACCTGTGGAGTTTTCAACAGTCTGCGCTGTGACAGGTGGGAACCGAAAACCCGGGTACCAGAGGGAAAGGAAGAAAGGAAATGTTTAAAAGCAACTAATTCCTGCCCTGTCCCGGCCTTCTCTTCCACAAGGGAGGGAGTCGCTCCCCTCCCTGGGACGAGCGCGGGGGGAGCCTGGTCGCGGGTCAGGAAGCTCTGGAGGACAATGGAACCGCTCCTGCCCTTCGGGGCACTGCGGCGACCCCGGCCCCGGGGCTGTCCCCCGGCAGCGGCACCGCCCCAGGGACGGGNCCCCCCGCCAGCCCCGGCCCTCCGCTCACCAGCCCGTCGATCTGCACTTGCTTGACGGCCGAGTCGCCCGTGGCGGCGGCTTTGCCTTTGCCTTTGGAGGCGCCGAAACCGCTGCCGGCAGCGCCGGAGCTTTCCTTGCGCGACGCCATCTTTCCCCTCGCACCGGCCGGAAAGAGAAAAACGAAACACCGGAAGCGGCGGCGGCGGCGCGCGGGGAAACGGCTCCGGGCGGAAACACGACGGAAGGAGGGAGCGGGCGCATGCGCGCTGCTGCCACCCCCTCTCCCCCCCACACCCCCTCCCCGCGGCGTGATGGCGGCGGTCCGTCACGGCCCCCGGCCCTTTCCGGGCGGGACGGGGTGGCCCTCGCTCGGCCTCGCCAACCGGCACGGCCGCCCCAGGCGCAGCCGGAGGAGGAGGAACCCTGTTCCTTGCGCAAGGCGGCGGTGGCCATCGCGACTCAGCCGGCCTGGGACGGGAGAGGGGCCGAGGGGCCTCGCCTCTCCACCTGCCTCTCCACATGGCGGCCGGCGACGGATAAACCGTTTCTGGGAACATCAGGCGGTGCATTTCCGTGGCTTCCGTGGGTGATTCCGATGCTAACAGCCATGTAAAGTCGCAGCTGTGCCGCTGGGCCAGAGGTGGCCCAGCCAGCGGGCTGCAGCGAGGGTCCCCAGCGGGACTGAGGGGACCCTGCTCACGGGGAGCTTTTGCACCTAATAAATCAGCTTGATAGTGAGGGAGAGGCGCTTCCAAAGGATAGTAGATTTGAAACTTTGGATTTTAGCTTTAAAACAGCAGACTGCTGTGGAGTTAGTTGACTATCTCTCTGTCTTGAGCATGAATAATGAGCCATCAGTGCGCTGAGAGTGGATACAAAATTTTCACGTTAGATGCAAAATCCTGAACTATCAACTACTTATGTTGTTCTCAGAAAAGGGTTTAAGTGTTGTATTAAAAGTTAACTTGATTTTTCTTTGCTGCTCTTTTTTGTTTGTTTTTTAAGAATTTCAAACCCTACGCATCCTTCTGAAAAATGAAATGGGCTGTGACAGGTAGACATACCAAACATCCCAAAGCTGTCCAGTCACTATGCCAAATTCGTGACCTCATAAAAATTCACCATGAACCTTTTCAACAATGTCGTTGACACTGATTTCTACCTGGGGGAAGGGAACATATTTGCCAACACCAATGCCAAGATGCAGCTGTATTTTTCAGTAGACACAGACCCAGCTGGTCCTGCCTGTCCCTGTAAAATGGCCTTAGCATCACAAGAATATTCCCAACCAGCTGCCTGCGTCAGGGCTAGAACAAATTCAAGCAAAGAATCTAGTATAATAATCCTCCCCACCAGGCAAGCCTGAACGCTACCAGTATCACTGACCAGATCTGCGTAGACTAACGAGACTGAGATACCCAGCTTAGCTAACAACACTTCCCGATAGATGTCTACAGTTAGCTGTGATGAATCCCACCTAAAATTCTGTTAAATGGAAACAAAGAGTGAAGTTTGGAATTGCAGCATCGCTGAGGTCAGATGTGCCTTGTACCCCAAAGAGACTGAACTGTGCCTGTGCAATGGGATTAGGGTGTTGTTCTAAACAATAGGTTTGTAGAGAGGCTGATGCAATAATGACACAGAGTTTCAAGGCAGTGTGCTGTGGCCAATGAGCTCAACCATCACGTAGGCATTGCAAATTTGAGTCCTACCCTTAGCAGGTTTCCATGGCTGAATGTTGCACTCCCACTGGCATTGCCTTTTGAAGTTTTTCTAGAGAGCAGAGTTGCTTGATTCAATGTTAATATTTCACTTTGCTGTTATATACACATGCATATCCAGGTTTAATTTACAAACATGATCAAATAGCTTTAATTAAAGAAAACTAAGATTAGGAAACAGTATTATGGTAATATAGTGGTTTTCAACTCCAGTTTGTGGGCTGCTAGAGATCTGTGGGGTACTTCAAAGACATTGGTGAAAGGTATTTCAATAGACAAAACATGCCTTCCGTCAGGAAATGCACAGTGCTTTACCACTGGCAAATTCTTAGGGATCTGAAGAGGAATGCAAACCCCTGTGATAAGACAAATGTGATACATTATTCCTGCCTATCAGTTTTTGAACAGAAACTCTAATGAAAAAAAAACCCAAAACCAGCAAGTCGCTACAGCACAGAACATCAGCATGTTCAAAGAGGTTGCTGTGGGCACCCAAAATAGCCCTACTCAAGGGACTGGCATAGGGCTCACATAACTTAATGCACTGCCAGAATAATTCAGTCAATTTGGTTAATTATGATTAACATGAAAAAGGAAACACAAATATCAACTTTCTACTTTGTAGAACTCACCAGATCCAGGCAAGAGGCCATAGAAAATTTCAGTGTTGAAAATACTGAATTCTTGAAAAGGAGGACATAAAAACGATGTCAGACTGAGAAATTTTATTAACATTGCCTAAGCTACTCAGGAAAACCACAAAACAGATGACTTCCATCACAAAATTGTTTAGAAAATTCAAGTAGTGCACAAATTCCATTAATCATTTTCAAATGATACTCCAAGTCAAAAGGCAGCTGGAACCAAACAAAACCCTTTTAGTCCTCAGTCCTGCTTACGTGAAAACCTTGGTATAATTCACATGCGCCATTTATCTCTACAGTGCTGCTGCACCGTATCAGCGCTATGAGCAGAACTGGCGTTGCTGAATGGAAATTATCTGGTTAAGGGTTCAAAGATGTAATCCCTTCCAAATTGTCAGACTGACTTCACCTTAAGGGCTAAACCAACTTGAACTACGTTTGTGTATGCTGCAGGCTAAGACTGTGCACAGGAAGAGTTACCAGAGATCGGCTAACCTGCAATGACTTGTTACCGCTCGGTAAATGGGTCGTGTCTGAATTCTGTGTTTTTCCTCCCTACCCTCTCAGCAATTCCAAATATTTCTAAGCATAATGAACATCTTAATTTCATTATGACAATGTGTAGAGGATTAGGGAAGAATCACTTAGGATACACATCTAGCAGTCTGTACTTGCACTGAGACACAACAGCACCCCAAACAGCAAGTTGCACTAATAACTACAATTGCCTAAAACAACATCAATTATCTACAAAAATAAATTCTTTCCAGTAAAATAATCTCCAAAACTCGGTGGCAAAAGATTCTCCTAACACAGACTTAAAATTGCCGTGTAATACCTTGCACCCTTACAGAAGTCTGAAGTTAGAAAAGCTCCGTTTTCTCAAAGGGATGAGGTATTCAGGCTTAAACTTTCAAACATCACAAAAAACAGGCATGTGGCACATCTCCGTATGAATGTATCGCCGACCTTTTTCAAAGTGCCATTATAGGTAACGTACCTCCTCTGCCTTAGCAGCCGGCTGCATTGCTTAAAAATGAAGTCTCTAACATCTTTTCTGTGTAAAGTAAGGCTTCTATTTGGGAGAACTGTAGTGAATATAAGGCTGTGCTTAATCCCTACCTTCAAGTAAAAAGCTTATTTCACATAATTCTACACACAGCATGGTCTCTTTGCTCCTTTCTTAGTCACAGGATGCCTTTTGATTGTAACCTCTCACTTACGTACCACTTAAATGTCCCACAGGGAGAGTGAAAATCCTTATGATGGGAAGGTCCCTCTGTGTCAGTGGTATCTGGGGGGGGGGGGCTGAACCCAGCGAACAGCCAAACACCCACCCAGCCTCTCACCCCTCCCCTCTCCCACAGGATGGGGAGAAAACAGGAGGAAGGCAAGAAGACTTGTGAATCGAGCTTCAGAAGCCAAGGGACAGACAAGATCTCTTAAATGCTCGTTCTTTTCTTTCCTTTGTTTACAAAAAAAAAAAAAAAAAAGAAGCGGTTGGGAGAAGATGTGTCAGGGACCCTCAGGTCTCCCCAGTAGATGCAGTTTTGCCAAGTGGAGGCATTACTCCTCCGTTAACTCCAATTCTATCCAGTAGCTCTGTGTGCCACGTGCAGGCAATTCCAAATACCGACTACAGCCTCAGTCAGCAGCGGTGTGTATAAACCCTGTGTAATTCAGGGGTTTCAGCCATTAATGTTCTGCCAACTGCAGCATTTTAAGGCTAAAGGAAACAGAATATCCCCTGGCGTACCAACCCATGTTAACAAAGGTTCTCCCTGATAGATAAGGTAGCACTCTACGCCCACTTTGTTCAGATATCACCGATCACTTCAGCAGATGCAAGTCACTGAAGTCAGGCCCTTTGCATACTTATTTCTACAGCATCTGGTTTCAGTGATAAATAAAAATCTCCTGAAGGGTCAGATATTCATCCACTGCTTACTGCTTTCCACAGAGGAGCTCAATATGAAAATTTAAGATCAGCCTCCGTAACTGCATGGGCATTTTGTACCAAAGAACTTTTAAGTACTAATATTTGTCATGAGGCCAATTGTGATTTTAGAAGTTCTTGGTGCCAATATGGAAGTCCATTCCACATTTTTTCCTAATTTTCTTCAAGAGAATCAAAGTGAAGAAATCGGGTTTATTGGGTTTTTTTTATTTGAAATAGGAAATGGAAAGCAAAAAGGTGCAGAAGTGATAGAAAAAATGGCAAAGGTGGGAGCTGCAACAGCATAGAAACCCCCCGGGACAAACATCAAATGCAATAAAGGAACTACAGGACTAGAATGTGAGCTTTGAAAGTTCAATTTCTTTTCTGTAAGAATGGAGGTTTCAGAGGCCACATGTGGTTTCAGCCATGCTCTTAGACAGACAACCTTTTAGCATTTGCTTGAGTAAATGTAAAAGCATTACTGTAAAAAAAAATGGAGCAGCTATCATGGACACTAGCATAGTAAGGTATTTCTGCACATTAAGGAAACATTTAAAAAATATATGCTCTTTTCTTGGGAAAGTTGTTTTTTTCACTGCTCAACTTTTTCTCTGCTTTTTTTCAATAAATGTTTTCACTTACCTTCTATTCGTATCTACTCTTTTCACATTCCAGGTGTTCATAGCTATTTTTTATTATTAATGGGTCATTTACTCAAAATTTACTCATTTTACCTCAAAATGCTTAGCATACAACTAAGAGGAACAAAAAAAATTACATAGGAATTAACAACAAAATTGCCTGATGGAACATGTGTTCGATAAAAAAGACTGAGACATTTTAAGTGCAAATTTTGGCCTGTAAAACAAAGAGAAGTTATTTGCACAAAATTATTGTATGTTTCTAAGCAGAGCCAGACTCTTGCTACAGTATCAAGTTAGAAAATTATGTAAGCATAGAGAGTTTGTATCATTTATCACCACAATGTAAAGATTCCACTTCTCTGTTCCCAGTTAACGGATTTCCCCCTGAAATCAATGAAAGGGTGAAAAGACACATGTAGTATCTCAGGCAACAGAACTGAATTCTCTTGCACAAATCAGAATTTTGGCCATAAAGTTAATTTCTTGTCTGAGATGGGCTTCCCACGTAATTTCTCTTGATGTCAATTTGTTCTGCCTTATTTTCGTAATCAACTAATGCACCTTCTGATTCTTGATGACACACAGGCTATCACATGCCGAAGATAACAACCTTCTCTAAGGAGAACAAGAAATGCGGAAACAAAGGGAAGTAAGCATACCAAAAATCCAGAATGTCTCCCAGCTTCCTGTGATCTCCAAAGTAAATCCGTGTAGTTGTTTAAAAGAACTAAAATGGACCTGATATAATTACTTTCTATGAGAAATACTAAAAGGGGAAGAGGGATGTTCTGATCGAAATGAAGCAATGGATACTTTCACAGGCACAACAGGAGACAAGATGTAAAGCATCACTCTATTCTTCCCCTGTATCTACCTAACACATCAGCTATCACAAAATCAGTGCTTGGCAAGATGTCTTCCTGTCTTCTGCATTCTTCCTGCTCCCCAAATTGAAGTTACAATTCCAGTCTGGGTACTCCACGAAGACTTCCCATTTTTCTAGATTATGGCTCTTTCACATCGCTCTTAAGTGCTTGTACAAGCCCCGTGAGTGTAGTGGGAGCAGAATGGCAACTAACTAGTGCAGACCTAGACGAACAGTGCAGGGAGGAAGGGCTGCTCTCAGAGGATGCCCGTGTGTCCTTACAGCAGCATGAAACCAGTCATTTAACATGTACATCTTAGGGAGCTGCATCAACCAAAAAGGCTGCATAAACTAAATGATGTGTACCAGTGATGTGAATCTATACAGAAAGACAAAAGATTTAGTTAAATTAGATAAGATCTGATTTTGTTCATCATTCATGTGAATTTAGCTCAAGGTCAAAAAAGAGAGAAAAGCTGGTATAACATTTGAGAAGCTGTCAAGAATCCCACTGATTATTTTCAGCCCTATAATTTCCTTCAGCTCCAGTAAGAAAGCTAAAGTTGCCCATGAAACTTTTTCCTCTAGAGCATTCTCAAAGTATTTGCTACTATAAGCAGTCACTTAAAAACTTGTAGATATATCCGCTGTATTCTGTTTCTTACCCACAGAAGCCACCAGTACGTAGTGAAAATAAAAAAATATCCTAACCTCTGCATTAAATGTGTACATCCTATGATATACAATTTACAAGATAGTTATGTGGGACATACTGTGATGGGCAGTTACGGTATTTAAACCAGAAGTAATTTTCTAACAAAGGATTATGGCAACAGTAGAGCCAGAAAGGTTCAGAAAGGTTTACCATGTACAAAATTCTCATCTGCTGAGTTCGAACCAATCCACAAAGAAAAAACAGGGCTTTTCACAGACATGTTTATTATGAATCCAGATGCTTCTTTCCCATGAGATAATAGAAAAATAGGTACCATAAAAGATGAATGTACATGATGAAGGCTAAAACTCAAAAGCTCAAAACCACCCCCAAGGCGATGAAAGGAGGAGCCAGCCATGAATAATAAACATCCTGACAAATATAATTTAGCATATTAAATGCTAATCTTCTGTGGCCTATACATACCTCAAAAAAATTCAAAAATGCACTTAGGAAAATATTTTCAGGCACACTTCAACAATCTTTTACTGTCCTGTGTTTATTTATTATGGTTTTGTTTCCAAATGTTCTAATTGAAACCCCTACCCTTTCCTTTTGTGTAAATCAGTTAATTTTTCGTATTTAAGCATGTCTGGTGCTAAGACTTATTGCAGATAACCACAGAGCATAACATTTGCCCAAAAGCAACACATTCAGATTAAAAAGGTCTGACACGGGACAAGTTTGGGAGAATCAGGAGCTGAGATCTTTTTCTCGCCAAGCTACAAGCGTTTGCCAAGTGCCAGCTACTAAGGGAAATCTCTGTTATTAGGCCAACATCAAAGCTCTTTTGATAAAGAACAGCTTTCGCTTCAAGTAATCCACATGTCACAGCAATTTTATGTTATTTAATTCTACTGTGGCATTACCTAGCATCTGAAAACCGGAGCTGAACTCGTATACGCCAAGAGATGCTCTTCTCTGCAAAGAGCTAATACTCTGCTGAAGGAAGTTTTGCGTGCAGTGCACGGGGTGAAGGCGGGTTTCCTGTGACGCCTATCATCGCTCAGATTTGGTAAGTTCAGTATGAACTTCCTTTGGATATACAGGAGATCTCCTTCAGTGTGATACCTTATTTCCATAAAGACTGTATCTTTACCCACAAGGTATTAATATTATTGTTAAGGTCACAGGAAGTGTTTTGTTAGAGCAGAGCTGTACCCAAGACCAGTATCCTGTCCGGCAGCAATCAGGAACTTGTGTTTCAGCAAAACAAGCACCTCATTTCAAATTCTGGTTCCTGTCTTTGGAAAAACAAGTCACATTAACAAAGGTAGTGCTTCAACACCTTCCACTCGCCTCCTCAGGTTCACCTCCACAATGAGGCAGTCTGTCGATACTGCAAGTGGTTTCTTAGTTCTTCCTTAAAATGGTCACTTAAAAAAACCCACCCAAAACTCGAAGTCTTTTAGTGGTGCAGCTAGATAACTCATGAAACTTCTCAATTAAAAATAATTGCAATTCCAAGTAATTTCAAAAATGTATCTTCCTCTGAGCTTTATGACAAGCTTTGCCATGCTACAGTTTCTGTATGGGTATGTGGAATGTGAGAGCATTTGGTTCATTAAGTCATCTGGTTAACATTATTCAGTATAAAAGAAATAAGAAATAAGAAGGAAAGTAATATATTAAACACACAGAGACACACAGAAATTGCCAAATGAGCAGGTGGTAACAAAGACAACAGTGAAGAGCAGAACTCTTCAGGCCATTAAAGGAGCTACTGAGGAAGCCACCCTGAAGACAATCGACCTGAGCTTTGTCACTGGTAAGATGGGGGAAACATGACTGTCATGAGTTTTACAACGTATTTGAGGGGGTATATCGCACTGTGCAAAACTTTTTATGGAATATCAGCAGGGGCTTGTGGGATTATGCAAAACTTACTATGGGATGTTTACAGAATTGGCCAAAGGCAGGGAAAGGAAGGATCAGGGTGGATCTAGGGGGACATGTAGGAAAATGGGGAGGAGGGGGGGCTCACACCTGAGCTGGCAGTATTCCACTTCACTGTCTGTGCATACATTATATATGTCCTCCGTGTGTGCACATGCATATGCTTGTCCAGGACACATGTGAGCCTAAGACCCCTCCCAGGTCCAAAGAGCGTACATGAATGGGCTTCAGCAGCCACGAGCAGCAAACCCCCGGTCCCAGAGACCACTGGATTCAGCAGCTCCCATGAGATCCTTAGGCTTATTTTTAAAAAATCCACTCTACAGATTGCTCATGAGAATAGTAAAATAACTGAACTTAAAAGGATGACTTTTATTATATGTAAAAATACTGACAAAACATGAAAGAAAATGTTGAAAAAATTATACTGCTCTGCACTGCTATAGTATTCTTACAGACATTACTGTTACCATTTAAAATTTATTAAAAAGAAACTTTAAAAGAATTGCATAGAGGTGAAATACAATTTACAGAATGGTACCGCGAGTAGTTTATCATACAATTAATGCTATCTTCTGCACAATGACGAAGGAGAAGTCTGTGCTGTTGTTTTGCCCGCCAGCCAGCCTTCTGAACATATTTTACCATACCAATCGCATTACAACTTGTCTGTGATGGTACTATTTACCAAACGAAACGGTGAAGGAGTACCTCATCACAATGGTATTTAACACCCTACTCTGGATTATATCTTACTTTGCGTTTAGTTCAAAATGATGACTAGCTCAAGCTCTCATTTACTTGTTTCTCCTTTTTATCTCCATTCTGTAATAGCAGCTGTTACCATTGCAGATTGCACATTCGAGCTGACAGTTCCGCTGTGAGATGTGCTGGCAAAGTGTTCTTAATATGCCAAATTAACTGCCTATCTTTGGGCAGTTAATTTGGAGAAAAAAAAAAAAAAAAGGAAAAGAAAAAAATCATCTAATAAGGTTTTACTTTGGAGTCTTGCTGAGTGTTTTTGTCTAATTTTTAAAGTAATGAAACTATGAAGTTAGATAGAGGAACTGAGACACCACGCCAGTATGAGAATACATCAGCCACAGGACTAAGTTTAATAAAGACCAATGAATTCAGTTTATCACTTAGCTCATAGAATAAGATGTGTACCCTTGTATGTCCATGATACTCATGAGCGCATGTAACTGTGCTCTGAAGGCAGCTGTAAAGAAGGATTTCATGACAGAATGTGGGAATTCGGTAGATAAGAGATTAACAATGCTGATGGCCACTTATCTCCTGTTCGAACCCTTTGGGGGGGGGCGGGGAAGAAGAGCTTACAGGCCGGTGTGAAAAACAGCCGAAGGAGGGAGTCTTGTGAGGGCAGAACGGTCCTGTTTTGGCTCAAAGGCACAGGAGCGAAGGAATAAGCGGATAAACGGCTTCAGCACGGAATCTTGAAGGCCACGGTGCCCGGAGTGAGAACTTTTGCTTAATTATCCACAAAATTAATATTAAAGTTGACATCCCTAAGTATGATAATGAGCAAAAATAACATACTAAACATATATGACTATAGCATGCAACTCTCCACCCAAATCATGCTAAAACATCACCCCGGGGAGGGGATCAGATAAGATTATGTTGTAAGGGGCAATACGGAGGGTACCTGGATATAGGTATTCACACCTACACACCTATACACTTACACACGATTAAGAGATGTCTCAGAGGAAGAAGGAACTTGAGACCTAGAAGTGACAGTCGATGGGCTGTGCTCCTCTTTCTCTACCAAGACAGGGATGCCTTCTTGGTGAGCATTGCACCTCCATCACTTGGTGAAAGAACTCCCGGGATAGCATTTATTTTTCTAGCATTATTGTAGTATATTAGTGCTATTGCAGCTAGTGCATTTATCAACTGCAATCCCGAATCTGTTATAGCTGTCACTTCAATAAAGCATTTTATCTTTTCAACTTTGCTAATTGTCTCAGTGAAAGTCCTTTGCGGGCCTCTGAAACGGGCAAACGTTAAGCTGTTTCAGCAAAGGCCTTTAGCAAGGCTCTGAAACACAGAATCATTTATCTTTACAGCTTTGCGACACTGTCCCAGTGAAGGCCTTCTGCAGGATCTGAGACAGGCAAATGTTGAGCTGTCTTAGAGCCCACAGCTCTGAACCAGACACAAAACTAACATCCTTTTAATGCGACACAGAAAAATAATGTCAACAGCACAGTCATCTCTCATGGAAAATACTCTCAGTCACCTGTTCTTCCCACTTTTTATCCTGTAGCATTTTAAAGTATCTTCCCATTTAAACATTAGAATTTCTGGAATAGTAATTAAATGCACTATTCAGTTTCTCTTAACACTAACTAGCCTGCTTGGAAGCAGATGTTTCCCATTCCTATTTGGTAGCAAAAAGACCAATATGACAGGTGGGTATTTGCTTAAATGACCTTAGAGCCGTCTGACTGATTACAGTGAGCTAACTGGCAGGAAGCTGCGTATTTCACTTGCAGTACAGTTGTTCCTGGCGGAACGATGTCTGACAGTGTACCTGCACAGCGAGACAGATGTCTCTAATTATTATTTTGATGTTGTTAAGATATCACATCCCTTTGTCTGCCTAAAATACAGGCACTAAGTTCAGTTTCTTCACTGCCAGATGTCTGGCATGCTCATGTTTTCTGTTGGACAGGGAGGAGTTTGTGCTATCTAGCTCTCTGACAGCCGTTTCCCCAGGCTTCAGTGAAATTAAATTTTCTATTTGTCATGGAAAAAAAAAAAGTAGTATTAAAATGTAGAATATATGCTTTTCAACTTCAATTTTGTGCACACAGAGCTTACATTGATGTAGCAAATACAGGCAAACGTAAGCAGGCACTGAAAAAGCCTTCCTAAGGAAGGTATGCCGACGCATGATTAAACTACAGTCTCTGGGATAGTAATTGTAATTTAATCATTACAGTGAATTAGAAAAAAGAAAATTGCATGTCTTTCTGATCTTGGCAAACGGCAGGAGCTAGCACAGCACCGCAAAACACAGGGTAATCATAAAATCATCTAGGTTGGAAGGGACCTTTAAGATTATCGAGTCCAACCATTAACCTAACACTGCCAAGTCCACCACTAAACCATGTCCCTCAGTGCCACATCTACACGGCTTTTAAATACCCCAAGGGATGGCGACTCCACCACTTCCCTGGGCAGCCTCTTCCAATGCTTGACAACCCTTTCGGCGAAGAAATTTTTCCTAATATCCAACCTAAACCTCGCCTGGCGCCACCTGAGGCCGTTTCCCCCCGTCCTATGGGCCGTTACCTGGCGGAACAGACCGACCCCCGCCGAGCGCGGCCCGGGGGAGCGGGACCCCCAGCCAGGCCTCAGGCACGGCGGGCGGGCGGCCGGCGCGGCCTCCTCCTGCACCGCGGGAGGCACCGCACGCCGCGGCGCACCCGGCCCGGCCCGGCCCGACGCGGGACAGCGTTCCTCCGGGTGACCGTAACAGCGGGCCTCTCCCGGCTCCCCCCACTCCCTCCGACCCCAGCTCCCTCAGGCCTCGGGCAGGGGCGGGAGGCCGCGCAGGTCTCGCCCCGCCCCGCTCCGCCGCGGCCGGTCCCGGCGCAGCTTCCGGGGGAACGGGCGGCCGTTGCGAGGCGGAGGAGAGGGGTGGGCCGCCATGAAGCTGACGCGCCAGAAGCACGCCAAGAAGAACATGGGCTTCTACAGGCACAACTTCCACTTCCGCGAGCCCTTCCAGGTGCTGCTGGACGGCACCTTCTGCCACGCCGCGCTCCGCAACAAGATCCAGATCCGCGAGCAGCTGCCCGGGTACCTGGGCGGCTCCACGCAGCTTTGCACCACCCGGTACGACGGCGGGCGGGGGGTGGGGGGGGGGGGGAGGGCAGGGCGCATGCGCGCGGGAGCCGGGGGCTCCCCTCAGGCCGCCCCGGCGGTGGGGGGTCGCGACGGGGCTCGGGCGTCCCTGAGGGCGGTGGGGAGGTATCGCTGTGGGCTGTAGTTAATTTTCAGAGGCGTAGGAGCTTCCCTCGGTACCGGCGGCCTGACCGAAGGTGGCGGGAACTGTTGAGGTGGGGCGAGGGGCAGCGCCGGTGTGTGAGGAGCACCCCGGGTGGGCCCCGGTTCCCGCTGCCAGCCTCTTCGGGGCGAAGGGAGGACAAGGGAGGCACCCTCGGATCTCTCGGGCAGGGAGGGAATTTCTGCGTGCGTGGAGTCAGCCTGCCGGGAAGGGTTCGTTTCCAACGTAGCTGTTCTCAAGGGAGAGCAAGGATGTGCTAGACAGAGGCGTGGAGGTAGAGCGTGCACGCTACATATCTAAGTTGCCTTGAAGTTGCCTTTGGTTTTGCTTGACTTTGTGTATTGTCTATGACAAAATCATAGAATGGTTAGAGTTGGGAGGGACCTTAAAGGTAGAATCATAGAATCGTCTAGGTTGGAAGGGACCTTGAAGATCATCTAGTTCCAACCCCCCTGCCGTGGGTAGGGACACCTCCCACTAGACCAGGTTGCTCAAAGACCCATCCAGCCTGGCACTGAACACTTCCAGGGATGGGGCCTCCACAGCTTCTCTGGGCCACCTGTTCCAGTGCCTTGCTACCCTCACAGTAAAGAATTTCTTCCTAATAATTAATCTAAATTACCTTATTTCAGTATAAAACCATCTTGTCACTACACTCCCTGATAAAGAGTCCCTCTCCAGCTTTCCTCTAGGCCCCCTTTAGGTACTGGAAGGCTGCAATAAGATCTGCCCGGAGCCTTTTCTTCTCCAGGCTGTACAACCCCAACTCTCTCAGCCTGTCCTCATAGGAGAGGTGCTTCAGTCCTCTGATCATCTTTGTGGACCTCCTCTGGACCTGCACCAAGAGGTCATAGAATCATAGAATCATAGAATTGCTGAGGTTGGAAGGGACCTTTAAGATCATCAAGTCCAACCATTAACCTACCCTGACAAAACCACTTCTAAACCATGTCCCCAAGTACCACATCTACCCTTTTTTTAAACACTTCCAGGGATGGCGAATCCACCACCCCCCTGGGCAGCCTATTCCAATGTTTAATAATCCTTTCAGTGAAAAAAATGTTTCCTAATATCCAATCTAAATCTCCCCTGACATAACTTGAACCCAGTTCCTCTCGTCCTATCACTTGTCACCAGGGAGAAGAGGTCAGCCCCCACCTCTACAACCTCCTTTCAGGTGGTTGTAGAGGGCAATAAGGTCTCTCCTCAGCCTCCTCTTCTCCAGGCTAAACAATGCCAGTTCCCTCAGTCGTTCCTCATAAGATTTGTCCTCCAGACCCCTCACCAGCTTTGTAGCCCTTCTCTGGACATGCTCCAACACCTCAATGTCCTTCTTGTAGGGAGGGGCCCAAAACTGAACGCAGTACTCAAGGTGGGGCCTCGCCAGTGCTGAGTACAGGGGGATGATCACTTCCCTAGTCCTGCTCACCACACTATTTCTGATACAGGCTAGGATGCTGTTGGCCTTCTTGGCCACTTGGGCACACTGCCGACTCATATTCAGCTGGCTGTCCACCAACACCCCCAGGTCCATGTTGTTCTTATGCTGGGGGCTCCAGAGCTGGATGCAGGACTCCAGGTGGGGTCTCACAAGAGCAGAGTAGAGGGACAGAATCACCTCCCTCTCCCCTCACTTGGATTTCTGCAATGACAGAATAGCCAACTGCCCATTATAGAGGCAAGTACTGAAAATATCAGGAAGATGTGTACCCTAGGCTACAAAAATAAAACACTGAGCCATCTTGCAAAGCATACAGACCTGGCCCGTACTTCTAAACAGTAGAAAGTATCGAGTCATGACCTCAACTGTGAAAGGTTCAGGAATCACTTTGATCCAAACTGTATTCCAGTCATATCTAAATGTCACTTCTTGCTTCATTCATTCAGTAATATCTGTTGGTCTTTTTGACCTGTTTTCACTTAGGGCAGCTGAATGGACTCGTTTTCTCTGCTGTGAGAATGCTAAGTTGGTGATGCAGCACCTCAGTGGCATGGCCAGAGCTTCCCTGAGGAAATATGCTGGCTCGCTGTAAGGGGCTTTGCAAAAAGAACAGGCTCAAGTCTCCACAAAGACTGACCTCAAAGGCTAAACTTTCTTTTCTGGATAGGAGAGTAGTTGCTACCATATCCTTGAAGCTGTGTTTCAAGTCCATACATTTGTGCCACTGTCCACATTTAATAGTAAGACTCAGTGGCTGGAGTAAGATAGGTTTCAGCTCCTGTTCATTTCTGAGTATCCAAGTTAGCATCCTCCTAGGCTGCTACACTGTCCTGTGTGAACGTCTGTGCTGAGTGCTGCTAAGAGGAGGATTTTAGGTTTGCATTTTATTGTCTAGTTGGAATGTTCTGGAGCCATAAACTTTTAGATTTTTAATCATATGGACAGTCTTTTTTCTTCTGCTTGAGTCAGTTGGATTCTAATAGCAAGTTTGAAGCAAGGTGATGGACGCTAATACAGAGTTTAACTTGCATGCCGTCATTAATCAGCTTTTGCTAATTCAAGTAATTTTATTTGTTAAGTAGTAGTTCGTATGCTAGGTGATAGACGAACATAAATGTAAGGACTTAGCATTGTCACTGATATGAAATATTTTTAAATCATTTAATATAACTTAATGTTGTTCCTGGTTAATCTTGTTTGGGACCGAGGAAATCTTGCTATCGATTTCAGATGGGCTACTGCTTTCAGGTTACTGGGTGCCATTTACAAATCGTAGAGCCTGAACAACTGGGCATTGCTCTTTCCTAATTAACTCATGTCAACCTCTTGCTGTTGTAAAAAATTTGTAGTTATTTTCTCATTTAGAAATCACTGTTGGTTTTGTTTTTCAGATGTGTTCTAAAAGAACTGGAATCACTGGGGAAGGCACTGTTCGGGGCAAAATTAATTGCCCAAAGATTTCAAGTTCGAAACTGTTCTCACCACAAGGATCCTGTGAGTGGTTCAGCCTGTTTACTTTCCATGATTGAAGAAGGCAACCCTCATCACTTCTTTATTGCTACCCAGGTAAATGCTCATGGGAGACGTAACTCCATTTCACTTGAAGTGATCCTTTGATACCTAAGGATAAGGAAACCTACAGAAACCTCGATTATTAGATTTTTAAATAGTTTGTGGGGATTAATCTTGTAAAGCCTTACTCACTTTTAAATGTATTTGCTAATTATGAAGTTGGGAATCTTTTGTCTTACTTGAACAACTAGATTTTTTTATCCTAGAAAGATATTGCTTAGTTCAGCAGAAAGTGTATAAAACATACTGACTACCTATTGACATGTAAGAAAACAACTGGTGAATGTTAATTCGCATATTGCATCTCCTGCCGCAAACTGTTTTGCACAGTAGTCTGAAAAGTGAAATTAAGTGTTGAATGACCATATAGCTTCAATTTTAAGATTTTTGTTTTAGGTTTTAACTGAAGAATAAAGGTAGAACTTGTCTACAAATAAGAAAGGCAGGTGTTTTTCTTAGGTCTGTTATTGAGACTGTATGTATAAATTATATATTATATATATAAAATGGTTTACAATAGAATTCTGTATACTTATGTAAGATACAAAGAGTTTAAAATGACTTGTAGAAGAAATTATGTTACATCTTGTGAAGTGGTGGACTGCATACCAATGAACTGGTACTTTTTCCTCAAAAAATGTGTGTATGCTTATACATGCATGAAAAAACGAAATGTTAATAAATTTTCCATCAGAAGTACAACTAATCAGAAGGAGAGAAATTGAAATTTAAATTGCTCTGAAATGCACTGCCACGTATATCTGCTAGATTAAGTTTCTTATCTTTTTCATAATGTAATTTATCTTCATAGTTTTGTATTAAAAGTAGGTGCATTTGAATTGCAAATATCATTTAATCCCAAAATATTGACTAAAGTATTTAATTTTACAGGACCAGGATTTAGCAAACAAAGTGAAAAAGAAGGCTGGCATTCCTCTCCTCTTTATTATTCAGAACACTATGGTGCTAGACAAACCTTCTCCTAAATCCTTGGCATTTGTTCAAAAGTTGCAGATGAATCAGCTTGTTCCAGAGCACCAAAAACAAAGTATTGTGGAGCTTAAAGAAAAAGAAGGACTAGCAAAGCAAGAAGGTGCAAAGAGAAGAAAACGTAAAAGGGCAGGTGGCCCCAATCCTCTCAGCTGTCTGAAGAAGAAAAAGAAGAAAACACAGGAGGGTCAGGAGCCTGCTGCTGAAAAGAAGAAAAGAAGAAAAAGAAACCGAAATAGGGTTAAAGCAGAAGCCGTGCAGTCAGTGCAGAAGAATGAAGAAGAATAAATTCATCTTTGTAAACAATGCAGGACTTGAACATTGTTTGAACTTTGCAAAAAGGAAGATTAATATGGAATCATGTGAAATTAAGTTGTTAATATTAAAATTTATTTTTACGAGGTGGTATTGCTTGTTACTGCATCTCAGCATTTGCAGGTTTTTGTCCTAATAATTTATTCTGTTGGTTAGTAATTGGGTTTGTGACAAAATATTTGGGAACCCTCATGTTTCATTATTCATTCCAGCATCTTGATTCCTCCCAGAGAGTTCACGTGATTGGTAGCAATTTTGTAGAAATGCTTCTTGGGTTTCATATGGGTTTTGGTGGGATACTAGACTTCTTTCTAAATCTAGGTTGCTGTTCTTAGAACAACTCTCAAAATTAGTTTTAGTGTTACAGAATGTGGAATTGACCTAAAAGAGCATAGTATCTTATTTGTCTGTATTGTTTGAATACAAGAGTTAACTCTTTGCATTGCAAAGCGACCAGGTGCCCTCAGGAAGTCCCTTCCAGCCTAAATTACTCTGTAAACTCCATGTGAAGTGATATGTCTGTTGTTCACGATCGTTATTTATTAAGAAGATCCCAAAGGGCATGTGATGGTGTTGATATTTCTGACATTATAATGGCATCTCTAGTGTGTCTAGTTTATTCTTCCTTTTTAAATAGGAAGAATGCAACTTGAAAACACTGCATCAAAGCACTGCCTAATGCCCAGTGCCATCACAGTATAGCACAGCTGTGGAGGAGTCCTGAAATGGAGCCAGCTGGTGGTGGTGGGACTCGGCCCTGTTGTGTGTTCATAACCTTACAGAACAGTGAAACAGAACAGAACTGGCTTGGAGGAGGGAGCTGCCAAAATGGTTTCAAGTACCTCATTTTCTTTAGTAGCTCTTTCCTGTACCTTGCATGTTTGGTGGCATTAGGAGGCAGAGGTGCGTGACAGAAACCAGCTTGAGAGATGGGAGTTGGCCAGTCTTAGGGAAAAACGCAAGATCATTCCCTAGAACTCACAGCGATTCCCTCTGGCCGGCGCAGGGGAGGTACCCCGGAGTGCTCTGTGCTGGCGGCAGGATGCACTGCTGCTGTAGCCCCAGGTCGAAGCCATTCCTCAAAACACAGCTGGCAGGAGTGGGCTGCGCCTTTATTGTTCCACACGAGAGACCACGCGCGCCTTGGAACTAACCGCGAGAGACAGAAGCAGCATGGAAAGGTGCTATACTCGAGATCAAAGCTATAATTAAAAAGTCACGCTCATCGTGGTATTGTTCCTACATTTATTGCTAATAGTGAGTCCTGAGGAGAAATTTAAAAACTACCAGGAATTCTTTAATGCATCATATTTGTTTAATGCATATCACCTTTCTCAAGCTGTCGTATTCCCTTCTCCTTTACTTATTTGGGCACAGTGCCATGTTAATGTAGTTTTGCTTCCCCTTCCCCTTTAAATATAGCTTGTGTTCCTTCCCCCTCCCTAAGCCCACCTGCAGAAAACACTGCTGTAAGTAAAGCTTGGAGCAGACAACAGAGATGGTTCAGCTTCAAAATCTCATTCTGAGTCAAAAAGTATATTAAAACCCAGTAACTTTACTAAAAATACTGGGTTTAAAGCAGAAAACACACCCTAATTACTTACAATAGTCGCTTTCAGTGCCATTGAAACACAAAGCTTTTACTGAAAACTATAGACAGACAAAAACATAATTACTGCAAAAAAGAATACTTTAACGGTCCTTTAATGACTCCCACCTTAGGGAATTTAAAACAATATTTGTCTGTGTTTCCTTAGCGTTCAGTTAACACAAACTGAGTCACAGTGTTGCCATTGGGAAGAACTGGAATGAAAAGGGAGCGAACCCTTCAGAGAAAAAGCTGTAAAATTTGTCCTCAATGTAGCTGCAGCTCTCCTCCAGCCGGGTGAGTAACTTGCCTTTCAGTTTGGGAAGAGAGCTCCAGCCCAGGCAACGTGCAGGGGCGACCAGACCGTGTGTTGTCACCATTTGGAAATTTGAAAAGAAAACCCACCCTAGTTTTCAAGTAAAACGACTCTGCCGGGCCAAAGCTGACATGTGGTGTTTGCATCGGTAAACACGTAACGCCCGGAGCACCCTGTAGCACCCTGCCCCGCTGGCAGGGACCAGCTCTCTCCAGGCTGGGTTCTCGGTGTGCCCACCAGCATGGCTGCCTGCAAGATGCCCTGGCCAGATGCTCTGTGGCTCTGCTGCCTCTGCCTGTGGAGGTTTAGCGGGCCCAGGCTGGAAACCGCCCCGGGGTCCCTCTAATTCAGCCTGTCGCTGGGAGCATCCCAAGNATAGGAAGAATGCAACTTGAAAACACTGCATCAAAGCACTGCCTAATGCCCAGTGCCATCACAGTATAGCACAGCTGTGGAGGAGTCCTGAAATGGAGCCAGCTGGTGGTGGTGGGACTCGGCCCTGTTGTGTGTTCATAACCTTACAGAACAGTGAAACAGAACAGAACTGGCTTGGAGGAGGGAGCTGCCAAAATGGTTTCAAGTACCTCATTTTCTTTAGTAGCTCTTTCCTGTACCTTGCATGTTTGGTGGCATTAGGAGGCAGAGGTGCGTGACTGAGATGACATAGTAGAGGGGTATGCGGTATAGTATGCGCTGTGGCATTGGTGTGCTGCAACAGTGTTCCCAGGCATCTCTTACCAGATTTTTAACTTTTCTTGGTGCGTTTCTACTTAACCGAGATGTAACTTTTAAAAGGAAAGCTTTCTGTTTCTTCATCTACATGAGTTTAAGCCATGTTTTTTTAAACAATCCTTCAACCTATGTGTCATACGTTTGCAAAGCAGTTCTCATATGTGCATTATCTGCACAGGCTCTTGAATGTCTGGAGTACGTATGCAGCTATAATGCATGCTGCTTTCTGTTGGCTTTTCAAATTATAAGGACAGTTGTTCCATGGAGTTTGAGAAACCAGCTTGAGAGATGGGAGTTGGCCAGTCTTAGGGAAAAACGCAAGATCATTCCCTAGAACTCACAGCGATTCCCTCTGGCCGGCGCAGGGGAGGTACCCCGGAGTGCTCTGTGCTGGCGGCAGGATGCACTGCTGCTGTAGCCCCAGGTCGAAGCCATTCCTCAAAACACAGCTGGCAGGAGTGGGCTGCGCCTTTATTGTTCCACACGAGAGACCACGCGCGCCTTGGAACTAACCGCGAGAGACAGAAGCAGCATGGAAAGGTGCTATACTCGAGATCAAAGCTATAATTAAAAAGTCACGCTCATCGTGGTATTGTTCCTACATTTATTGCTAATAGTGAGTCCTGAGGAGAAATTTAAAAACTACCAGGAATTCTTTAATGCATCATATTTGTTTAATGCATATCACCTTTCTCAAGCTGTCGTATTCCCTTCTCCTTTACTTATTTGGGCACAGTGCCATGTTAATGTAGTTTTGCTTCCCCTTCCCCTTTAAATATAGCTTGTGTTCCTTCCCCCTCCCTAAGCCCACCTGCAGAAAACACTGCTGTAAGTAAAGCTTGGAGCAGACAACAGAGATGGTTCAGCTTCAAAATCTCATTCTGAGTCAAAAAGTATATTAAAACCCAGTAACTTTACTAAAAATACTGGGTTTAAAGCAGAAAACACACCCTAATTACTTACAATAGTCGCTTTCAGTGCCATTGAAACACAAAGCTTTTACTGAAAACTATAGACAGACAAAAACATAATTACTGCAAAAAAGAATACTTTAACGGTCCTTTAATGACTCCCACCTTAGGGAATTTAAAACAATATTTGTCTGTGTTTCCTTAGCGTTCAGTTAACACAAACTGAGTCACAGTGTTGCCATTGGGAAGAACTGGAATGAAAAGGGAGCGAACCCTTCAGAGAAAAAGCTGTAAAATTTGTCCTCAATGTAGCTGCAGCTCTCCTCCAGCCGGGTGAGTAACTTGCCTTTCAGTTTGGGAAGAGAGCTCCAGCCCAGGCAACGTGCAGGGGCGACCAGACCGTGTGTTGTCACCATTTGGAAATTTGAAAAGAAAACCCACCCTAGTTTTCAAGTAAAACGACTCTGCCGGGCCAAAGCTGACATGTGGTGTTTGCATCGGTAAACACGTAACGCCCGGAGCACCCTGTAGCACCCTGCCCCGCTGGCAGGGACCAGCTCTCTCCAGGCTGGGTTCTCGGTGTGCCCACCAGCATGGCTGCCTGCAAGATGCCCTGGCCAGATGCTCTCTGGCTCTGCTGCCTCTGCCTGTGGAGGTTTAGCAGGCCCAGGCTGGAAACCGCCCCGGGGTCCCTCTAATTCAGCCTGTCGCTGGGAGCATCCCAAGGCGTTGTGTGGAACACCACCAGTAGAGCTGACTGCTGTTGTGGGCGTTCAGCTCCACGTTCTGCCCAAAGCAGTGGTGGCCAGTCCCGCTCCCTTATTTATCAATAAATGGTCCAGAGGTCTGCCCACATGTCTAGTATAGACAGGGTTCCCAATGTGACTTTTCTAATAAATAAATAAATAAAGTTTAGGATTGTTTTGCTGTAGCGTGTTGCAGGGACTTGTTTTTGGGTTTGAAACTGTAGAGAGCCAGAGGTAAATTAAAAGGAGCTTGAGCGAAAACTTCTTTAGGGCTATTGATTTCTGCTTTTCTCAGATAGGATAAAGATACACCCTGAATCCTATGCGGTACCTCACTAAATCTTTTTTAAAAAAGAGTGCAATAGCTGCTGTTGTACAGTACAATGTATGCTACATCTCTAGAGTAATAGAAGAAGCAAACAGTACTGCTTCAGCCGCAGTCTGCGGGGCACTCGTGCTGCGTGCAGGACAGAGTCTCATCTACCAGCAGCAGCAGATATTTGCCCAGAGTGCCTGCCAATTCAATTGGCTGGATTTATACGTTGGTGTGATCCAGTACCATGCAATAAATCACTCCCTGAGCATCTGTTAACGACACTAAATAGATGAGTTAATTAGAAGCTTCTGGAACCTGAGATGTTTATGAATCATTAAAGTAAATATGAATATGGTATGACTTGAGGAATAAATACATTCTGGTGCTGAAAGGAAAATAGGATGTCCAGAGCAGTCCTGCTCATTTGTTTTCAGCTACACTGGTACGGTGTGAATGACTTCTCTATCGGCTTTAGAGTGTTCCTGGAGTTTCTGGAACATGTTCTGTCAGATACAAGATGAAGAACATCAGAACAATACCATTATTTATACTCATTGCATCCTTCATATAGAAGTTTCACAAGCAGCAACTGTACATTTTGTACCTCTGTGTGGGCGTAATATCTCGCACAGGGAGCAGCCTGAGATACGGGAAATGAACAAGTAAGAGCCCCTGCAGGTGTGATCATTTACAATTTCAGGGAGAAAGACTGCGGTGTACCAAGAGAGAATGACAGAAAGCAAAAGTTTTCATACCCAGAGAGTCAGGAGCGAGAGAGAGACCGCACCTTGTGATTTAGGAATGGCCTAGCTAATGCCAGGAGAGGAGGTTCTGATGTATTTCTGGTAATTATTACGTCTGTGCACTCTGAGCCCCAAATTTGTCTCGGAGAGCTCAGCTGTCTGCCCACGGATGCAGTCATTTTGCCAAAGTTGCTTCGGCTTGTTACAGAAGAGACAGGCTGGGCTCTCTCGGGGGGGCTTCATTTTCTGGTTTCTTCTCCTGTGGTTGAGAGGGAGAACACGCAGCTGTGCTCGGTGTACGGATACAGGGAAACAACGAAGCTGTTAACAAGGGTCCTATCAAAAACAACCCAGAGCCGAGAGCTGGGAGGAAGAAAAGAGGCAGCACGTTAGTCACTGGGATTTAAAAGAAACCAAGGAAGAGAGAAAAATATATCTGAGGGTTTCTGGGTGTTAACTGGAGGAAAGAATTGGTCAGGAGTGAAACATGAACCAGAAATGGCGTAGCAGTCAAGGAGAGTAGGGAACATAATAATAAACCATAAACAAATAATAATAATAAAAAAAAATCTTTGTAATTCCCTTAAGAAAACTTTGTTGCCCTTTCTGACTCAGTTTCTGCCTTTTCAAAACAGGGAGCTGGACTGACTCACCCGCTCGCAGACCCTGCGTTGGTAGCCCGAGACTTCCCGCAGAACGGAGGTCTCCTGATGCCAAACACTCCTTCTCGTTGCGGTTTTTCAGTATTACGCACTTTGCAGCACTGGCAGGTTTGCAGCCAAACCCTTCCGTGGAGCTCGCCTGACGCTGCGCGTGGCTCGCTGCCCGGCACACAGATATTACCTCCAGGAGCAACCTTTCTCATGCCATTATTGATAGGGTGAATCCATGTAGTTAATTGCTCCCGGAGGTACTCTCAGCAATAGGCTGGGATAGATTGAGGCTCTTTCTGGCTGTGGAAATCATGGCCCAAAATCACGGTATGTTTTTTTTTTAAGTCTACTCTCCTTCCAGGAACTCAGTAGGGGACTTCAAAGTTTCTTGTTGCAGTCTTGACTTCTCGTTGATCCAGAATGATCTTCTTGCCATGTTCATTCCTCTGGGGCCAAAGATGCTACTGATTTGACTCTTTGGGGCGGTTATTCTTTCAGACTGTCTTGGAGAAACACTGAGGAAATTTTTCACTTTGTGAATTGGCACCCGTTTCGACAGGCAGGTTTTCAGAAAGAAAGAAGAGAGCAGTCTTCAAGAATTCCTGGCTCCCTTTTTCCTCCCCTGACCTCTCTGTCAGCTTCCAAGAATACAAGCAGGGCTGTTCCGGGATGGTCCAAAAATCTGTCTAGCCCAGCATCGCGCCTCCAATAGTGGCTGAAAGCTGTTCCTCAGGAATAGGATGAAAATAGATAAAACATTTTTTTGGTACTTCCACAGCTGACTTTCCAGCTTTCTGACAATTTGTTAGGGAGTTCCTGACCCAGGAAAAATATTTTGTTTTTAACAGCACACAATGACTTTCTGTTTCACTAATTTGTCCAGTCTCTCCTTGAGACTGTGTAAAATTTAAGCCTGTAATTTTCTGTGGTAGGGAGTTACACAACTTGAACACATCTTATGAAAAATACTTTCATGTGTCTGTTTTGAATGTACTACCTCCCAGCTAGCCCTGGTGATGGACGAAACATTAAGCAGTCGTTCCTTAGTCACCCTTTCCATGCCACTCATGACTGCATAGACCTCTGTGGTATTTCCCCTCGTTCATTTCTTTTCCAGGTTGAAGTGTCTTCCGCCTCACAAACAACAGTACCTAACAGAAAAGAGATTTCAGCTTATTCAAGCCCACTTGAGAAGACCAGAGTGTCTTTGCTTTCTGCTGGATGTTCTTCAGGGAAGACCATGAGCAAGAAGAGTCTTGTGAGAAAACGCGCAGGACAGGAACTCCGCATTCAGCTCTTGGTTTGCCACCCACTCCCTGGGTGCCGAGCTGAATGCCATTGCCCTTGGACGTGTCTTAGCTTGTTGCCTGTGGAATGGTGGTGTAAATATTTCCCTGAGGTTTCAATCTCTTCAGAGGTTGGGATCACTAGCATGCACAAGTCAACTGGCTACTGTCCTGAAGAGCCCGGTCTTCGCCCAATACACAATAAATCCTAAATAAAACTCAGCCATACACAAGACTTACAGTTGTAAACCTGTACCCTACAATTAAGATGGAAGTGATAATTTGAATCATAGAACAGCCCAGGTTGGAAGAGACCTCAAAAGATCATCTGGTCCAACCTCTCATGGGAAAGGGAGACTAGATGAGATTATCTATCACCCTGTCCAATCGCATCTTGAAAACCTCCAGCGATGGGGACTCCACCACATCCCTGGGGAGGTTGTTCCAGTGTTCTTATTGTAAAAAATGTCTTTCTTATGTTGATATGAAGCCTCTGCCTTGTACCTGTTGCCCCTTATCTTCTTCATGTGGCTCCTTGTGAAGAGAGAGCCCCTATCCTCTTTGTAGCTGCCCTTTAAGTACAGGAATACTGTGATGAGGTACCCTGTGAGCCACCTTTCCTTCAGGGAGGAAAAAAACTAACTCCTTCAGTCTTTCCTCACAGGGCAGGTTCTCCAGCCCTTTGGTCATTTTGGTGGTCCTTCCTTGAACTCTCTCCAGTCTGTTCGTGCCTATCTTGAATTGTGGGGACAAGAACTGGACACAATACTCCAGGTGCGGCCTGACAAGCGCTGAGTAGAGTGGGATGATCATGTCTCTCTCTGTGCTAGAAATGCCCCTGTGGATGCAGCCCAGGATCTGATTAGCCTTCGTGGCTGCAGGGGTGCACTGCTGACTCATGGTCAGCTTGTTGTCCACCAGGACCCTCAGGTCCCTTTCAGCGACGATGCTCCCCAGCCACACAGATCCTAGCCAGTACCAAGCGTTCTGGTTATGTTGTCCCAGGTGTAGGACCCTTGCACTTTGTTAAATTTCATATAGTTCTTGCTAGCCTGCTCTTCCAGGCTGTCCAGATCTCTCTGTGAGATGGCTCTTCCTTCTGACGTGTTCACCTCAACACACAGTTTGGTGTCATCATTAGACTTGTTGATGGTGCTTTCAATCCAATCATCCAAACCATTTATGAAGATGTTGAACAGTGTGGAGCCCAGTGTCAATCCCTGGGGGACCCCATTTGTGACAGGATGCCAGCCTGAGTAAAAACCATTGATCGCCACCCTCTGAGTGGAGCCTGTTAGCCAATTCCCTACCTATCTCACAGACCACCCATCCAAGCTGTACTTTGCCAGTTTGTCCAGGAGAAAGCTGTGGCAACATTTTGCTTAAGTCTAGGTGAACAATATCCACTGCTTTCCCATGTTGAGAGAAGTTATTTGGTTGTAGAAGGTGATCAGGCTCATGTGGCATCATTTGCCGTTGGTAAATCTGTGTTACCTTTTCCCAATCACCTGCTTCGTTTGGTGAGCAATACTTTCTAGGAGAACTTGTTCCATTACTTTCCTGGGAACCAACGTAAGACTAACGGGCCTGTAGTTGCTTGGGTCCTCTTTTGGGCCTTTCTTGTAGATGGGTATGACATTTGTCCTCTTCCAGTCATCAGGGGCATCCCCTGATCTCCACAACTTTTCAGATATTATAGACGGTGGCCTTGCACTGAGAAGAATGTAGTTTCTCTGCCCTGTTTAGTGATGGTCCTACATCCTTCCTGTGCTCCTGCTTACTGCTCATGTATCTGAAGAACTCTTTCTTGTTGTTCTTGACATCTTTGGCCAATTTCAGTTCTAGCTGAGCCTCAGCCCTCCTGACTGCACCTCTGCATGCCCTAGAAAGATTCTTGTAGCCCTTGATGGCTATTTGGCTGCCTTTCCATAGCCAGAATCTTCTCCCAAGTCCTGTGACTGTATTTTTGTCCCACTTTTAGACCTCACCTCTCAGTATCCACAATGCATTTTCAGAATGGGAGTTGCTTGTTTAGATGAGATTTTTTTATGAATTAACCTGGATATTAAATAATGATATATCTGCATCATCAGTAGAATGCTTGCAGAATTGCAGGATTTCCTTTTGTATTGTATAGAAAATAAGTCACACTTATCGTTGCCCTAAACAAGGGCAATACCGTTGGTGTCAAGCTTGAGTCAGAGAGAAATGCACACAAAAAATCCAAGATCAGTGCTATCAAGACCCAGGCAGGCCTGCCAAGCTTCTGAGCTGAAGATAGCAAAATTAAAATGGGGATATGGCATTCACACAAATCATGGCTCTGACAGTCCGTGGACTTTTTTTCCATCTACCCATCTTCTTGTGGTGTCTGGGGGACTTGATTTCGAGTCTGTATTTGTTTCTTAATGCTTAATGCTAGTGAGAACAAGAACAGTGTTATTACATATGCTTGACCATATAAAAATGGCAGACAATTAGCTTCAGTTATGTAGAATATCTGAGGGATGTTTAATTTATTAGTTTTTTAATTGGTCTCTGTGCGTAATGGACTAGGAAAAAGTAAGAAATAAGGCTGTGTAATTAATCTGAAAAAAAATCTTGTTTCCTCCCCTCATTCTTTCTTTTTCAACTATTGAGAAAATTTTTTTATATTTTTTTTGGTTGTTATTTATAACTTATTTAATTATCTGCTTTGGAATAATTTTTGGTGGATACTTGCCAGTTTACTAATATTCACTGCCCACTACCTGATGGTGTCACAAACACACCATCTGTTCACTTGTGCCTTCCAACAGTCTCTGCAGTAGGGAGCTGACTCAAGCTGCAGGTGGTAGGATTGCTCAAAATACATAATCACCAAACTTCTAAATAACAAAACTTTTCTTTCATGTATTTTTTTTTTTTAAACTATATTTGATTAAGGCTTTTTCAGCTACCTTCCTGTTACACACAAACTTACCTCCACCACAAACGAATCTGGTACCGTTATGCTGAAGAAAACAATTGCACCGCTTTCACATTTTTTATGTTGGGTTTTTTTCCTGAAGGATTTCACAGCATTTTTTTCCCATGATCGGGCCAAAACTGTGTGTCCCAGTCCCCGACACATTTGTCTTGATATCCTACTTACCTGCCTACTGGTAAGCACCACTTGCTTGGTATATTTGAGTGATGTGAACACCACTTACCTTTGGTTGTACCCCTGCACCAGCATCTCTGCATCAAAGCCAGATCACAACAGCCTTTGCATCTCCTTTCCCCTCTTCTCCTCTCACTCCTCCACCCCCTTCCGGGTTCTGTCCTCTATGAAAACCACAAAAAAATCCTGCAGCATTTAGGTACATCCATCTTCTGCCTGGGCATAGGAGGTGTATGGACAGTAAACTCAACAGAGCTGCTACTTACCAGACGGAGAACAAGAGTTTGGGGAAGTCACTGGATGCATTTATATGTATAGGTAGTTTGGGCCCAGAAAAGAAAATCTAACCTAAAAAAGGAATTGATAACACTAATAGTTACTAAGTTCAAGTAAGTATAAGTATACCTAAGTTACTAAGCTTAATTTAAGTAAAAGCTTAAGACTGCAAATTCTCTTCTTCACTTGGGAGCAGAAGGAATGGTTGAAAACTGTAGAGCATAGTCCTGGAAACATTTGCTGTTCACTAATGCCCTTGCTTTAGGACTGTCCTCATCTGACTGTCTTGCTTGGTAAGCTTTTGCAGGAATGGTGTATGATCAGCATCTCCTGGTAGAATCCCATGAGAGTTTCCCAGTTGTCCCTGGGATACGACCCATTATGTTATCTAGGACGAGCTCCCCAACGGTGTTAGGCAACTAACTCACACTGGAGTGCTTAGGCACGTTAAATGACTTTGTAAAACTCAAGCTTGGCTCATCCTTTTGCCAGGTTATGGCTGGGAGAGTGGATCTGAAGTCTGGGAACACTGGCTCAGGCCCCTGCTCGTGCAGGACAGTGCTTGCAGCTGGGCTGTTTTGTGGTGGCTGTGCCCTTCCCTTCAATTACTAATGAATTAATCCCTGTTAAAACATTTTCAAGTAAGAAATCTCAGTAGGTTACAAGAATAATAATATAATTCTTTTAAAAGGAAAAATAAAGCAGTATTTTTGGTGGGATAGTGGATATCTCTACAGGCTTTTACTTAAACTCAGTGCAACAGCCAGTGTTATTTCTGCGACTGAAGATTAATTTCTGTGCCATTATCAAATGTAACCCATGAGGAATTAATTGCATTTGTATCCCATATCGAAGTCCTATTTATATAATCAAGCAATCTGGAACAGATAAGCCCCTTCTTGGGAAACCTCTGCTGCTCGACAATATTTGACTTTGCCTCAGACAGGTTATACCCCCCCGGGAACTGGGGAGCTCACTAAAACACCATTTGTAATGCAACGTGACAAATCCCAGAGCCAGGGCGATAATCTCTGCAAACTCTGTACAAACAGCCCCTCTGTCTCAGCAAAAGTGATTAATGGGCCCCGCAGAAGCAGCATACGGCCCTCCGTATTAATTACTTCAGAGGGCCACTAAATGGAAACCCCACAGCCCGCAACGGCTGCGGGGGAAGGCTGGGGGATTTGCGAGGCCAGGCTGGACGTGGCACCCCGTCCTCTGGCTGCAAAGTGGAAGGGCGTGAGGCAGCCTGAGCTCCCCCGGGAGCCCCGGGGACGGCTGCGGAGGTGGTGTGGGGCTCCCCAGGGCGCAGCTCCCGGGGAGCCATAACTCTGCCTGTGCTCAGCGCGGCGAGCGGGACCGTGCAGGCTTCTCCGGGCCGGGCACACGGGCACTGAGGTGCTCCGGGCTGCGGCTCTGCTCCTTCAGGCGCTTCTTGTCCACAGGTCAGAACCTGGTGGATGCGAAAACCTCTGCCAAGCCTGGCTTCAAAGTGGAGCCGGGGAGAGCAACCAGGCGGGGACCAGGAGCTGGAGGGGATGTGGTCAATGCAGAAGGGACCGTGGTTTGCAGTGTTCCCTCTGTCTCTGCCATAACTGACGTGATTTAAAATGCATAGGCCTTTCGTAAATTATTGCAGCTCTACTGCAACGAGTGAAACCGTGCCAATTTATCTCCAGGGAAGATCTAAGCCTAAATGTTTTACAGAGAAAGAAAGAAGATGAGGAGAGAAGTGTGCATTTATCTTTCCAGTACGTTCTCTGGGCCTCATCCAAGGGGAAAATGTCTACATCTTGTCTCAGGACCTTTAAATCCCAGCTGTGGGACTCTGGTTAGAGAACCCCACGGAAAAGTCTTAATGAATTTACCATGGATTTTTTCTAATTCATTAAAAATATGTCAAATCCAGTAAAGCACGCTAGTCTGCCTGTATATTTTTCACTTGTCCCGTAGAAGACTATGGCAGGGATATTGTTACCTACCCAGCCCTCTAGAGTTACTCGGTGATGGCACAACCCCGACTGCTCGTCCAGATGTGATGTATTTATGCCCCACAGGCTGAACTCCCTGTCCTCACACCATAGAAGTGATTTCAGCTGGAAGAAATCATTTGGCCATTCTGACTGTTTGGTGTGATCCAGTGACCACACAGAACTTCCCTGCACCAGGACAGGAATTTTATTGATTATTGATGGTACCACATCAGGTGTGGGGCCACCTTAACTAAGGGAGATATGATCTTCTCTCTCATGTAACAGCCTGTGCCTGTGATGATGGTCCCCAGCAAAGGAGAGGCACAATTCCCTACCCTACATTATACACAAAGAAACAAAGGCAGAAACTACTTTTCCAGTTTACATATGAGGGGTAAAAAATTACGGCATTTTGGCTTCCTTGTCTTGTGATTATCATAATGTCCTAATCAATTCTTAAAGAGTATGTTCATGTGATGGTCACCCTCTTAACCAAAGCAATACACCAGAATGGATAAGCATAGAAACAGATGCCTACCAGGACACTGCACAGTAGGCTGCTTCGTACCAGGGCGGGTATTTTTAAGCACAGGCAAATGAATAGGACAATTTTTCACTTGCTCAAAGCACCCGCTCATTAGGCGTTACACCTGGTTTCTAAAGGCACTGATCTGAGTGAGAGTTAGAAACTCAACAGCTTACAAATCAGCTGTAAAGATAGTACTAAAAATCCTGCAAGTTGTCTGTCAGGACCTTCAAGCACCTTTAAAAATGTGGCGCTCTAAAATTCACCAGTGAAACCTGAACTAAATCTCCACAGGTCACTGTTTTCCTTGCACTACTCTGCCTTGAGAAGAAAAAGCATGAAATGTTTGGAAAATACCATAGCATTTAGCTTTAGAGAGTATGTTCCCCTGAAATTGCCTGGATAAAGGCAGGGCAGCAAGACAGCCACAGCCACAGCAAGGAGGCTGAGGACTCTCTTCTGAGAAATAAGACAGCTTGAATTTTAAAGGGACTTTGTATAAAACAAGCAATAAAATAAAATAATGATTCCAAACTGTTCTGAAGTCTTGCCATGTCTCTGGCTGATTAGTGGGCAGGGAGGGCAGCAAGTGTAGGGGCACTTAGTCCAGAAGGTCTGGAGGGAGGATGCGCTGTGACATCCACATGACGGACTTCGTGTGTGCCACAAACAATTTGATGGAAGTTTTCTACTGGAATAACAAATTCAGAGATGTGGGTATATTAAAAAGAAGAGGGTCTTGTGGAATAGCCCCTCCCCAACATAGGCAGGTCAGAAAAGCAGTGCCTGGCAGTTTGCTGGTGGGAACAAGTGCTTGGGGAGGGGAAAGAGCAGTTGGTCTGGGGGCAGCGGGCTCCTCTTTGTACCACTCCTTTTGTACCTCATGGAAGGAGTCTTTATTCTTCTCTGGGAAGTTTCTAGCTTTTGTGGTATTCGGAGAGAACAGTTAACCCGTAACCGCTGGCAGCAACCGACCGCGAAGAGGCTGTGTTAAAGAGGAACCACTGAGAACTCTCTAAATTGCATTTCCTCAAAATGAAACAGGATGGGATTACAACATCTCCTTGGCATGGGCCTAAAACCAAAATGATCCTTCACTGACTAAATAATTTCATGCGCTGGTTAGGCTACAGCCTGCAGCCTGAGATGGAAAGGAAGCTGGCTTTTCCTGAAATTCTGTCCCTTGCTCTCACGAGAGCTTGAAACAGGGCTAACACAAAGCAATATCTTCCACTGCCACCCTCGGACTCCAGTTTGATTACTCGCTGTGTTAGTTTAGCGATTCCGTGATTTGAACCCATTGGTTTATTGATTTAGTCTTAATTGGAACCCAGATGCAATCACTGTATTGTTCCATATTTAATTAACTTAGCAAAATTGTAGCAGATTAACCCTTGCTGCCTGAAAAGTAAACTCCCTTGCTCCATTTCAATAAAATCCGTCACACCAGTGTACTCTGTCAGACTGCTCCCTGGGTCAGAAGCCCAAGTGCACATGTAATTTAGAATAAGGTATTTCCAGGCTACTTGATTCTTCCTTCAGATTAGTATAAATCCCTCCTGTAATACCTGGAGAGTGAGAGCAGCACAGAAGGGAGCACGGAAAACAAAGCTGAACAGGGGAAAAAGACCTGTTTTCTCATACTACTTATTTTTCCAGGAACACGGTATTGAATCACGTAATTATTTCTAACTTAACTACTGACAGGTAGAAAAGGTTCACAAATATGATTTAGGTATGGACAAAAGAACTGTTCTTATCGGTAGATGGATTTCCAGGTATCAGATTATTCACTGTGGTGGCTTTAAATAATGGTCATAGTTCATATTTGTACGGTACCTTACAGTCAGCTCTGCCTTCTGTCACGTTTGATAAGGAAATAGTCCACTTACTGTATTGAAATTTCAACTGCGAGCCTCTGCAGAGAGTAATCATACGTTTTTAGGGCATTTTCCATTCTGGCTATCTGGTGCTGTTATTGCACTTTTCAACTAGTCGCCCGTGCTTTTTGCAGCATGATCATACCTTTTATTTCTTTCCCAGCACGCGTTCTGTTCGCTGTTGCTCACAGAAATCTCCAATACTGGGTGCCCAGGTACAAAATAAGGCTGCACAGTCCGGACCTGTGGGCCTCTTTTCTTACTGTCCCCACACATTAAACAGTGAGCTCCTACGCTGTGCGCATCCTTCTGGCACTGTCAGAAAGGGGCTGGTTTTCTCCTTCAGTTTCCCTGGCCCTACAAGTATTGTGTTTACGTCTGGTACTCTCGTTTGTATGAACCAGAGCCAAACCGACACACCACAGGCTGAGTACATGCGTTTGTAGGTGAAAAGCCCTATGAGCTGGTTCTCAAATTTGATTTCTGAATCAAACAATGCATAGAAAGCAGGAGGATAATGGGTGTATAGTTTGCCTAGAAAAAGTAGGATGTCTATAAATGAAAAGATGGGTAAGGAACAACCAGAAATTACCAGGATGTTGATGCAGCTCAATTTCAATCTCCAAAACTACAAGCAAGAAAATGAACTACATCTCAATGACTTGTAAAAGAAACTGGGGCATTGACTACAATGAGCTTGAAGCTGCTTTAATGAAATCATTCCATCAGATGTGTTCAAACAGCTGGAAGAAGAAAACTGCTGGTGGAAATACCCTGGGATGAATTGTTCGCCGAAGCAACAGAAACTGCAGAAAAGTGCCAAATCCTTTCAAGTTTCAAGGAGAAAAGACAGCTGCTGACCACACTGGTGCAAAAGAAAAGGTGGCTGCCAAAAAAAAATCAAAGGTTATGAGCCATGAAACATCCACAGCATCAACAGAAGAGATCCTCTCTTCTCAGCAGCTCTCACCAGGACTTTTGCCACTTCTGGGAGCTCATGGAATGGAGGAGAACCAGTGGCTGGAGGTTTCACCGAGCTGGTCCTGCATGTTCACGCAGAAGGGAGCCTCCAGTGATGACAAGGCTGCTCCAAGCAAGCCCCTGCTGGTCCTGTTGTTGCAACTGGGATGCACTGGGGACTCCTGTGACCTGCCAGGACAGCGGATGACGGAGGAGGAAGGTGGCTTTGATCGACCCATGGCAGGGTTTGCCAGAAGCCAGCACGGCAGCCCCAAGGCTTTTGTTTTCCTGTATTTGATGTGTTATTGTAATGCTGTCAATATTTGAGCTAATTTTTGATGCAGAACGAGTCCATCTGCTCTCTGCTAATGGAAATATTTCATTTATCGTCATGCTTTTTCCAGTTTTCAAACTTAGGCTGCTGAGAGAGCTCAAAGGTAATCCCATGCATCTTGTGTGTGGGATAGAGAAAACAGAAAGGCCACAGCACTGCTAGCTCACCCACTCATCCCTTCACAAATCCCTGCTTTCCTGATAAAGTGCTTTACAAACTAACATTATATACCAAAAAGATTAAGCTTTGGAAATGAAGGAAGCAGCTGGGTCACAGCTTGGTGTGCAGTGGGGGAACGGTGACCGGAAAAAATCCTGCTTAATATCAAATACAATGGGAACTTTATGGCATATTGTAGGAGACACTTGGTTATTTTACATCTTGTACAATGGACCACCCTCACTCTATTCACACACACACCCCCCCCCAAGTAAATTAGACAATACTTAACTTTCTCCCATGGAAGAGTGAGAGGCTGGGTCAACTCAGCCGGAAGAGATGTGGTTCCAGAGAGTCCCCACAGTTTCAGTTCAAAGCTCAGATCAATCAGGTATTCCTGTGCCTTAGAATAAAGGCTTGTAAATATGTACTTGCCACCTGATTCTCTTTGTAATATATCCAGGGGGTATGTCTCAACAAGTGATAATTGGAAAACAACCACATGTGAGAAATCACCTTCCTTCAGAAAGGAGACAGCCAAAAATAGAGCTGAGCAGATCACAGCCCGGGGCACTCCAGGATCTTTCCACATGAATGAGAGCGAGTGGAAGTGAAATGGCAAAATCAGAGCTGATGACAGCCTGCCTGCCTGCTAGATGTGACCTGCAAATGGATTTTAAAACATTTCCAACCACTATCACAAGTCAGGCTGCAGATCCTTGTTACCTGCATGCAGAAGGACATTTTAGAGGGAAACGGGTGGCTTTTTTTCTGGCTCTACCTCTTGGTAGGTATGAGGTATGCCCAAAGTCCTTGGTTTGGTCTGTGGTACCTGCTATGCATCTTTCTGTGCCAAGCACTCTCGCTTCGAGTTCAGCAAATCATTTTAGGAATCATGAAACTGCCATTTCCATCAGACGTGAATGGTGTGCCAGCCCTGGCTCCACGCGAGGAAGCAGGATCCGGCATGGGTGGTGGGTCAGACGAGGAGGCTCCTGCTCCCTTGCCAGCTAAAGCAAGAAGGCAGCACATAAGTTAGCTGACCCAACTGGCTAATGGCTTCATAATGTTTGAACGTTAATGATATTTGAATGTTAATTGTGTTGTCTCAGCATAAGGAATATCTACCAGTTCCCTTAATCTCGACAAATCAGCTTTTCAGTTTCTGACAGTGTCATTTATTAGTCTTACGTTAAACCGTTAGGTTTAAAAATAGGCCTTGAAGGGGGAGCGTTGGGTCCTGCCTGGGAATGGTGACAGGGTGAGATTATTAAACCTCCTCTGGCACAAGGAGGAATAAGGAGAGAGTGAGCGGGCAGCTGCCGCCGGCCCAGTGCAGTCCCCAGGGGTGAGGCCAGCACTTGGTTGCAGAGGGTCACATCTGCCCTCATCCTCTTCCCATGGGGTGATGAAGACCATCGTTCCACACCACCATTTCTGTTCGTTGCAGCACTTGCTGGCAAGGGAGAGAGAGCAGTGACACACCACTGGCTCCTGGGGGACGTGATCACCAAGACTGTGGGGTGTCCCCTGGACAGCCCAGCTCCATAGTCCTGAACTCCAGGACCAAAACTCTGACTTCACTGAAATCCATCGGGAAATTTCCACTCGCTTCAACAGCACTGGCGTTTCAGCCCATTTTTGCTCCATGTGACAAGATGCCACGCTTTCCTGGAGTGACTGTTTTTGTCCATGTAGCAAAATTTCCATTAGTGTTGGACAGACTTTCACCTGCCTTTGGCCTAGAGCAGGTGAGATCTCCATAGCTGGATAAAGAGAATGAAACATTTATCCTGTAGTTTGAATTTAATAAAGGAGAAGAAAAAGGAGAAGAAAAAGAAATAGAGGAAGACAGAGGAGGTTAGGACACTTGAAATGAGAAAGTCCCAAGGAGATGGAGTATTAGAAAGAAAATAGGTCAAAGCTGCACAATGGGTGTATCACCAGGCTCTGTTAATTTTGACATAATTGTGTCAGGGATGTTTTCTCTAAGTGAGTGAAGTATACAGTAAGCTGCCCATACAGTTACATGCACATACAAGAGTAAAATACCTTGTCGTAATTTTTGCCAGAAATTTCCAAGTATGCTAAGAACACAAGGAAATGATTTTTTTTTCCTGGTTCCATTTACTGTAGGAACATTCTTTTCCCCCTGTTTTATGATAACCCTGCTCTGAGTGTGGGACATCAGTTGGATTCATTGTACTTCATTTGTCAAGTTTTCAAAGATACACAGAAGACATCCCTCGAGGGATGAGAAGTTCTGATACTTAGAGAAATAAAATTTAATATCTCCTTTGCTGGTGTAATGGAAAATTTTATTACTTTCAGAAATATATTTCAAGTTGGGAGACAAAGGTTGTAGGCAGATCATTCGGAGAAAATTGTGTTTTATTTAAAATGGATATAAAAGTAGATTAAGTCTCTTCCCATACATTAATGCAACATACTTTAGTCTGCTTCAAGAAGTCTGACCAGCTTGTGAAAAATGTGAGCTTGTACAACCAATAGTCAAGTTCATCAGGGGACATCCTACAGGTAAGCCCAGTGCTTGCATGAAAGCATCCTGAGCACTGGGAAGCATCTGCAAAACCAGACAAAAGAAAACAAAACTAGACAATTAGAAAATCCATGGTAACTGCAAAAATACATATGACAAACAGTAGGGCAAAAATCTCAAAAGCTGTAAAATAGCGGAGCAGCAGTAACTTCAGCAGACAAACTGGAACTGGTGTTTTGGAGCACAGTTTTGTCTCCTGCTCTTCTGGCAGTGCCTACATAATCGGCTAAGATTTGATACCATTGCCTGAAATTTAGTTAATATCTCAGAGTAAAACGCTGTCCTCTGGTGTTAACGCTCTTCTTACTTGCCAGTGGACTTGCAAAGCAGAGAAGGTAGGACATGACCTGTGAAATTCAGCTGTGGTGAGTCTCTTACTTAGATGGGACTCTGATCACCAGAAGAGCCTGAGATATCCATCTCAGTGCCACAAAGGGGTGCAAAGATAGGTCCAGCGCAGCCCTGTGATGGGCTGTAGTTGGCACTGCTGTTAAGGAGGCTGGCTGTCACGGGTGCTGCTCTGCGACGGTGACAAGGTGCATCAGAGCTGCCTGAGCCTCCAGGAACAAACAGGTTGAGAAATAACAGCTTCCAGAAAAAGAAAATAGTCTCTTTCTGAAGGATATCTGGGAGTGATGCTGTTGTTAAACTGGTGCCATCAAAAAAAAAATAGTCCTTGACTACAGGAAAATCGTTGGTGCCCACCCCCCACCCCCCCCCAAATTCTTCTGAACAAATCTGTTCTGCCACACAGAATGCTGTGAGAATTCCCAATGCTCACCAATACAAACTCCTCTGAACAATTGTCCCCCAGTCCCAGCGTACATCAAGGCCACTGTCCTTGTCTCCATCCTTCAGGACAGTCAACTTCGTCCCATACTGCATACATGGACAGTGCATGAATGTCTCCCTGCCCAGGAGGTTTCCCAACACAGCTGTACTGGAGTGAGCCATCTTCCTTCCTGATGTTTCTTTTAGGACCAAAAGCACCAGGTTCTTCTGTGTGTCCCAGTGTTGCCGCCAACCGGCAGCATTTTGTACCAGGGAACAGGCCGTGCATGGACCTAGATCAGCAAGCAACACTCACGTACACTTTCAACTTGATGGACAATCTGAAAAACTGGAATGTCATTTGAACACTGCTTCCGTTGCATCTACAAGAGAAAACTAGAAACAAAGTGATTCATATGGGGAAAATGCAGGAGGGAACTCTTCTATGCTACTGGAGCTGGATTTGTGATGCTTCACTAAACTAAGTGTTGCTGTTGATGGCAGATGTGTGCCAGAAGTACTCTGGAATGGGAATTTATGGGAGTGAAGAGATAGCAATTGCCAGAAAGGGTGGGAATAATAGTCCTCCAAGGGCTTTCTTGTAAAGAACATTCCCTGCTGAGCTGCTTCCTAACTGGATAATTTAAAACGAGATTTTATATTCTCTGTCCAGGATATTTAGCTCCTATGGGTTGTTTTTATCAGTTGAGTAGTTTGGGTAATTCCCTTTGCTACCTGTGATTATCTCCAGGGTGGCTGGCTTGTCCTTTCTTGGGAGGTTTGTGCTCCATTGCTGATGTTATAGAATCATCACAGAATGGTTTGGGTTGGAAGGGACCTTAGAGATCATCTAGTTCCAAGCTCCCTGCCATGGGCAGGGGCACTTCCCACTAGGTCAGGTTGCTCAAAGCCCCATCCAGCCTGGCCCTGAACACCTCCAGGGAGGGAAGCGCTAGTTCTAGCTACCCTGAGTCTCCTAAAACCTTCTGAAACCTGCCCTTGCTCAGGAGCAGTCCTTCACCATCTCCCCTGGCTGTAAATGCCACCCTGAGAAGCACAGCTTTCTGAGTGTGTGGATGACCTTGGCCTCTAGGATTTCAAATGAAGGCTCCAAAAAAGCTAGTTAAACTAAATCTAAATTAAGAAGGAAGTGGACAATTCTTTTCAAAGTTTTGCCACGTATCTAAATTACGTGGGAGCATTGTTAAGATGTGGTTTGGTTCTAACTAGCAGGGTGAAGTGACCCAAGAAGCCTCTTTGGCCTAGAAGACCTTTCAGATTTGAGGATAGAAGAGGAAGGGAATAGAAAAAGTCTCAAAATCTGTTTTCTATACAACTAAACTTCTCCATGGCAAAGAAAGCATATGGTATGAATGCAGAAACTCATTAGTGCAGACCTTTGGGAGACACCACGATTAAGCAAAACAGAGCCAGATGAACATTTGAGAGAAACAACAAATTGCCAATGCTGGAGAAAAATAACTGAGAGCCAAATGACTACAGTTGCAGATTCATGAAAAGAATATTCAGGAATGTGATTTCTGAGAAAGACATTTTCCAAGAAAGGTTTCTGGCTCTGTGAGACCAATCCAGGCACGGAGGGAATAGGTTAGCTCAGTCCTCAGTGGTGGTACGGACAGATATTTAGGTTGGTAGGAGATAGCTGATAACGTTTTTATGTGGACTGTTTCCACCACATAGTACTTTAGGTTTTTCAAGAATTTAAGATCCTTCCCTGGACTACTTAGATTCTTGATCCTTTTAAAGTGTCGTCCTCTAAAATTAAAATATCAGTGCAGAAATGCCGTGAAGACAAGTTTTCTTCCCCTTGCAGAAGGAAATAAGGAGTCACAATGGAAGATAAATAAACGTGACCTCACACACATCCTTCAGTCGGCAGGAAATTAACTCCTTTAAATCTTCCTTTCTTGGCCTTTTGCCCACTGTTCCATGGCTTTTATCAAGAACTGATACCTACCAGACTTTATTGTGCTTCTAAACCCTATGCCTGAAAAAGAAGATCTAATTTAGCTTATTGGAGGAAAAAAATATGGAGAAACTACAATTTGTAAGGGATTATTTTAAATGCTAGCTACTTCTACTACATTTAACTGGGATCTAGAAACTGGTTATAGGAGGATGTGTTTTAAACATGTGCAGACTATGCATTGTAGTGATGACTTGTCAAATTGTGAGCCAATTAGTTCTGCAATCAAACCTCACAAATGTAGCGCCTCATTGCTACCTGTACCTTTTGGTTAAGCTGGATTTCTCTGTGCTGTGTTTGGAACAGAATTATTTTGGACAGCATTAATTAGAAGCTGAAATTTTCAAATCATATACAGTTTTTGTAGCAGACTAGTCCAATGACCTTGAGACATTATTTTTTTTGCTTTATATGTCAGTCCCAAATTTACTTTAACATTTTAAGTTATCTTTTTGGATTTAAAACCTGGTGCTAACTTGGAACCTCTCCATTGAAGTAGGTGGAGGAGTCATGGATGAGCATTCATTGCTCACATCTGTGTAACGTATGGATGAAACAGGCTTGATTTCTGATTGAAAGTTGTATTGTTTTCACATTCCTACTATAAAGCATAAAGACATCATTTTTTGTCCCTCGCCATGGGCCTTGTCCTGGTATTCTAGTCTAAGTCTTACCCAAGTGAGGAAGACCTGACTGCGCATCAGTGAGTTGGGTGTAAGGACTCTGTCCCAACAGTGAGGCTCCTAGTCAGACATGCTGTCTCCTTCTGACTCCTCGGCTCTGCCTCTGGCAGGTCGTGCTCTGACGGGGAACAGAGTTTTGGCTTTCTTCTGCAGCTGCGACATGCTCGAGGTGATGAGACATAGAAGTGAAATGGCAGGGCACACATCTTATTCATCTTTACGGGGTTCTCTCACCTGGGCTTCACCCACCCTGGTTGGCCATGATCGGGCTTTCTAGTGGGACAGGCTGGGAAATTGCTCTGCTGGAGAGGAAGGATAGTGGCATTTCGTAGTCCAGGTGACTGGCCAAGTGCTGTTCATGGAGGAGTGTTTACACACATGTCCTCACACGGTACATCCCTTGTCAGCTCCAATAGAGCTGGTAAACCCTGAGTCCAAGGCTGTCAGGGAACTCTCAGCAGCTCACACTTGAGTACCAGACCTGGGGCCTCTGTGTAAGAGCATCCATTTTCTCTTTGGGCAGAAGAACACTCAGGCCAAGGTTTTTACTTGTGTGCTCAGAAATGATGTGTGAGCCAGTCGCGACACTGGAGGAATCCAACAGCTGTGGTACCCATCTTGAACAGTGATGTCTCTCTCTCAACCAGACACAAATGTTGATACCATGTGCCCATTTTCTCCACAGATGGCAAGTTATGAACCACACGCAGTGCATTGCCATGTATCCAGGCATTCTGCAACCCAGCTCCTCTTACCGTAAGGAAGAAAGTGTTAAGTTCAAAAAATTGCTGTTGTTACCTAAAACCACACACATTAATACAAAAATCAAAGTGCCACACTTAGGAGGTAGGAGCATGTAACCACCAAAATCCAAAGAATAAGAGTAGTCTCGTCTTTCCTTCCAGTATGGTAAGCATGTTTTGGTTGTGTTTTTCTACTGAGGATGCCCGATTTGCATGTGAGGTGAAGGTGTGCTTTGCTTTCCAATGCAGAATGAGCACATGTAGCCTTGGTTCCAGCGGCCAGTCAGTCTCACCTTTGTGCCTGGCAAGATCATGGAGCAGATCCTTCTGGAAACTCTGCTAAGCCACGTGGAAAATAAGGTGATCGGTGGCAGCCAGCATGGATTCACTAAGGGCAAATAGTGCCTGACAAATTTGGTGGCCTTCTACAACAGCATTATAGCGTTGGTGGATAAGGGGAGAGCAACTGACATCATCTACCTGGACTTGTACAAAGCATTTGACACTGTGCCACACGACATCCTGGTCTCTAAATTTGAGAGACATGGATTTGACCAATGGACCACGTGGTGGATAAGGAACTGGCTGGACAGTCGCACTCAAAGAGTTACATTTAATGGCTCCACGTCCAAATGGTGAGCAGTGACAAGTGGTGTTCCTCAGGGGCTGGTACTGGTACTATTTAACATCTTTGTTGGCAACATGGACAGTGGGATTGAGCACATCCTCAGCAAGTTTGCCAACGACACCAAGCTGTGTGGAGTGATTGACATGCCGGAGGGGAGGGATGCCATCCAGAGTGACCTGGACAGGCTTGAGAGGTGGGACTGTGCAAATCTCATGAAGTTCAACAAGGCCAAATGCAAGGTCCTGCATGTGGGCTGGGGCAATCCCATGCACAAATATAGGCTGGGCAGAGAACAGATTGAGGAAAGCCCTGAGGAGAAGGACTTGGGGGTGTTGGTTGATGAAAAGCTCAATGACCTGGTAATGTGCACTTGCAGCCCAAAAAGCCAACCGTATCCTGGGATGCATCAAAAGAAGCGTGGCCAGCAAGTCGAGGGAGATGATTCTGCCCCTCTACTCCACTCTCGTGAGACCCCACCTGGAATATTGCATCCAGCGCTGGAGCCCTCAGGACAGGAAAGACAGAGGAGGCCATGATGATGATCAGAGGGCTGGAGCACCTCTCCTATGAAGAAAAGCTGAGAGACATGGAATTGTTCAGCCTGGAGAAGAAAAGGCTCCAGGGAGACCTTATAGCAGCTTTCCAGTATCTGAAGGGGGCCTACAAGAAAGATGGAGAGGGACTTTTTAGAAGGGCATGTAGTGATAGGACGAGGGGTAATGGCTGCAAACTGGAAGAGGGTAGATTTAGGTTAGATATTAGGAAGAAATTTTTCACTCTGAGGATAGTGACACACTGGAACAGGTTGCCCAGAGAAGCTGTGGGTGCCCCATCCCTGGAGGTGTTCAAGGCCAGGTTGGATGGGGCTTTGAGCAACTTGGTCTAGTGGAAGGTGTCCCTGCCCATGGCAGGGAGGTTGGAACTAGGTGATCTTTAAGGTCCCTTCCAACCTAAACCATTCTATGATTCTACAAAATCTGGTCCTTTGACAGAAAAAGTGTTGGCCCTAAAATTAAGTGGAAAAGTCTCTGTTACAGCTGAAAAGCTGGGCCTCAGGGACCATGGAGATAGAGAGGGGTTTCGAAGAAAGACCACAGAGACAGCCTGTTCATGTTTGCACCCATGGATCTTTTGAGCAGGAGGGTAACTTTGTCATATCCTTGTCCCAGCAGCTGAACTGCAGGCCCTGGCTCTCATCCTGCTGAATCCACCTCCACAGTTGGCAGACCTTATGCCTCCACCTTATGTGTGATGAAGACCCGCAGTTCTCTTGCCTTTAGTCCAGCCTCAGGCCTTCAGGGCCCTATGGCTCCACCGTATGTATGCCCAGCACAGCTGGCTGGATGTGGTACCCGCCATATTTCCCTCAGGGCGTGAATGATCTGCACATCACACTGAGCCACAAAGGCCCTTCCTGAACAGAAATGGCATTACCAAGTAGTAAGAGCAAAGTCTGCCATAAATGCAAAATAATTTTAGGTAAGGTTATATGTGTACTTATCTAGCCAGACGTAACGCTCAGCTCTGAGGCAGGCTCAGCCTCCTCCTGCCCTGGGCTGTGTGTTTTGGGGGCAACCAGCATCTCCCCTCCAGGGAACTGGGAGCTCCCAGATGAGGACGGGGAGTCCGAGCTGCGTCGAAAACCTCCTCCGCAGCTGTGTGCACCAGGGGCTGAGCCGCTGGCTCAGGTGTGCCTCATCAAAAGCAGCTCACTGGTAACCAGTGAAACCTATCCAACATCTACAGCGCTGCGGTGGTCATGTCACCCCTGCCAAGGGAACAGTGCAAGGGAGATAGGGGAACGACGGTGGCTTTGCTGCTGATGTGAGTGATGGTTTAAGCATTCCTGATACGTTCCTCTCGCATGCAGCAGATCTGCTCTCCTTGGGCTTGGTTTTAAACCTTTTTTAGCATTTGGGCTATCTGCTCAGCTCCAAAGAGAGCCTCCCTGTACTTCCACAGGCTCGATGGTGAAGGCGGCAGAGATCCCAGCCCAAATTCACACCGCGGGGAGCAGCCTGCCACAATTAACGAACTGGAACTACTTCTGACAGATGTGAAGATGAAACTTAGCACTGGAAGCACCCGGTGTCTTCCGCACTTATTTCAGTCTTGAGAAACGATCAAGGAAAACCTGCAGCGTGTGTTGCTAAGTGGCTGCCACCATAACAAACCTTTTCATGCCTTTTCTGGCTCATTGCTGCCTCCCTCAGCATCATCAAGACTAGCTACAAGTTTGCATTCACATAATTATAAAACGCAAAACGGTACATTCAGTTTATTTTCAGGGCCTCTCATCAGTTATTTGACCAATCAGAGAAACATTCCTAAGTTAAGCATCAAATTTGGCTTTTGAATCCAAACGCTAAGCTGCTTCTCCTATTTTTTCTCACAACATTGACTGTGGTTTGTTATTCCTTAAACATCAGCATTTCTTTTGTTTTGGAGATTAGTCCCGTAGTCAAGGAATATGAGAAGCAATTTAATTTGTACAAAAACAAATTCAGGCTGAGCTTTTCTGCAAAAATGCTCAGCGGTGGAACAGTTTATGGTATCCTGATCCCTTTGTTTCAGAGTTAAAATCCGCTGCGATGTGTGGCACACGCTGCCTGTGAAGCGCACGTTGACGCCAGTTCTGGCTGACTCTCAAGTAACACGAGGATGGGATATATTAACTTTCACAAAATGAACAGAAAACTAGTGCAGACACATCTGCTGGCAGAGGCTGGACATGAGCTTTGTCGTAGAAATACCTGATTTGAAGGAGAACGTTCAACTTCTGCCTCGGAAAAGCAGAACATTAACAGTGGCGCGCAAGTTGAGGATAAACATGCCGATCCACCATTTTTAGGCAGTGCCGGGACTCCTGAGTTCAAACAGCATTATTGTGAATAATTTTCTTGAGACTGATTTAACACACATGCATGGTTGGCGCAGCCATCCAAAAAAGCAATCTTTACCCCTTCCCTTCTCTCTTCTCCTGCCTGGTGCTTCTTGTGTTATGCTGGCACAAGTTTCTGTACGGCTGCCCAGTGCGCAGGAATACAGGAACTGATCCAGCTGGAGGAAAAAAAAACCCAAACCCATGTTTCTTTTGGTGGGTTTTACCCTGAATCAGTTCCCACCATCCCCAAACCTAGAGAACTAAATTGGACAAATAATTGCCAGCACTACCTGGGCACTGCAAGGCAGGGAAGGGGAAGGTAGTTTAATTTAGAGAGGAGTCCTTCCACGGAGACTGCTGCTGGCTTTCAACCCCCGTCTGCTCTAGAAGGATGCTGAGCGTCAGGAGCAAATCTGTGTTTCTCATCACACGTATTCTTGATCAATGTCCAACAACATTTATGAACATCCATGATTAAAGGTCAACCACAGGGTCCTCAATTATTTAGTGTTAGTTTGAGGCTATGGTATAATGTTTAANGGGGAGACTGGGGAGGGGAGTAGAGACCTTGCTCGTGACAGCCAAACTCCTCCTTGTATCCTTCCTGGCTGCTGGGGAATAGCCAGGGCCAAATGAAATTGGAGGGTGTGTTCTCCCAGAAAGTTTCTGGCACTTAATTCCACTTATAACACAACATTAACATTAGTGTTTGGCTAATAGGAATATTTTCTCCTAGCTGAGTTTTGGAATATTTTTTTTTTTTGGACTCTGTATGAAAATGTTTTGGAATAAAACAAATGTAAAAACTGCTCCTGTGAGTACAACGAGGGAAAACCTTCCCTTTTTCTACCTCCTTCTGTCTCTCCGGTGGCTTTATCAGACGTTAGCAAGAAATGCAGAGAATTGTCCTTTCTTCATTGTGTGTTGGGACAATCTATTTCTGGTCCTTTAGCTTTTCTATATATTCATCCCGCAGAAGTTCAGAGTGTATAGCCTAGCCCATTCTTGTAGGTATAACAAAAGAAGCTTTGAAAAAGCACAAGCAGGAACATGATAACCACTTGAGGAAATGTGTTCCACAAGTAGTGGACACTTGAGAGCTTCAGAAACAGAAAAACTTACCAGAACCCCACTCCTCCCCCAAAAAGTCATCTGTTATGTACCACCACACAGACACACGTGCGGCAGCGGGATGACAACAGCGAGTGGAGAAAAAACCCTGCGAAGTTTGCCCTCCTTTATTTGCATGAAATAAAGCAGAAAAGGCAATCTAGTGTCTACAAAAGACGGGCACAGCTCAACATCCTCAATGCCACAAGCAAAGTTGCACACGACAGCTACCAGTTAGGTTGCTAACCAAGTTGGTTTAAAATCCTGAAGTATGAGTTCCAGCAATACCTTCAGCCCATACTTTTTGCTAATTAGAACCTGCCTTATAAATGTCTTGGGAGTTATGAAGAGTCCTCTGCTCCTACTCCTCCCAGAAGCAGAGTGCCATTTAACCTACAGCTGTAGGTAACATTACCTGCCTGCCTTCCTCCCATCTGCTCCTGTTGGGATGAGGACAGAGCTCTCGCGGGGGAGAACTGGAGCAGGGTGTCTTCAGGGTGGTCAGACGCACAGGGCAGGAGTTCATTCAACGACTGAATCTCCTTGCAGGAATATTTCCTTAAGATTCATGAACTGTTTTCCTTTTCACCCACCAAAAAGGAGTGATTTGGAAAGCAGGGCACGCACAGTAGTTGCTGATGTAAGTACTCAAGATTTGCAGACAGAACAAACCTGCTGCCAGTAGGGAAGATGGAGCACTGGGAGGTATTCAGAGCAGTTCCTTCCCCTCACTGCTGCTGTGTAACACTGTCGCCAAACACAGGAGAGACATTCCAGCCTGAATGGTAAAGCAGCAAGGAATACATTTTACAGCAATGTTACCGAACCAATCTAAATCCCTCACAAGATTGGATTCTGAAAAGTAGATGGTGTTACTCACTGAGCTCTGCTAGGAAAAAGCTTCTTATCTAGTAGAAACTAACTGAATGCTTATGGTTAATTCCTTTAAAACTGTTTAGACATTTATTTGAAGAGGAACTATAATAAAATGCAGATGCTGTACTTTTTCTTTAAGTACTCCAATATCTCTGTAAAGAACAGCAGTCATAGGACAAACAGAATAAATGCTGTGCCACAGATCGTCTTTCTGCATCTCATCACGTCTGCACAGAGTAGGGAAATATACTTCTTGTAGATACAGGAGAAATACAGAGAGCAAATGGTTTGTCTATCAACATTCCTTGGACCTTATTCAACAGCTGATCAGTATATTACTGTGAAGCCGCTTTCCAAGAAACCTAAGTCTGTCAGTACTACTTGCAGGCCGTGTTAAAGACTCCTGTTTGTTATACAGCAGAGCCTGCATCGATTGCCTCGGGTTAGATTTAGTGTTGTCACAAGTATGATGCATTTGTGCAAAATCTTGTCGTGAGTGCCGATCACAGTGGTGTAACAGAGCAAAACTTGTAAGAGTGTCCTAGATCATTGATATAATAAAAAGGCAGAAGAGCTATCTTTCATGATAGTGCGAGTACCCAAGTTCCCATACCTCTCTCCCTTACAGAGCTTTAACCAAAGGAAAGAAAAATCAAGTCCTTATGTTCCAGTGCAGATACGTTGTACCCATACGCACACACTCAAGCTAGCTCAACAGAGGCCACCCTGCGTGCCACAAGACTTACAGCACAGGCAGAATCAGCCCAACCGCTTCCACAGGTAGCTCAAAAGCAGTACAGTCACCTTTGTGCAGAGCCCAGATTAAGGCAGTTTATTAGATCCAGGCTGGTTCTTCAACTTCCAGAGACAGCCCACATGGAACAGAATTCATGACCCTGGGCTCCACACAAGCTCTGCAGGTAACCCGAGTGACATGCTGCTTCTACAGGCTTGGATCCAAGTGTCTGGATCTACCAGGAGCACGCAACTTCAGAAGCGCCGACATACCCACATACAGAGGCAATTCTAGAAGCAAGGAAACAGTAGAGCTAAAAGAATTCAAGCTGGATGTGTTCTGGCATTCAGAAGGGACTGGCATGGAGATGAATCGCATTTTACAGACAGTCTCTCCTAATTTTCCGCACAGACATTCCTAGCACAGAATGCTTGAACAAAACCACAGTACAGCCACTAAAACAATTCTTCCTTCCTAATGGCAAGAAATCTATTTACATATTCAAGCTTTAAATCTCTCACACAGCTAAATCATTAGACTTCCACTCCAAACACCAAAATAAGCAACCTGTAAATCCTGGTTCCCTACTACAGAAATTAACGGTGTTCAAGCAAGATACAGAGCTAATACATAACAGCTTATAACACAACTTTTATTAGAAAAGTTATACATAACAGCATCAACTATTTTCAAGAATATTAACCTTGAAAAGCAACAAAAACAGACTAAAAATGTGTAACAAGAAACTAATGACCTTTTCTATAATTAAACATTCAAGTTATCTACAATGTCTCTTTTTACAAAGGGGAGAATCATGGTTTTACAGGCACATCATGTTGAAAATAAAGCTGCAGTAACTTTTATACAATTAACTTTTTCAAGGATTATTAAAACATGGTCATGATGTAGTCTCAGGTTGTTGTTGTTTTTTTTTAAACATTCACATAATTTTACAGTTGAGTATACACTGAAATTTCAGAGTCCCAAAATTATTTCACCAAAGTGCCAACATTAAAACCAGAACCATCAGTGTGAATAATTTTGCCCTAAAAAAAGTTAAGACAGGTTTCCATAATCAACATATTCACATAATTTCTGGTGCTACCTGGTCTAACAGTAAAGCTTCATTCTTTATAAGTAAAATCAAATGGGACTTCTTTTGCAAAACTGGTAAAATGTTTTGAACATAGGAGTGTGCATTATTGGAAAAATTGATACTAAAACCATAAATATATCCAAAGAGCCATTAATACGCTACACAATTAAGTGGAACTGTGCCTGTTTGTACTGTATATTCAAGTTTGTTGCCCTTTCGGTACAGGTGGTATCTGAATTTAGCATCTTTACAAAGGCAATCTGTTCAACTTCTCTTTTTCTTTATCTTCATATGCCTGCTTAATAAAAATCAGATAATTTACAATCTAGAAGTCTGTTTTAAAAAGTCTGGAGTTTATATACAGCTCTAACAAACCTAAAGCATTTTGATATCTTAAAGGTTTAAATGAAATGACTAGAGTTTTTATTTAACGCTTATTAACAGTAATTAGCCATTATCAGTAGTGGACCGTAATGAGGTGATAAGTGAAAAGGAATGTTTCGTCTAAAATGCTTAACACGTGTTCCGTCCTTTCATGTATGTAATAGTATCACAGAGAGGAAGTGCTTTCCACAGACACCCGTTTCCCCTTAGCATCAAGGGCTACAAAAATCCAACTGCAAAAATGCAGTGACAAAGCAAGCTGACGAATCAGGCACTACCTTTCATACTGGCAGCTGTAAGAGACCCACAGTATGCACAGAGATCTAGGGAAGGGGAAAAAACCCACTACTATGAGAAGCAGACCGAACATTTTAGACGAGTTTGGCAAAGTTTTTAATCAGACAATAGGTTGGCCATTCAGGTTTACTCGTATAGGTTAAAAATATCACTATTGAATCAACTAGTCAAATTATCGTAAGACATTTTCATCGATACTCAACATTACATGCACCAATATTGCACACATCTGCTCTGAGTTGTTAAAACAATCTTCACCCGGGTCCTTGAGCTGTCTGGTTTCTGCAGCTGGAACTCAAGCCACCCACCCAGCAGTTTCACTAAAAATTTAAGTGGTAAATTTAAAATACAAAAACCAAAATAACCCAAAAAGAAAACCAAGGACTTTATACAGACAATAAAATCTAAATTTTCTGCAATGGTCTTGTGGGCCCTACAGATGGGGCAATACATGTACGCACTAGTGAAACGAACACTAGCTCTGCTGTATCTAACCATTCAAATAATATGAAATCTGGGACCAGGTGTTGCAATGATGTCACTGTAAGGCTCCTCCTGTGTCAGCTCTATAGCTTGCTGTTTTTTAAGTACCAGGAAACTGTAGAATTTTGCAGCTGCTTGTTTTCTATTCGTATTTCTGCACAGCTCAAGCAAACTGATAGATTCTGCTCCAGTCTTAGCAAGAGCTCTCTGAAAAACACAAACATTGATACCACAAATTAAATAGAGAACTACACACAAACAAGAAAGTCCATTGGCAAGATTCTGTTTGTTGTCACCTCCAGGACACCGTGAGGGACTGGGAAGGACTCGACATTGGATGGGGACATTACAACATGTACATAAAAATTTCTATATGGATCTTATTTAAATGAAACCAAGTAGGCTTCCCAGAGATGTGTGAAAAATCAATCTTGAATCTGTGCAACTTATAGTCACTTGTTCCAGAAACACTGTAGTATACCACAAGATTTTCTTTCTGCACCAACAGCTAGCCAGTCTCTTGACTACAGGACCAATATTTTTAAATAGGAACAAAAAAATCCTGGTTTATTTCTCAAAATAACTCCAAAAATAATCATGATCTATTGTTTAAAACAAAATTTCAAGAGCTAAGGTTCTTTTAAAAAATGCATAATTTCCCCTAGGTGAAAGCCTGTTTATTTCTAAAACTCCACTGTTTGTCTGAAACTCAGTACACAGAGTCGCTTACATTTTTTCAAAGTCTTGGCCAGAATATTTTAAAAAAAAAAAAAAAAATCAGGAAGATACATCTGTTTGCTGGCTAGAACAACAACTGACGTCTTCAATTTAAAACAGAACCGTCTGCTCTGGAATATCTACTAGATGAAAAGATATCAGGCTGTCCAAAATAAATGACTTTATATTAAATCCCATTACAGACTTAATGTCTCAGCCATTCAGTGTGATGCTCTTTCGGGCACACGGAAGACAGACTTAAAAAAAAAAAAAAAGAAAAAGCTAGACATGGTCCAAAGAGAATTCTGAAGCTCTTTTCAGAAACTGTGATGAAACGTTCAGAGAGAAAAACGTTACATTACATTAGTGACTACCCATCTGTATACTTCACAAGTTATTTTTAAGCAACAGGTATACTAGTTTGGGCTGGGACAGAGTTTATTTTCTTCGCAGTAGCTCATACAGTGCTGTTTTGGATTGGAGCAAATGTTTTCATTTTGGAGCAAGTAGGCTGGGGTGCACAAGAGGGGACACAGCCAGGACAGCTGACCCCAAAGGGGTCAGTACGTCGTGCTCAGTAATAAATGCTGGGGTAAAGAAGTGGGGTGTGTGCGCATTCGGGGTTGTGGCATTTGTCTTCCTGAGTAACTGTTATGTGTAATGATGTCCTACTTTCCTGGAAAAGACTAATTGTTTTCCTACTGATGGGAAGTAGTGAATGAATTCCTTATGTTGCTTTGCTTGTGCACACAGCTTTTATTTTACTTATTAAACAATCTTTATCTCAACCCACATGTTTTCTTGCTTTTGCCCTTCTGATTCTCTCCTCCTCATCCCACCAGGAGGTAGTGAGTGAGCAGCTGTGTGGGGCTTCGCTCATTACCAGAGTTAAACCCCAATAACAGTTTAAAACAATCTTACTTAAACTACTGAAATTCTTGCAGGTGAGCAAAAGAACTAACTTAAATCATATTAGTTTACAATGTAATCTGAACTAAACTTGTGTATTGAAGTGTCATAAAGGCTCTTTAGGAGTAAAATCAAGGTTTCATTGCTTAAGAGACATAAGCAGGTAGTTCTTGCGATATAACTTTAGCAACATTTTCCAAAAACGTAAAGCTTTTGCTTGATTACACATTTTTTGAGAAACTTCATAGAATACAAAATACTACTTTACTGAAAACTCAACAGCATTCACCCCTCCTCCCAAGTTCACTACATTGGAAGTGCAGAGATACAATAAGGACAATGTGCTTTTATCAGCAGAGATGGAGATCAATTTCACAAAAAAGTGCGGATGACTGGAAAACAAAAAAGCTTAGAGAGATGGAACTGACATTTCAGTGACAGCAGAATCTCAGGAGTTGCCAAAATGTTTAAGGGAACAAAGGGGTAGGAAAGGCAAACTAGACTGAAAGGCAAAGGGAGTCCAAGAATATGTGAAGGAAACATACAGAAACTATACGCAAAACAGACAGAAGTTTGCACTTAAGTTCAAGTGTATACTAGGGGTGTTAAATTGCCTCATAACAAAAATGCTCTTTAGCTCTAGCAAGCAATAATCCATCCGACAAAGATTATCTGTCTGTGCACACAGAAGCCACATGCTGAAAAGTGTGACACCTCAGCTAAGGTCAGATTGCCACAGTTGTTGTAGATTCAGCTTATCATAGCTTCGAAGTTTTTAAACTAGCCTAGCCAGGAGTAAACATCCTGTAAAAACATTTTATCCCCAGACGTTGATAGAGTTTGCCTAGGGTTACATAGCACAGAAATCAGAGATGCTAAGGTTTTGTTAAAAGCACAATCAAACCCAATTATTTTAAAATTTGAATTTCTGGGAGTCTTAATTGCACACCAAATGTGAACATAAAGGTTGAAAAACAGCTAAGTAAAAAATTTAACTTCAAATGTTCTTTGGAATAAAGTGTCAATTATATTATGATTTAATCAATTACAAGCATTTTTCCCCCTCCAAGACAGAACTAGTATTTTAAGTCTGTAACATCTACTGCAAGGAAAGCTTTTAACTCAGGTCAAAAGTGTTGGTAGGCATGCTCAAAAGCTACTTTAAGAGAAAGCAATTTATCATGTATACCTGAAGTCCGTGAAGCATTTGTTGAGTCCTCTTGTTCCATCTCCTTTCTTCCTGATCCTGATCACCCCCTGTTCCATCTTCTTCCTGCAAGCAGCCAAATTTCACACATTTACAAAGCAATATTTTCATCCACTGGGTTATGAAATGAAAGAGATATTTCTAGATATCACTGCAGCTTTTGCTTTTTTCATCAAGCCACAAGGTTTAGACAACCTGAGTCACAGGATACATCTAGGAGAGGCAGGAAACGAGATGGAGGAAGACACGTGTAAGCTGATGTACTGTAGTAAGGTTGCCCACCACTATGATTATACCTCAAAATGTTATACTGACAATTAGTAAAAAAGAAGTTCAGCCAGGACAGCTGAATGAGACTTCAGTCTAATCTAGGATTCCTAGTAGTGAACACAGTATCAACAATGCTTTTATTTTGCAAACATTAATAAACACAGATATGTTCTCATTTCACTGTAGAAACAGAACCATTGAAAAGGAAAACTGGTTGTTGCTAGAAGCTGCAAAGGCCGGCTATAACAATGCAGCTCCCCATGTCCTATGAAGCACGCACCAAGACAGAACAGTACTTGTTTATGGAAGATATGTTATATATGGCTTTTACAAGAAGAGCTTTATTTCAAATTGCCAATTAAAAAAAATCATGATGAAAGCAACACATGCAAGTAGTATCTATTTTGCTTCCAGTCTTAACTCAAGAACCCCAAGCTGTGCAGAAAAACTGTTTGGCCAATTATTTTATTTCTCAAAATTAAGTCAGCATGTATTTCTTCCCTTCATTGTACCACTTTAACATTTCTCTGCATCCAGCAACATCCCGCAGTGGTCAGGCAACTGGACTAGATTATTGTTGTAGATCCTTTCCTTCCCACTGAAAATATTCTAACAGCTTTTTACATTGCTAAGAAAATCATCTTGACTAAAGTAATTCACATTTCTTTGTACATGTGACTTGTTACAGAAAGAAAATTCACATGTACATTATGCATTCACATAACATTCTTTTTCCAACAATAAAAGTTTTCTAAAAACTAATTCAATATTATGCATTTTGGGTGTAAAATAAAAAGAATCAATGAAATTTGGTTTGATATCCACAGAATATTAAATACTGTAGCCAAGAAATAACTTCAGTTATCACATTTTGGGACATGGACAGTTGTATTTGGTCTGTGTGGCAAGGTTTTGGTAGCTAGGGGGGCTACACAGATGGCTTCTGTGAGAAGCTGCTAGAAGCTTCCCCTATGTCCAACAGAGCCAATGCCAGCCGGCCCCAAGACGGACCCACCGCTGGCCAAGGCTGAGCCCATCAGCAATGGTGGTAGCACCTCTGTGCTAACATAATTAAGAAGGGAAAAAAAAAAAACATGCAACAGCAACTGCAGACGGAGAGAGGAGAGAGAATATGTGAGAGTAACAACTCTGCAGACACCAAGGTCAGTAGAGGAGGGGGAGGAGGTGTTCCAGGTGCCAGAGCAGAGATTCCCCTGCAACCCGTGGTGAAGACCGTGGTGAGGCAGGTTGTCCCCCTGCAGCCCATGAAGATTAACAGTGGAACAGATATCCACCTGCAGCCCATGGAGGACCCCATGCCAGGGCAGGCAGATGTGCCTGAAGGAGGCTGTGACCTCGTGGAGAGCCTGCGCTGGAGCAGGCTCCNGCTCTTCCGGTTTGCTGGCAGGACGTGTGACCCCATGGAGGACCCACGCTGGAGCAGTCTGTTCCTGAAGGACTGCACCCTGTGGAAGGGACCCACACTGGAGCAGTCTGTGAAGAGCAGCCTGTGGGAAGTTCTCACAATGGAGAAGTTCTTGGAGAACTCTCTCCCATGGGAGGGATCTCATGCTGGAGTCGGGGAAGAGTGTGAGGAGTCCTCCTCCTGAGGAGGAAGGAGCGGCAGAGACAACATGTGATGAACTGGCCGCAACCCCCATTCCTCATCCCCCTGTGCCACTAGTGGGGAGGAGGTAGAGAAATCGGGAGTGAAGTTAAGCCCAGGAAGAAGAGAGGGGTGGGGGGAAAGTGTTTTAACATTAGTTTTTATTTCTCATTACCCGACTCTGATTTATTGGTAATAAATTAAACTTATTTCCCCCAGTTAAGTCTGTTTTGCCCATGATGGTAATTGGTGAATGATCTCTCCCTGTCCTTATCTCGACCCACGAAACTTTCGTTATATCCTTCCTCCCCTGTCCACCTGAGGAGGGGAGTGATAGAGTGGCTTTGGTGGACACTTGACGTCTAGCCAGGGTCAAGCCACCACAACGGTTTTCTTACAAAATCTACTTTTATTAAGCAGCATGAACTATTGAAAATGGAATAATAAAATTAAGTTCAGAACTCCTTGTGTAAGGCATCATAAATATATAGATTGACTTAATCCAACCATGTGTGAGAACAGGAGAACCCTCTAATTCAAAGCAGAATGTATATGCAATTTATAAAATGGTGATGGAATAATTTTTAAATCTATATTTCCAAAGTTTATCATTTGCCAAGTAAGCACTGAAGATTCTTCACATGTCCTTTCTACATAGCTTGCTTTTAAAAGCTTAGTTCTTACCTCCTCCTCTTCTTCTTCTTCTTTCTCCTTTTCCTTCTCCTTCTCTTTTTCTGGCAGAAGTTCTAGCTCTGGTATTAGCTGACAGATGTTTTGGGGCTCCTCTGGAGGCATTTCTACAGGTGGTATTTCCAGCTGTTGCGATGGTGGATGCTTTAAGAGTACACAACAGTCAAACAGCATCATTTATCAGTGCTTTTACAACAGAATGCTGATGCTACAAGCCAGTTTCACAAAATCAGAGTCTAGATCTTAGCCATTCATCAGAATTTTTCCTTTTTGAAAAATGAAAAGCTTTCTTGTTTTGTTTTGCTGTCCATACAGGTATTTTTAATCCTTTAGAGTCTATTCAAACCAGAAATTATGATACCACTATAAGGAAAAAGAATTTCCAATAACTTCACTAAGTCCACCATCCAAACAAGTGACCTCATTTCTTGGATCAGAAAGTGCGACTTTAAAATCCCACGTAACCAGACGCAGTGCTACATGAAGACACTTTAAGTGACTGGAACAAGACATCTTCAAAATATCAAAATGTTGTTCTTTGTGATACAAACATGAAGGAATTAAAATAGAAGTCCTTGGTAAAGGTTCCAAAAGCGTATGAGTGACTTTTGGTGCTCAAGTAGTATCTCAGAAGATATTTATATCAAGAGGAAAATCCAGAAAAGCAGTTTAACGGGATTTACGTAGTCAGTTTTAACAAAATCAATATACAGTGTTCTCCCCTTGAACATACACACAGTTAAGTGTTTGCTAGTAGTTACCTTAACACCTGAAACTGTTTCTACACATAACCCAAAATAGCTCAAAATAACTTCTATTTTAAAGTCATACAGCAGGTTAACGCTACGGTTATGTTGCTAGTGGCCTCATCTGGTTGGTGTGATAGCATTGACTTCAGCACAAACAGTTGATGCCAATTTCACCCAATGACATGGCCAAGAGGAGCAGCAGCTGTCACGCTTTTTAATAAGATAATGTAACATCTAACAGTCTCATTCTACAGTGAACAACCTGTTAGCCAATACGCATGTGAAAAATGGGGTTAAAAATGCACAAATATGACAAAGACAGGATAAATCAGGGCTGTTCTCACTAGGTAAACATTCAGAAAAAGAATACACCTTTCATTCTGCACACTTCCTCTGCCCTTCACAAATATGGTCTGCTATCACAAGGCATCACAGCTGTTACAGAAGAGAGAGACAGGAGCCAGTTTCCAAGTCTACTCATAACTCAACTAAGAAACCTTTCCTGAAGATCAAAGTTTTTCTTTGAAACCTTAACCCTGGAGCACTAGGACTATTCTAAAAAGGAAGTTTGTGCAGCTACCACAGTCCTTTCTTTGTCAGTGAACACTGTTCATATACACTTGCCCAGCAGAAGAACTTGATAGCTTTGTAAGCAATACACTTTACTCCTTGAAGACTTTTTCTGGAGGAAACAGTGCCATTTCTTTATTCTACCTGCATTTCAAATGTTTCAGTAAGCTTTCCACTTGAGAAAAACACCATAAAGACTACCCAGAGCCAAAGATTCTGATACTACTCCAGCATTTCTCACAACACCACAGAAAGCTAGTGCCTCAAATCTGCTCAAAGTCACTACCCACTTCTCATTCTCCAAAAGAAAAAAAAAAAGTAAATCTTACTCACAGGTAACACTGGCTCTGGTTCTACTTGCTGCAGTTTGCGTTTAACACCTGTCTGAGGTGGTGGGGGTGGCATAACAGATTCATCCAGGTTGGTTCTGCTGCCTTCCATCATCGATTCTTGTAAACGACTTGGTTCTTCCAGAATAGGTTCATCTAATTCCACAACAAACCCAGTTTTAGATACTTTGGTACAGTTTGAAATTACATTACTAAGTCCAATCTGCTATTAATTTAGAATTGAGCACTCTTAACAGCCTGCATAACTTTTGCAGTGACTTAAACAGAATTGGTACAGATGTGTATAGAACCCAATCCAATACCCATTCAATCCACTGGATCAAACTGAATCTTTAAGTGACTTCTAGGAAAAAAAGCTTTTTTAAGTCACAGACTGTATATCAAGCTAAACAACCATTACAAAGCTGTTTGCTTTTTTCATAATCTTTGGTGACTTAATATAAAGCATAAACAAAGGAGCAGAATAAGCTCTGAGGGAAAGCAGAGCATCTTTGACAAGACACAAACCAATGACATCTCGTTGCTGCTGTTGCTGTTGTTGTTGCTGCTCCTCTCTGGGAACCTCTGGGTTTTCAAAGTCTTTAAGGAATTCATCAAGGTTGTCAGCCTCTCCACCTTTCCTCCTCTTTCTTAGGTCTTCTGGTACCAGCGGTGTAAGGCAACGAGTAAAGAGCTACAGGGGAAGGATTACATTATTCATTGTTGTAGTTCTCAGTGTTCTTAGTCTCATTTCAGATCAAGTAATTATGGGTCATCTTCCTTTCCCATTGGAGCTCCTCTCCAACAGTAGTAACATTTTTAAAGAAATCATTTATTATTGTAACTGATAAATATTTTAAGCATTGGTGATATTTTACTTATTTTAATGAACTGGGCTTTTTTTCAATGACGAATACTGCTATCACTCTATTGCTATTCATATGCTGATGTTTAGTATATGAGGCACAGTCCTGAATATAGTCCATTTAGAAATGAACCAGCACAAAAACATTACCTTCAGTAGCCTGTTATTCCACAAAGGCTGTGCAGGCAGAGAGAAAAGCTTTTCAACTCCACCAGTTTCTTTCCACATCATCAGTTTCTTAGTAGGAGGTGCCAAGTCCAAAGTAGTAACAATATCAGAGTAGTCACTTAATTGGGCCCGAATAGTCTTGCTATCCAGTTCTTTCACACTGTCCACAATCAGCTTTCTCTTCCTCTTTGCTTTGGTTTCCTTGACTGTTGAGATTTTTAGCAAATAATGAAGGTTAGCTTAAACAGATACCACACTGTAGAATAATCTTGCAGGTTCTCTATAGGTCTTATTTGTCCATGTATAAAGCTGCCTCAAGAATCTACGGCAACGTTAGCTTTGGGAGAAGAAACGAAAAGCTACAAATGCTATTAAAGGTCCAACACTGAATACCTACAAATTCTTCTGTGTATACTCACAGTTCTACTGAATCTACCTAAGCCTCAATGTCCTCAGCTGCACATGCCTCCCTCCCTCATGGCTTGCTTGTTAGGCTGGTGTTCTTCAGGAGCCAACCCCTGAGACACAAGGTCCCTCTGACCAAAAGCGTCAAAAAATCACTAGTTTTACCCCTAAGTCCTATCTGAACTTTGGTAGTGTTGATGTGGGTCTGCTCTAGAATGACTTTACTGTAAATTGCTTACAGCCTGGCACTCTGCAGCAGACCCTGAAGCTCTGGGAAATGCTGTCTTTGCTGGTCCCAGCTGATCAGCTAGGACCTCTGTTGCTAGCTTGCCACCAGAGGGCAGTGCTAGGGCTTTCTAATTGGCCAAGCAGTAAATCGGGGCCTGGAGTTCAGTCTGAAAACACAGGATAAACTACATTTTTTCCAGATCTTAATTTTTTTTAATAAATCAGGGATCTGTTGATAATGAGCCAAATGCAGTACCAGTTAAGATAAGAAAGTGTCTTGCATTAGAGAAAAAGACAAGGAATTCCACTACTTAGTAGAACTTCAAATACAAAGATGCATCTCCTGAATTCAACAATTCATTAAAGCTATGAATCACTAGAAGAGCACTCATTCTCAGTGCAAACAGTTAGTGCTGGCCATCAAACATAGTGTATGGAGAACTGTGCTGCACTACACATACTGTATTAGAATTCGATTCCAACTTGTATTGTATTTTAACTAGCATGCTTACTAAAAGCTACAGTATCATGCCGCTATACATACTGACCTTAGAAACGACAAACTAGTATCCTTCAAGACCATCAATGTAAGCTACCTACCTGGAACATACTGGAAGGCTACCATTAGAATAAAAAGAATCAGTACTTGGTCCTGGGTTTCTCTTTCAACTGAGAAGTAGAGTCAGCAGCAGTGACAGACATTCATTTCCACTCCATTGAGCTAAGGTGGTCTCTGATGGCCCAAGTAAACTATTCCCAAGTAGCTTACTCACCGGTTATGTCAATAGGCTCCAGAGCAAAAGCTTCCTCTTCATTAGGAACAAGTGTTGTCTGATCAGTCATAGTTGGTAAAGGTTCAACTGGATCTACCGAGTCTGGGCTGTCTGGTCCACCCACTGCCAATTAGAACAAGTATCTTGCACTATGTCAAAACATTAAGAAACTGCGCTACCCTTCCCAACCCCTCCTCCACATCTTAAAAGTGGTTTATCACATTTCATACTTTTGAGGTCAACACGCTTTTGAGGAATGAGAATCCCAATTAAATTAGCTGAGAGCAAGTAATTCTAGATCTAGCCCTAGATCATACTCACTTGATACATTATCATCATCATCCATATCATCGTGCGGAGGTTGCTCTGGCATCATTACTCCACTTTCTGAGAGTGCAGGTGGGTCATCAAAAATACCACCATCATTGTTACTGAGAAGCTTGTCATCTGAAACAACCAGTTTGAAAGAATCAGTTTTGCATCCACACATTCATGAAACAGACAGATTTATGACAACACAGAGAGTGCAAAGGTTAGAGAAAACTACACCGTTGATGCTGACACAAAAGCAATTCAGAGTGCTTTTTCAAGGTGCATTTCAACTAAAATTTTGAGCTTACAGATAACTTTTATTACAACGTAATTGTCACATATTTGCATCTTACTAGGTTTCTTAGTACTTCACAGAGAAGCACTCAATACCATTCTCAACATACTAATTAAGCCCTTGGAAGGAGTAAAAGAAAAAGAAGAGTTGCATATTGATTTTTCCCTAAAGAACATTATGTATAGAATGGAAAAACTCTGGATGATTTAATCTTACTTCATTTGAAATATGCCAACACTTAACGTGCTACAGATCATCCATATCACTGTAGGACTCACAAACTAGAATTCCACTGCTGAAGGCATAACTTAGAGAGGGACCTTGGTAACAAAGGAAACAACCTCCCTCCGTTCCCCCAAGAACTAATTACTGAGGCAGAAAGTAGGGCAGAGGAAAAACAAATTTCTCAAACTTACCCAATATTCCACCATCATTTCCTTCTCCAAAATTATCATCTTTGTATTGGTCTTCATATTCCAGGTGATTGGATTTCTCATTGAGGTGACTAGTGCTCTGTTCAGGTTCCAGCAGGAGATTGGAAGCACTGGTGCTCACTAGCATGTCATCCTCAAACGCACTACCTTCTCTCATCATCTCACGATCATCCATCCCAAAGTCACCTGCAAGAATTTCACTGCTATAAATGCTAAAGAACCAAGATGCAAGACACCTAGCTAATCAATCAAAGGCCAAAATGTAAGACCAAACTTCATTTCAAGTTGTCTTAACCGCAGAGTTAATGTCAAGATGTAAGGAATTATACCCAGCAATACCATAATGAAAATACTATGCAAACAACTATAAAAAAAACATCTCCTCTTCAAAGCATTTCATTATACTTATTTGAATTGATTTTAGCGAGATTCTACTAAATTGTAGCTGCACTGGAAGCAAAGAATTCCAAGGAATTAAAAAAAGTTATACCTTACACCTCGAGGCTGGGCTTCATGTACAGAGAGCAAACCAATACCAAATCAACACCACCATCAATACCTAGATTATACTATATATTATACTCAGATCACTGAATTATGGATTGCATTATTGTACTCTGGAAACCAGATACTCAAATACAACTGTCTTCAGGCTTTGATTCATATATTAGAACACTGTCCTTGAAAAGATACTGAAAGAAGTAAACTTGCCACCCCTGACTGCTTCAGCTTTAGAAATCTTGTAAGAGTTTGACTGAAAACATGCCTATGATTAAAACAACGGTTGACTTCATATTCACACCACGTTTTGAAAATTATAATTGACACAGTACTCCAGTAATTAACCTGACTGAATATTCTTCAGTTTTATATAGACAGCTAGAAGCTTGCTGAATATTAGAGGTCAGGCTTTTTGGAAAAAACAACATGTACAAACTAAAAATGAGATGTATTGAAATACAGCATGTTTGATCTTCTTTGTTTTGTACTTAGTAGTGGGAATTCTATAATAACTGCAAAACCATACTTTTACAGTAACCAAAACTAGCTGATTAACACATAATAATATAGAAAATTTTTACCAAAGTCGTTATCCTGGAGGATACTGATGTTGCCTACTTCTTCTCTCATTGTAATTTCTTCCACTCTACTCTGGTTCAAACTGAACTGCTGGGCCACATCAATATCACTTAAACAAACAGAAGGCAATTATTAAAAATCTCCATTAAAAAAATTAACAGATAAAGCCTGCTTAGATAAGTGTGAAATTAGTTCCTAAAATGTACACTATATGCTTAATTAATGAAAAAGCTGACAGTGAACGTAGAATAGAAAACACTACTTAAAAGAGTAAGACCATCCATGGTTAAAAGCCATCATCCAAATTGTGTTAGCTTCTGGGAAACTTATCAGTAACCTCTCTTACTGCTTGCTGTGTTGTGCTCACTAATTTTAAATGCCAAATTAATAACTAAGAACAAATTTCCCACCTTGAACTTCAATAGCTATTAATATAACTTATAGGTATATCTAGTAACAGTACCAAGTTAACACTGTGGTGTGTTAAGGTATGTTTCTTAGAAGAAAAGAATTTTTTTAATGTATTTTCCAATTCGTTTATACTTTAATTTGACTATAAACCAAATAGAACACTGAGTAAAGCAAACTGTATCCCAGGAATTCCATTATGAATGATCCAAAATGGTAACATCATTTTTTCAAAGATCAAGAACTACGCAAGTTGTAAACATAACAAGTATACAAGTAACCCATTAGTACTAAAAAGTTTTAAGAATTAAAAGCACCACTACAGAAGGCCAACAAGGATGTTTCCATAAAATTAATCTTGTCTAACCTGAGAATATATGTGATGTAGAGTGCCTTGCATGGAAGAAAAAAGAAAATGATAATACATATCTGAGTTTTTCAAAAGCTTCTGTAAGGACAGCTTTAATTTCGGTTAAAGTTACATACTACTATGAACTTAAAATCAATACAAAGATGATTGCGTACTTGCTTTGTACACTAAAAGAACTTAAGAATACAAGTTACCTATAGACTTTTTTAATTCAGCAATGAGTTTGCTGTTTAAAAACAGATTCTCAACTAAAACCAAACACCATTTGCAAGGAAATAAAAGAAAACAAACCAAGCTTACTCTAGATCAGGAAGTGGTTGGTCAAAATCATGAAATTCCTCAGGTAAGGTAATAGCATTGTAAGCAGCCTCTCTGTTTTCCTCAGGCAAATCGACAACCCCTGCAGAGAAGAACACTCAGACATGAGTTCCCATTCCTTACAAGGACAGCATTTTCTCCTGTGCTTTCAGCATTGTTCTCTCTGCATGAGCTTCTTGTCTTTAAATAGCGGAATTGAACCGATGCTAGACACCTATGAAGAAACCTTAAATAAGGTTAGCATTGAGATTCAATCTAAATTCAAAATATATACCCTCAAGCCCTTTCACTGCTTTGTATAAATCTGGAAGCCTTAAATCACTTGATAACGTTTGTATAGCAAAATGCAGAGCTGTGCAGCTAACACAAGCATTGTATGTCACTACAATGCTACACATGTACCTGCTATAAAATCATTTTATCATGATGCTCCAGATGAGCTACTTACTCCTGTATTTTGGTTTGGGTAAAGCACTGGCAACAAAGTATGACTACTTTGCTACCTGTCATTTAGTTAGTTCAATTAGCTCACAAAGTCCCAGCACAGTACTGACTGTATTTGGGCCACACAAACTCTTAGGCTTCTGCATTTAAAAGAGCTGGATTACCTAAACCACATACATACCTTTTCTTATCCTCCCTAGATGCTTAATCTGCTATTCAGTAGTCATTCTCAGAGCATGACTATCAGATTAGGCATCACATGAAAACAGTGCCTGTAGTTGGTGCCTCTCTTTTATTCAAAGGCTTAGGGGTCAGGACACTTGAAAATGCATGGGAAATGCAGGTTCATATCCTTCTGTAACTTGCAGAAGATTTGAGGTCTATGTTCTGCTTTCTGACCCACACAACACAGGCAATTATGAGGTACAGATACTTCAGAAACACTCTGCCCACTATGTTCCCCTCCGCAATAAATAATCAAAGAACCACTGTCCAGAGAGAGCAGGAACAAGCATGAGTCTGGAGTTTACTTATCTTGGTACTTGGCTAGGAATGAAGAAACCTAGTCCATCCTTTCAGGGCTATCCAACATTTTTACCTGCTGGCTGCTTAAAATAAAATACGTAAGTGATTCTCAGAGCAGACAGGATCAAGACAATGCCTAAGCCACAAAGCTGGTAAATGGAAAACAAGGACAAGCGCCGCAACTTGTTTCAGGTCAGCATGCCATTTTTTGTAAATCGTGTTTTAAGGCGCTTCACCTTCTACATGAGCTGTGTTGGGAGTGGGAAAATTGGGAAAACAGATTGCCTTGTGAAATTAGACAAATTTATGTGTTCCTGTCACCTAGGGAAGTTAAATGCAATAATAAACAAAAAATTTGCAACAGTCAACAAATTGCCACTTAAAGTTACATAAAGTTCAATGCCTGAATCACAACATGAAGATCAGAAAATGAAGATAAAGGCATGATATACCTTAACTTTCCTCAAATTTACTGTTGCACTGGCTTTTGAGAATTGCCTTTTGAAAAAAAAAAACACACAAACAACAAAAACCCAAAGTCTTCCTTAAGTTCAGCTTTTAAATCTATTACACTCACAAACGTAAAAAGGTAGAATATGACTCAGCAGCTGAGTATCAGGCAGCATCACTGCCACAGCTACACTTGAGCTGGAAAAAAGTTTCCCAGGCCAGAATTAAAGGAAACTATCAACCACGTGTAAACCAAGTAATTAACTGCTGGAAAGTCATTTCAGGTATTAACATGGCTCCCCATCTTCATGGAAAATCTTAGAGTAAGCAACAATAGAAGGGGAAGTTATGTGTCACACATACAAAAAAGAAATCATCTTTGCTACATACATTACAGTTCATATTATTTCCAGAAACTAAAATATGATAGTAGTAAAAAACCAGCTTACTTCTATGTTTCTTTTGCAACTCATAGCAAGGCAATCTTTACCCTTGATGGAAACAAGCTCCCTTCTGCACTACTATCCAGTACATGCAACTGGCCCTTTTCAGACTTGTGACAGAAGGTAAAAACCATACAGTGTATTTCCATTTAACATCATACACCAACAGCCAAAATCGTAATTGAGATTTTACTGAATCAGCACTAATAGGAAAAGTTGTTGTTAAGAATTCAATTAAAATACTTTTTTCAGCTTATGACTCAGTCACACAGCCAGCCTGAAGCTGCACTAAAGAAAATAACTTCCATAATCCTGTATAACTTTATGTAATCCTTGTACAGAGACAGGAAGGTAGAATTATATACCTTCTAAATAAATATCATTATATAACAACATAACTTTTCAGAGTGCTTAGATAAAGACAGATACCTGGACGAAAAGCCATCTTAATCTTAATGAAAGCCTCATTACAGTCTGCAAGAAGATATTTTGCTTTCCTGTGGTAGATTCTAACAACGCCTAGTAAGAGATGTCCTGAGGTTCGAAGCGCCATCTTCACCTAAAAATATATTGGACAATCAGTGAATTAGATGTAGCCTTACTTTTTTTCCTTTAATGAAATTTCAGTCAGCTTTGCATGAGTTTTTCAATAATATCAAATATCCAAAATTTGTATCAAAATCAGCAGAAAACTGAGAAAGAAAGAATGCAAAGTCTACAGTTCAAGATGACACTCTACATATTATTTATGGATGACCCGGCAAATATCAGTAACTTAATAGCAGCTCATTCCAGGAATTCCCAAACACTCTTCTTGCTAGTTAAAAAAAAAAAAAAAGACGACGACAAGATGACAAGACAAAACCCATTTACCACATCTTTTTCTTACATCTTCGTTACTTTAACTGGGAAAAAAAGTTGAAAAATACAGTAATTGGGGCAACCATAAATTACAATTTGGTTAAGTAAAATTTGGTTAAAAACTGCCACTTGTTACCTCTCCATCTTCTGTCCTACAGTTAAAGATAAAATCAGAGAGAAATAGCGGAAGATATGGGGTGTCCATAAACAAACACTGCCACATTAAAACAAGTTTAAGTTCCTTTCCTCTTTAACCTCACTGCTTTACTATGTCATCAAGTATCTGCTGTGGGAAAACTGATTAAAAAAATTGCAGGGAAAGACTCTTCTTAAGTACTTTAGTCTGAAAGAGCATGAGACTTGTGTTGAAGGCTGCATGGAATAATTGTCTCCCACAAAGATTAAGCCATGCAGAGTTTAACCTCAACCTCTCAGAATTCAAAATGTTTATTGTATATGATGTCTTCCTAATATTCCAGCTGATGAAAGTGTTACACAAAGTTAAATATATATGAAAGGATGCCTATCAATTTCTTCTTTTTCTAAAAGGACACTGCAGCTCACTAGTGAGTCCATGAACACTATCATCTTCTTTCTAAACCCTTCCAGAGCTGACAATGAAGCAAATCACTGTTCTGGAATAGTAAGCATCTCTGTAATTGTACTATACAGTTTTTACTTATACTTAGCAGTTCGTCCAAAATCCAGAGTAGCTTTATAGAAACACTGTTATATTTGTATCAACCAAAAGGTAAAAATAAGTTTTCTTTCTTTTTCATATAGTTGCTTTTCTTGTAAGACATTCAGACAAAAACACCAAACTATTTAAAAACCCAATTTCTTCTGGTTTCACAGCAGCGATCCAGAAGCGTTATGTTCTTTCAGTTTTGTTGCCATCCTTTCACTTCCCAGAAAAACAGAGACTAAAAGCTTCAAAAGCAAGGCTTTAACACTACAGCATAGTATTTTTATTGTATGGAAAATTATCCTCATGTAAACAGTAACATTACAAGCTACCACGATACTTCAGATCTTTTTGCTGTAGCTAAGCAGAAACATGCTTTGAACTTAGGTCACAAGCATAAACAAAAATATCTTAAGTGTTATTTCTACCGCTCCCAGTAACAGCAGCACTGAAAGAGCATCATCATAAGGCCTTAAAAAAAATTACTACTTAGAAAACCTGGGATTTCCTGTCTTCCAAACATTTGCTTCTAAATGATACGTGGTATATCAAGATAGAAGTCCTCCATTTATACAAAGCAAAACATTTTGTAACTAAATTGCACAATACTTTAGCATCAAAAAATTGACAAGAAAACACTCTTCAGAATCAAGAGTATTTCACATCTGAATGGACCTTTCCAAACTTCAAAATAGCAACATTAAGAATTTTATCTGTTACAGTGACCCAAATAGTAACTACCACCTGCACGCATATTTCTTTTCACTACAAGATAACATTACATCAGCATAAAATAGATACCTTCGGTGAAATGATACTCTCCACGCTGCTCTCCAGATTACATTCAAAAACATGGGCTTTGGTTAGCTTCTTATCCCAGTGGGCCGCCAGCCAGATTTTGGCCAGCGGCCCACGCTTGCTGAGGACAAAGTGGGCATAGAACATGGTCCCAGATGTCTAAAACAAAGTGCAAACCTGTGAAGAGAAAGGCAAATTATTTTTGTTTCTATAAATTTTTTTTATCCTCGTAAACACACCCCTTATCCACAGTAAGCAAAGCATATGTTTGGTTTTCAGTCATTAGGTATTTGTATATTTGTATAAAACATCTAAGCTGCCAACACTTACAAGTGTTGGCCACATAATAGCATGTACTTTTATTGCAGAGGAAATACATAACAGGAAGAACAGCAACCAATGACCATTTACATAATTTAAAAATGTTTACCATCCCACAAGGAAAAAAAATCTTGAACATATCAAACTTTATGGTAGCAATACCAAACCCATATAATGCAAACAAACATCTCAGTTTCTATTCTTAATTCAGTAGCTACTATTATGCTATACCAGTACATGTTCTACATCATTTCAGTTAAACATTCAGCATTATAAAATACAGTCCTAAACTTTTTGGACTTCACCATATTTTCTTAAACACAAAGCACAATTATGTCTTCATTTCTGAACAGACTGCTCTCCATTTTATAATCCTCTTAGTAACACTTCATATGTTTTATTCAAGCATTGATAAAAACGCTAAGAAAATTGACTGCATTATTCCAAACTTCCTGAAGATTTCATTTCCTTCTTTCTCCCTCACCAGAAAAAAAACAGACTTCCTTTTATCTACTTATCTAGTAACTACCTTCTTACAGCTGGTGAGATGCCAACATATCAAACCATGGGGAAGCAGAACAGCATGATGTCTTACGATCCAAACATGCCAATTTCATGCATAAGGTAAGCATATGATTCAGTTTAACTACAAGTTGAGAAAACAATTTGCTTTAAAGAGGTAGAAGATTCTCCACAAACACCTTTTTCTCTGGCAATATCCTTAACTAGGGAAAAAGAAATTAAAGCAACCAGGAGAGATCCAACAAGTGCATTTCAGCTTTTACCTCCTCCATGCCTACAAAAAAACCTGCCAGAGGAAGCACAGCAATCTAACAGTAAAAGCAGGGCAGTTTAATCTGGGCACACGCAGCCAGTGTGAGGAGCATCAGTTTCTAGCCATAAAAAAAACCCGTGTTTCCCAAATGCCAGCACAATTTATAAGCAAATAGGGAACACAGGGAAACACAAAGCATTGGTAAACATGACAGCCAGAGATTCTCAGGAAGCCAATTCCTAAACCATACCAATTCACTTGTAGGTAAAAGAAACAAGTTTCAAAGCAGCTAGGGTACAGCTGTTGATATTTATAGGGTATGCTTCACAAAAAAAAAACAACAACACAACAAACAAACAAAAAAACCCAACACAACCCTCCCCCCAAAAAAAAGAGCAACACAATTGTGACTGGTAGAAAAATAAGTATAGGGGCAAGAAAAGCATTGGCATTACTGGTTCAGTGGAAGCAAAGCCAACCGCTCGATATCCGGGTAAAAAACAAAAAATTGTAGATCTAGGGATGGATCTCTGAAAGTAAAGGCCAATAACTTTTTTTTTGCATTTTGTGTGTGTGTGTGTGTGGGGGGGTGTTTATGTTTTAATAAATGGGAGTTGAAGGATAGGGAAAATTATCTTTGTAGTGGTACCATACTCCATACTTGTACCCACTCATAGGTGTCATTCAACGTGCAAGATGATGAAAGCTATGAATTTCATCTGCATTAAAGAGAACAGAGTTGTTTGGACAACAAAACAGATTACCAAGCTTATCTGTCTTAATGGCAGACTGGCCACTGATTCTGTTCATAACCAGGAATGGACAGGGTGGAGAGGATTTAAAGGAAATAAAGGCCACGTTCAGCTTCAGCTTGAGTTAACGCAGCAGAGAGAAAGGATCAAAACTACTCTTGAGAGTGAAGATAATAGGTTTGAGTAATAACAAAGATGCAGATTAACAAAAAGTTAAAATGCCATTTTTATTTGTTGAGACTGTGTGGAGACTAAGGACATCACTGCAAAAATATGGATGTGGTTTTCTAGGAAACACAACAAAACAATTTTGGAAGTCTACTTGACCAATAAGTTATCTAACAGAAGGTATTCTACTCCCTGACGCACACACACATCCCCCCACGTTTTTTGAAAGACATCACACTGTCTCAAAGGCCAGCACACAATTCAATCCCTTGTGCATTTTCAAGGCCTCACAGTTAACTTCGCAGCACAGCGTTTTGACATCTTGAGTTGCTACCACAACCATGCACTGTTCTGGTAACAGCAGGCCTGTCAATTACCTCTAAATATGAGGAACAGGGGAAAACACAAACATACAGTTAACAAAACTACTTGTATTACTCTGCTAAAAACTTCCAACAACAGCTGAAAAGGAATGTACTTTGATTCATGGAGTATAGCACAATTATTCAACAATGTTTTACAATCATTAAAATACATAGCATGGGCTTCACAAAACTTCAAACATACTGTTAACTGTGACCCTGAAAATGTACTGAAAATTTCCTGTTAAAATGTGAAACATACTATTTGGACAAATCGAACAGAAACAACTTGCCACTTTAAATCCCAGATAGCAATGGTAATGCAGGCATAAGACAAACAACTACCTAAGATATCTAAGAGAAAGCAAGGTTCCCCCAAAAAATTAGGTGTCAGGATCACACCAAGGCTAATGATTTCACAACTTTTTTCTTCTTTTTTTAAAAAAAAAAAAAAAGACACATTGTTAATTACTGTCTGTCTTTTAAAGAACTGACAACCCAAGTCAAAGTACTCCCCATAAGGGGGCTTAACATATATGAATGGGTTTCAAAACACATGCTTTGTTGGCAATTAAATCAAAGAATAGAGGTTGAAAACCATTGCACCAAGGGAAGGCACACAAACAGTAAGTGGTCACCTGTGTTTGTGGTGTCTCCTAGGTTTGGCTACTACTCAGTACTGGAGTTATGGATCAAACATAAAACCTGATTGTAAGACTAATGAGACGATTATACTACATGTGCAGGGTACCTAAACTTTTTGAATTAATCAGAACCAAAAATAACTAGCTTCTGACAGAAGCAGTCTGTTTCTCTTCAGCCATTAATGAAGCCTTGCCACAGCAAAATGCATGAAAAGAAATAGTGACAACCAGACTACAGATAGTTTTAAAGTCTGTTTTAATCTGAACCGTTATTAACAAATAATACTTCTATTCACCAAACCACTAATTTCCTATGTCATAATATGAATCCCCGCCATTTCCAAATTCCAGCAAACGCTCTGTTCTGTATGGTAATACCTGGGTTACAGCAACTGTACAAGTCCCACCTTTATGGTTCTGAGCTGCAGCAGTTCAGCTACTGTTGTTTAGAGCATCAGCACAGTTATCTAAAGAGACCCCTCTCACCTTCTCCAGATTTTTTTTTCTTTCTTTTCAGATAATCCTTTTCCTTATTTCAGTTTTTTTTTTTGTCTGATCTTTAATTCATATGGCAGTATGCTGATGCAGTGGCATAAAAGGAGAAGAAAGACTTTCTGGCGTAATTCAAGACTGGGATGAATGTTAAAGGAACTAAGAGTTTCTTGGAGTGGCAGAGTGCTTATGTAGACACATAAAACATATGTCATTGGCTGCAAAAGCAACTCTTAAGAATCTTCAAAAGAAGAAGGGTAGCTGATGGCTCTTAAAAAGCTTGTAAGGTATAATATGGAATCATAGAATCACATAGGTTGGGTTGGAAGGGACCTTTTTTAAAGGTCATCTAGTCCACACACCCCCCACAACGCGCAGGGACATCTTCAACTAGATCAACACTGTTCATTTATATAACTGTTAATTTTTGAAATTGACTGGATATGAGCCAGGACCTTAAAACTTGTTCTAAGAACTTACTCATTTTTCTGTCTTGCTTGCACTGCTCTGAGGCAAAAATATGTACTCACACAAGACCAAGTGGGACGAAATCCCAATCCTGCCAAACTGTGCTTTTAAAAGACTTTAGACTTGATTTTAAATAACTTTGAAGCAAAGTCGATGTGCCACAATTGTCTTCAGGTTCCTCTGCCTAAATGGGTCCTCAACAATTGAATAATCTTATTATTAATATTTTTCTTTCTGTAGAAGTATAAAAAAGAGGCTATAATTCTATACAGAAAGTAACTGAACACGTAAAGTGAAAGTAATACAATACAGGTAGTACACAGGGTCTGATCCAGAATCTGCCTGTTCCATTCCCCTATCTGAGTATCTGGTAATTGATCCTCCCAACGAAGCAAGAAGAAAATTGGGTAGATGCTCCCTATGAACTTAATCTTAACCAATTCACAAATATAAAGCCTTAATATCCTTCCAGATGTTCAAATGGCTAAGTATGTAAATTCTGAAAAGCACTCCTGCGTAGCTTGAGTCCCACCCTTCAAGACATTCAGAAAGAAACTTAATGAACTAATAGTTGACAATAATACTGCAAACAACAGATACAATATTCACCATATTCTAATTTTACTGTGGTTCACTCTAGCCCATCAAATCCACTTGCCTGTTACTCTACTAGGTCAGGTTATGGATACATGCAACAGCTCATAGATTAAGTTCAGTGCTCAATTTGTTTTATTGTCACCTACTTTTGTTCCCGTTGTAAGGCTACTCCAGAACCACATTCACCCACTGATCAGCAGACAACTTCCATACTACAGTTTAAAAATCAGCCAGTCATTTTAATTTATTTGTTCTTGTGCTATCCTTCAATCTCTCTTCTCTGCTGGTTCCCCCCTTACACACACACATTTTCTTCCTATGCTGTCTCTGCTGGTTTCCCCCCCTACACACACATATTTTCTTCCTATGCTGTCTCTGTTTTGCTAAGCCAAGCCAGCCCTAGATGATCTGGGGATGAGTGAGCTCACCCTGTGCACCTGCAGCAGTCCCAAGTTGGTCCTGCCAGACTTCAAAAGTCTGCAAGAATGACCCTGACCCTGCAATTATACTTTGAGTTCTTCAGTTTTACCTCATAATCCTTAACTGTACAGTCCTTCTTAAATGTCTAAAACTTCCCTGTTGTGGGCAATTACTAATGTTTTCTCAATAGCAGATTGCATTAGCATACTGAACACCTGGTGCAACTAAAAAAAAATAAAACTCATCACAGTACCAGTCTTTACAAACTCCACTAATAACTTCTCACTCCAATGCCTCTTTCCAGCATTATCTCCTTTATTATTATTCCACCTTATCTCCTTTACCTTTGTAATTCTCCAGTTAATCCACATTTTTCTGAATTTTAATGTAGTTCTGTGTGACACTTGCAGCTTTACTGAAGTTCACTGACAAATCACCTCAATTTCTTATGTCCACAAAATCAATTATTGAAAAGATGAAATTGAACTAGTCCAACTTGGCATACCTTTGACAAATGCACACAGCATTTTCCATTTGTCTCCAGGTATTGGTTTTTCCATCAACATTTTTTCTGAAATCCTATGGCTGAGGTTGCACTACCAGGTCTGTAATCGCTTAACACACACCTCTGCTTTACAGGAACTACATTCATTGTTCCCCAATTACAATATACTACGCACCTACATAATCAAATTGCTAGAATCAGCGTCCCACTAAAGTTACTAATTCAAAAGGCAGATCACTCAGAATCATTGTAGAGAGTTTGACATTATTGAACCCTATGAATACTGTTGCTTCCCCCAACTCCATTTTCATATCTAAACCTCAACAGGTATCCTGCCCTTGCCCCTACGTCCAATCATCCAGTGGAAAAGAATCTTTTTAATTTTAGGCCCTATATCAATTATCCCAACCTGGTTTGCGCAATTCCAGTTCCAAGGCAAACTAACACACTTGTAGAAACCATGTATCAACACACTCCTTAAATGTACATAAGTTGAGTAAGAGAACAGAATTCCTTATGTTACTCCGTCTTTTACAGCAGTTATTCCTCTGCACTGTTCACCCAAAGAACCTAAATGTAAAAAAACCCTAGCTTTCTAACATTTTGCCTCAAAGAAGTTGAATTCATGTATTAACTGAGGCAACTACTCTCATTTCTGTGGGAAATCCCATGATATCAGCAACCCTGATAGCAAGACAAGACTCATTAAATTGTGTGTAATTTAAGTTTATTGTAGGTCTCACTAACTTTTTGCTCCTCCTTTTAATCCTGCACCGCACTGACTTCCTCTCTAGTTAAAACTTTAGGTCAGTGGGCTTTGTGTTTCCAAGTTTCACAGAATATAAAATACTTACAAACAAATCTTTACAAAATAAAACGCAAGCCTGGCCCTACTAATGCTTTTATGTTTCCCCACATTTGACATATTGAGTTTTACTAAGGAAGAGATTAATGAAAGCATATGCCTATTGCACACATTCACGCAATACGGGCCTAAATGATAACTTCTGCAAATTTACAGAATTTTCCATGTGTCTAAATTTAATGAAAAGCCACTTTCACTGAAACAGTGCCATGCCAATACATCACAGTGACCCCAAACTTCCTTTGTTATTGACAAAAAACCAACAGCTTGTTTTACATTGAACAGATGCATTTCATTCAGGATCAGAAAGAAACCTTAAAAGCTATAGGAAGATTTATATTAGTGTCCAAAGGAATTGCTAGAGTAAGATCTTAATTCTTCAATAGGTAGGCATTTTTAAAGGGGCCTTTTATTTGCAGATCAACAGTCTGCGCCCAGAAGCTAGTTCATGTGTTACTAGTGAGGATTTCGAGAACACCCAATAGTCGGCTTTGTCCAAGTCAGAAGTTAAATTACATTAGAAAATAAGAGACAGGCAGATGAAACTTTGCTCCTCTTCCCCTCCCGAGACTGCAGCAGCCCCGCAGCTACGCCGGCATTTTTGCCAGCCCTCAGCTGAGGATTTGTTACATTATTCCGGCCACCGGACCCCCCCACACCGCTCCCTCGCCTCCCCCGTGAACCGGCTCTCCCGTGGAAGCGGAGAGATCACAGCCCTTCCCCGCGTGTGACCGCTCCAGTCTCGCAGACCGCCTCCCCTATGGAACGCACTCCCCTCTGCCTCCCCCCCCTGCGCCGGGGCTCTGTCCGTGCCGCCGCCAGGCCGCAGACGGGGGCCCCACTGCGCCCGACCACGCCGCGGATCACCCTAACCCCCCGGCCCCGGGATCCCAGCCCCGGGGCGGCCCTGCTGCCCTGCCGGGGAACCCCAGGCGGCGGCTCGCACCGGGCTGCCAGGAAGGCCCTCCCGTCCCGCTGCCACTCGCCTACCTCTGCCGACAGCCGGCGCGGCCGTGCCCAGCCGCAGGGGGCCAGCAGCCGAGCCCGAGTAGGCCGGCAGCGCCCCGACAGCCAGGCTGCGGCCGGCCCCCGCCGTGCCCCTTCGGACGGCGGCAGCGAGCCGGAGCGACCCACGGGAGCGAAGGCGGCTGGAGCCGCTCCTTACCCTGGTCCGGTGCAGGGGGAGGCTGGTGCGGCGGCTGGCGAGGCCGGGCTCGGTAACCGCTCCGCTCCTCCTCTGGGCCGAGCCGAGCCGCTCACTCAAACAAACAAGATGGCGGCCGCGGCCCTTCCTGCCGCCCAAACCGGCCGTTCAAATCGGCAGGATGTTTACTGTTAAAATGCCCCCTCCTCCCCCCGCCCCGCGCCGCCGTTCACTGCGCCTGCGCCGCGGGCGGCGATGGGGCGGGCGGCCAGTGGGAACGGGCCAACTGCGCATGCGCCCACCGCCGGCGCCCCTCGCCGCCGCTGGGGGGAAGGGGCGGGGCAGCGGGGATGACGGGTGGTCGGATGAGTGACACCGGCACGCGGGCTTCGTGAGGGGCGGGGCTAAGTCAGGGTGGGGGTAACTGCGCCTGCGCGGATTGGCGGGCCCCGCAGCGCCGTTCCGGGGCAGCGGCAGGAGGCGGAAGTGGCTGTTGGGCGGGCGCGCGCGGTTGCCATGGCAGTGGGCGGGTGGGCCCCGCTTGCAGGCCCGGCCCGGCCCGGCCCGGCCCTGTGGCTCTGCCCTGCGGCGGCGGTGCGGCCTGTTACGGAGCCGGGCATGGGGCATGGGGCACGGGAACGGGGCCCTGTGCGGGAGGTCAGGCAGCCTGGCGGGCCGGGCAGCCTGCCTGCGGTCTGCAGGTGTGTCTGAGCGGGGCTGCGTGCCCCGAGGTGCGTGCGGTCGGGCCCAGCCTGGGCATGCCGATCAGTCGGGGGTGCATGGCACAGCTTTCGATTCCAGCCCGAGCTGCACCTGGGGACCAGCTTGGCTGCATGTGGTGCTTAGCTCTTTTGTCACCCAGCAGAACAAAAAGCACTGCCTTGAAGATGGCTCAGAATTGTTAGTCAGCTTGTTTTAAAACAAAACAAAAAGCTCTCCTTTGAAACAAACATCCTTTTTTACAGCCTACTTCCTTAAGGAGGTTAACACACCAGGTCTTCTGGGCTGTGCAAACCCCGTGAAGTTCAACAAGGTTTGTGGAAGATCCTGCATGTGGGTTGGGGCAATCCCAGGCTCAAATACAGGCTGGATGGAGAATGGATTGAGAACAGCCCTGCTGAGAAGGACTTGGGGGTGTTGGTGGATTAAAAGCTCAACATGAGCCAGCAATGTGCACTCGCAGCCCAGAAGGCCAACTGTATCCTGTGCTGCATCAAAAGAAGTGTGGTCAGCAGGGCGAGGGAGGTGATTCTGCCCCTCCACTCTGTTCTGGTGAGACCCCACCTGGAGTACTGCGTCCAGCTCTGGAGCCCCCAACACAAGAAGGACATGGACCTGCTGGAGCAGGTCCAGAGGAGGGCCACAAAGATGATCAGAGGGCTGGAGCACCTCTTCTATGAGGACAGGCTGAGAGAGTTCGGGTTGTTCAGCCTGGAGAAGAAAAGGCTCCAGGGAGACCTTATAGCAGCTTTCCAGTATCTGAAAGGCACCTACAAGAAGGCTGGGAGAGGGACTTTTTACAAGGGCATGTAGTGATAGGAGAAGGGTAATGGCTTCAAACTGGAAGAGGGTAGATTTAAGTTAGATATTAGGAAGAAATTTTTCACTATGAGGGTGGTGAGGCATTGGGAACAGGTTGCCCAGGGAAGTTGTGGATGCCCCATCCATGGAAATGTTCCAGGCCAGGTTGGATGGGGCTTTGAGCAACCTGGTCTAGTGGGAGGTGTCTCCCATGGCAGGGAGGTTGGAACTAGATGATCTTTAAGGTCCCTTCCAACCCAAACTATTCTATGATTCTTTCTGAGCTTTGCAACTTAGTCCTTCTGTCTGGGACACTACAGGTGTTTCTTTTGTGCTGTGGGGGTGTTTGCTGACTACGTTGGGAACAACTTGATTTCAACAGCACTTAGGTTTTCTTATTTCTAATTTGCTAATCTGTGATAGCCACATGTGCTGTAACAGGGAACTGTGGCAACAACTGGACTTACACAGAAGGAGTCAATGGCTACGTAAAAGGAATGGAAAGGGAAAACAAGGAGGATGAGTTTGGGGATAGGATTTTTTGGTCTTCTCTCTGAGGCACTAGGAAGTCAGCAGCTACGAGTACAAAAAATAACATTCTGGATCAACAACAAACAGTCTTTAGCCCAAAGAGACCCAAAATACAAAAATCTTATTAAAATAACCTCTCAGAAGTAATATTTTTTGTGTAATAGGGCATCAGTTTACAAAAATAATGTTAGAATACCAAGAAAATCTACCTACAATGGTTTAAGAAGTATTACTGCTATTTGTGACACTCAGATAATATATCTCATAAACAAATAATACGTAAAAACATCCAGGTTCAGTCTCCCAATTCTCTTTCCTCAGATTCAGTTTTGCAGATTTCAGCATTCATTTTCGTTCATAATATTTCACTAGAACCTTTATTCAGAACAAACATTGATTGTCTGTCTGCCCCACATGGAGTTCTGCTAGGTATAGTAGTGTTTCAAGGGTTTTTATTCTGCAAGAAAACCTGCTGTATCACCACTATTTATTCCCTGCTCGATCCCCGTACGAAATGAGTTAGTGTTCCAGGCATTGAACCAGGGAGTGTCTAGGCTACAGGCCATTGGACCACTGATTAGAAACATAAATTAGTTTAACAGTGCTGATATACTGGATTGCATCAAATCCACCAAAAGTGTGGACCAGCAAAGATGCATTGTTTGCTGCTGTAGGAAAACAACCTAGGAAAAAAAAAGCCACACCAGTAAAGTGATAGCACAACTGTGTGAGTCGGAAATCTAAACTCTTCATACCCTGACTCACATTATTACTGAAAAGTCTATAGCATAGCCTTGCTTTGGGTCTTCCTTGCTGAGCTCTTGTCTCAGTTGCATGCATTTTAATAAGAAATCCTTCTTTCTCTATCTTGACAGACAGTATTAGTGGCTTTTGGCAAAAATTGCTTTTCTAGCTAGTATTGGCCAGTGTGTGCTGGTTGCCTGTCTAGATGCCCTTTTTTAATTGGCACAACCATTTCCTTAATTATTGCCCCTTTTTTTCAAATAATAATAAAAAACTGGTCTCAGGTTGTTTTTTTTCATGCGCTAAACTGTTTGAGCAAGCAATTCTGTCTATAAAAGACATCCTTTCTGAAACCAAAACTAGGATGCTTGAATTTAAGTTTTTGTTAATACCATCTAATTAAAAGCACAAAGCTAGTACATGGGTCCAGTCCTTTCTTGATGACTTGATGACAGATTTTGCAATTCTTCCAAAATTTAGTTTTCCTTAGTTATTATAGGGCTTTAAAAGTACATACTTCAAAGAAGCAAGTATATGCAAATCCCAGAGAGTTTATAGTCTAAATTTGGCTCAATTTAAATCTAAAGGATTTGAATTGTTATCACATCTGTTTCTCATGGCAGTATGTGACTACTGTGAAGATCAGGCTGTAATCTTGTCCTCTAATTTATTCTTGAATGTGTTCTAAAATCATGCCAGTCTAATTTAATATGGCTTATTTTTTCCAAGGTCTTTTAGTTTGATACTTTTCTGCTTCATCTAACAAAAATCCTTCCTTCCATCAAAATTAAAATCAAGACAGTTCTTCTGCATGGTCCAAAACTAAGGTTAATTACCCAATATAAAAATGTTTCATTTTTACTGTGGAGATGAATGCACTTCATGAGCACGTTGATATTTAAACTTCAGCATAATTTTCAGATATTCTGCTAAAAATTAAAACAATTATAGTACAGTAAACAAGAAAGACCAAAATACAGTGTATTGGAACTTACGTCCATTGAGTTCTGTCCACTGACCTATCAGTTTTAAAGAACATAAATGAATTCTCTTCATTATTAATCATAAATCATTGCATGTCTCCTTCAAATGTTTATGATTAAGTCAAATATTTTTCAATGGCAGCCTTTTGCACTTTGGTTCTCATGAAGATGAATTCTTTAAAAAAAAAAAAAATTCTCCATTACTAATGTCTGTTTACAGTTTCCTTTTCACTCAGACTGGAAAGTGCCCTGAATGTCCTGGCCTGAGACAGACAGCGTAACTCATCTTCCTGCCCCAATTTTTTTTTTCTAAAGAACTACCACAAGAAAAGAGGCACACTGTTTGATTTGTATGCAGCACTCAGTACTTTGCTGAATTTCTCCTCTGGCTCTGCTCAGACACATGCATTCCAGATGGCACTTAAAAAAGCAAGTTTGTGACTGTTATGTACACGCTTGCTGGCATATAGCAGATCGCATTATGCAGTGACATTTAGAAAGAAACTAAGGCAAAAAGCATATTTTCGTTTCCAGCTTCGGTCAAGTGTATCTATCAGGCAACACACCCATGATTTTCAAGTGCAGAAGAACTTAGTTCATATATAAATAACTTTCTCTTAGGAGAAAGGACAATGTGTTGTAATTCCTTTTGAATAACTGAAGTAATCATTTTTCCCTGATCAACATTTTCCCTTGAAATTTGAGATCCAGATCCTCTCTAAAGTCACACACCCATCTTCCAGTTCCTTCCAGTCTAAGCTATTTTGCCCAATTACTTCAAAGTACTAGCAACAGGGTTGCCAGATAAATTGCTTTTTTGAGCCATCAAGGAAGAAATTCAGGACAGTCACAGTCATGCTTCTATCATGTGAAGTAGAAGTAAATTGAGTGGGACCTGTATACTCCAAAAACTTCAACACAAGGCAGATAATTCAAAGTTTGTCCAATATATTGGACCTTCTCTGAAGAGAAGAATTTCAGCCGCTGTTTACAGCATGTTGACTCTGCTGGAGCTGTATAGAAGAGTGGGAGATGCTGGAAGGGGACCTCCTACTGCCTTTAGGGGATCCATAGGTGTAATGGTTTCTGAAGCTGGCATTCAGCTGCCACCACCAAATCAGCACGGTACTCTGTTCTGAACATTAGAAGACAAACATTTGCACTCCAGCTGGTACTTTAGACTTCCTATTTTCGGTATGGGCCACCTGGCACAGATCCCATGTGAAGTACTTGAAAGATGGGAATAACTGAAAACGTTGCATTCTTGCCACTTCGGCTTTTTGTTCACAATACATCCTTTTGCCAGTAGCTCCAGGCAGAAGGGTTTTATATTTGCTGGGAATTCTTTACATGGCAAGTCAAAGATGTTTCCTACCACTTTATTTGAGGAACACAGAGATATAACTGAGGCAAAAAAAAAGAAAGTCTAGATTTGTGAAATTGCAATGGAAATTCAGCTCTTGACATTTGCTGATATTGGATAGATGGAATGTTGTTAAGATCTGACACAGAAAATTATGCACCACATAATCAGTACAAATAAACTCGTTTGTATTGGGGGTTTCAAGGTCTTCATAATTTTGTTTCTTAGAACAAAAAGGATTTTTTTCCAGCTCAGGAGAAACGGTATAAGAATTTCAAATTATTTGTAGACTCAGCACTCTTGCACTGGCCTTTTTGACTCAATTACCTATCAGCCCACTTCTGCTGAACAATTTTTAAAAGTCTTAAGTTTTTGTTGTTATCCAAGAAGAAAACTTTGCAAGCATCCTCCCTTTCTCTTCCTAACACGTTTTGTTTCCAGTAAATTGAAATATGCATTTAGCCATATTATTATTTTCTGGAAAGGCTTTTTTTTTTTTTTAATTTCAGCTTATCAGGTGAAGTTTTTCTTGCATACTGGAGCTTAATAGGTTTCAAATTTAACATATAAACACTAGTAATGCTTTCTTGGACTGGAAGGTTTCAACTTGCTGCTGAGTTGCAGTCTTTTTTCTCTCCTGTATTCTGTTACACTCTTCACACACGTTTCTGCCTTTCTCCTCCCAACCTGCTAGCTGCAATTTGTGGTCATTTTTAACTACTAAAGTTGATCAGAGGGGTGAAACTGTTGAGGAAGCTGGCTGGTAATGGATAGTCCAGGGAAAAGAGCACAGGGATAGCTTGGCAGGAAAGGGAGAGGCTGAAGGCAAGCATCAGAAAGACAAAATAAACATTGATTTTTAAATGGATTTTTAGTCAAAACCACCAACTTTATACATACCTTGAGTGCTGATGCTCTACAGCATTTTAATTGAGAACAGTCTTACATTAATGTAAACTTTGTAGAAATGAAAATATACATCAGATCTCTTGTCAGTGTGGTGATATTCATGTAATACTTGCCCTGGGGGTAGTTCAATACCAAAATGCTGTTAGGATGATTTTATCTGATTCATAGAACCGGAAAGGTGTATAATGCTGATGTATATGAAAATTTTCTGTTATTGATAATGTCTGAAAACATTACCAAAATGCAATGCACAGGGAGTTACACCATTTCTTACCCATTATAACCTGCCATACATTTCTCTAAATAGAGAACTTTTTAAAAAGAGTGCATAGTTAAAATCATTAAGGCATCGTGAAACCTTCTTTAACTGTGTCTCTGAGGCTAGTACATCTCTGCAAGTTAAAGTACAATTTAACTAGATTTTGGCACACTCTAGTAATTAGATGGATTAGAAAACTTTAGAATTCATAATGTGAGTGTTACACATACATTGTTGGTCCAGTTGTTGTTAGGCAGTTTGATTTTACCTCCCTCCCTTTTATCTGAGTTCTCAGGCTCCTGTGATGTCAGTTTGATAACATTATTATTTTCCATGTGGTGACATAAAAGGTGCGTTTAAATCAAAACTATTGTTTTACTTATAGCATAGTTGTACTATGTTGGTAGGCATAAGTCTTTTGAGTTAAAATTGTCAAAGAAGACAGATCTGATGCTTTGGCAAGTGTATACTTGTAGGCTTTCCAAGTTACGCTTTCCTGGATCAAAGGATCCATTTGCTCAAACTGATAGCCATGGTGCAGGCAATGACCATAAAGTGACTTTTCAGATGATGCACACCAAGATGCAGCAAAACTATTAATAGTCTCCTGGCAAGCCCTAAAACATGTGGGTATCTATTAAATAATGGCACCTGTCTTCATCGCAAGATTTCTTGCTGTCTGTATGTCATTGTACCTCCCCAGCAGCAATGCAGAGCGCTGAGCTTTCAGAGGAAAACAGCCACACGTTTTGGCGCTCCCGAGGCAGGCTCTGCAGAGATCCCCGGGAAAGTACCCATCTTCCTTCTGGTTATATTAACAGCTACGGGGCTAACTGCACCTAATGTACCTGTCAGTGTTTTTCACAGGTTTGGAAATGGGTTTGCACAGAATGAAGGTGCTCCAGCAGCTGTTCCCACTGTTGCCCATCTCTTTCACTGCAGTGGTAAGATGTAACTTGCGTTTTGAAAACCGCTGCCGGCGGCTGTGCCTGTCCCCAAAAGGTGCAGTCCTCCAGTGATGCCTTATCAAAGACAGAAGGTACGAGTTGTACCCTGCTCCCAAACACTGTCCTTGCAGCACGGAAAACTCTTTAGAAAGAGAATGGAAAATTATATCAGGATAAAATTATATTATCAGTGGTGTCTGGCAGCAAATCCTACCACTTTAAAAATTTGATTCCATACTCAGAATTACTTTGCCTTCCAACCTGACTGGCTTCTGTTAAGTATCCTCCAGGCCTTCATAGAAGCTGTCCTCCAAAGCTTGGTGCTTGAAAGGGGAACGAAGAGAGCAGCGTACCTCCTCCCGAGATGAGTATGTCATTCAAAAGAAACTCCATTCTCTGTATAGAAACAATGCATCACAGTAAAGTACAAGTCAGATCACTGAACATGGATGAAGCATCCTCATTAGGATGACATGACTATAATGAATATTCTTACTGCAAGGTAACCTTCTTGTAGGCAAGGCTGAAGTCTTGGGAAAAAATGTGGAGTAGAGATTCTGAGAGTCAAACTATGTAACATTAATGGATGTTGAGCAAGGTTGCCCAGCAGCATAAATCAGCCTCCCATTAAGTCAAGTACTGGAAGTTAGTAGAAATACAGTATTTTATATCAGATAAGTATCAGGTCTTAAAATCTCTTACTTTTAGGAATGAAAAGGCAGTTTTCTCACTGAATGAGCTTTTTCTTTAGATACGCACGTTTCCTTTGGGAGTTCTTACATTTCACAATTCCTGTTTGTGGTTGCTTACACTTCAAAGTGGTCATTTAAATATTTTTCAGTACAAATTGTCCGGGACTATCTATCTGTCAAAATTTTCTCCTGGATATGTTGCTTTTTTACATAGGTATGGCTATATTTGTTTCTTTGATCAAGGAGAACAATTATTTAAACCATTTAAGTGGGCTACATGATTTATAGAGAATTATGATAGAAGTTACGGCAACATGGTGGATCAAAATAGCTATTAAATAAGAATGAAGCCAAATGCTGTTCAGCCATAAAACCCTATATATTATATATACAGTATAATAGCTATACTGTCCAATTTCTAGTACATGTCAGCATAGTTTCTCTGTCTTTATAATCATGAATGATTTTTACAGGATACTGTAATTTCATTCTGTTAATAATAAAGATCTGTTTTATATAATATAACCCCCCTAAACAATAAATTTCTGTAGATGAATGAATCATACTTTATATGAAGGGTACATTTATAAATACTTCATGTGGAATTAATAGATGATCAATAAATGTTATAAGTAAGTTACAGCTACATATAGATTAAGCTGAAGGTGCCTGGAAGCATATAAGTGGAAAATGTTAGAGATATTCATATACCAAGGTCATAAGCAAGCTATAGACATATTGGCTGTTGCGGCGGTCTTGAAGAGTGACCAAGGTGTAGTTTGATGCACATTTGTAGACTGATGAACCAGAAGAGTCTCCTCTCGTTGTCCTACTTCTGTGGACAAATGACATGACCTGGAACAGATCAGGGATGATTATGGCAAGCTAGGGAGAGATGTTCAGGAAATGGAGCATCTCTTTTTATTGCCCTCTATTCATTTAGCCGTCATTTACCTTCCTCATTTACCCTCTGCTTAACACTGGTGAGGGCACATCTCAAAGACTTTATAAAGTCTGGGCCCTGCCCCGTACAAGGGAGCTGTTAGAAGACTGCAGAGGACCACAAAACCATTTGGTGAGGGAGTTGGAGTATATGGCGTATGAGGACAGGCAAAGCAAAGTGGATTTCAGCCTAGAGAAGGGAAGGCTCTGGTGGGCTCTAAGAGCAGTCTTCCACTATTTGAAGGGGTCTTTAGAAAAGACAAGGCCGGCATAGCGAAAGAACAAGAAGCAGCAGTTGCGGGCCATGGTGAGGGAAATTTTTATTTACAGATAAGGAAAAAAGCTTTACCATGAACATGGTTTAGCTCTGGAACAAGTTGCCCAAGCATCTGTGAATCTTTGGCCTCGGAGATTTTTAAAAATCAAACTGGATGAGTAGGAAATAATGCTGCAACATTGTTCACAGATCTGTGTGAAAGATCCTGTGGATGTCAGGGCCCTGAGTGGTCAATAAGCCTTAATTGCCCTGATGAGCGTCACTTGGAATCCCCACCCTCTTCCCAGGGGCCCTGGAGTCCCATTTCTGCTTGGTCCTGCCTGAGCTATGCTGTGGGTAAGTGTTTGCCCAGCCCTGTCCCTTGCTGAGTTGCTAGTGGGACTTCCTGGGCTGATCTTGGACCTGATCCATCACTTTGGTGACCATCTGATAGTCACTGGGCTGTCAGCAGACCCTGTTCCTGTCAGCCTGGCCCTGGTGACCTTGCTCAGGGGCGGTGGGAGGGTGCCCAGTCGGTGAGGGCACTGCTTTTGGCTGTGGGTGGTCATCCTCAGCTCCCGGCTCATCTCGCCTCATGGAGCAGCCACGCTCTTGCTGCCCCCTGAAAATGGGATTGGAAGGTGATTTGCTTTAAAACAACACTGATTTCACTCATGCTGTATCACAGCCCTACAGGCAAGCACCAGGACAGGTATACCCAGGTAGTCTGTCCAGCATTCAGGGATTCGGATGCTTGAATCCAGGTGGTCTGTCCAGGAGTCCTGTTGCAGGACAAGGATGCTGGCTATTGAGACCTCATCTTGTCTCTTGGTCTCTTCTTAGGTTGGGAGCTATGTGCTGATTTTTGCACATCCCTTTTTGTACCCTTTAGGGCATCTCAGTTATGAGTGTCTCCATCCTATCCCACCTCTCACCTCTATGAGTTGTCAGCATTTACTCATTGTTCTTTGACTCTGATCTGAGTGTCCTGAGAAGCTGATATCTATGTGCTAGGATCGTGATGACCTGCTAATCTCTAGGTACCTTCAATACGAGGCCATTCCTGTTGCACTTCTCCTGCCTTTGATCCTTCCTGCTGCTGCTTCCACACCCAGTAATCTGTCCCTGAAGCTAGCCTTGCCTTGAGCAGCAAGGTTGGGCTTGATGATCTGCAGTGGCTTCTGCAGTTTACCTTTCTTATAATTCTGTGACATAGTCATAATAATATAATGCAGCCAAGGATTGTCTCTGTGAAAAAGATTTTAGGATAACCAGCTCCTAAACATTTATCATCATAGTACTGAGCACCAGAGATACTTGCCTCTTGGGAGTCTGTTTTGTGAGTGAAGAAGTGAGAGGAATTATGAGAATTATGAAGAGCGGAAGAGACATCTGGTCTTTAGCACAAAGGAAACAAGATCTGATTAACAAGTATACAAGCAAACAAAAAAAAAAGGTCAAAGACTAGGAAAACACTGCTAGCGAGAAGAAAGAATTCATATTAATGAAAAAAAGATATAAAAAGGACCGTGTCTCATCTGTCTGGGAAATTGGATATAGTCAGTAAAAAGCAATTGAAGTATCTATACAGTAATTATAAGGGGCTTACACAAAAGAAATGAAAGAAATTAGAACAACCAACGCAGAATATGAAACTAGATGTTATAGGAACAAGAGGGACATAGTGAATAGCAATCATATTTTTAAAGCATAAAATGTTCAGAAATAAGTAACTAGAAATCACATCTTCAGAAAAAATGTTAAAGGCAGTTTGGAGTGGAACAGATTGCTAAATGCTAGAGCTTATAAATGGATATCCCCTATAAAAGAGGATAGAAAGAGAAAAAAATATTAGTTTTACTATCCCTTTTGATGATTGATTGTTAAAAAAAGAAAGAAAGTTTCCTGAAGGGAGTGAATGAAGTTTACCAGAGATCCCCTCAGGTTTCAATTTAGACATAGACGCAATTCACTGAAGTGTTAGTCTGTCATTCTGGTATAGATTGGAGAACAAATGGTAAAATTTAGATATTTCTGAGCCTGGTATCTGACAAGAACATGTGCGAAACAGCCACAGAACCAATCAGAAATGGTACTGTATTAGACTTTCTTCGTGATGTGATGTTATTGAAAAGGTGGTCATTGAAAAGTACTTTGAAGTGAGTGAACAGAAATTAGTTCAGCTATAATTAAATGGCAGTGTAAACAAAAGCAGCTTCTAAGGGCTTCAACTGCTAAAGGCCAGTTGAAGTGATGTCATCCATGTAATGTGTCCATGAAAACAGAAAATGCAATCATCAACTGTATCAAAGTGTCTCCAGCGGAGGTACTGACAGCATGTAAATGAAGTCTCATTAATGTGTGACATTCTGTGGCTATACCTATATTAGTAAATAAATGGCTCGTAAGCTTAAAATTGCATTCCCCCTTCCCAACTGCCAGGCCTAAAAGAGAAGTCCAGGATTCATCTCAAAGCATCTACTGGGAATGGTCATGACTTGCTCTGTCCCCTGAACCATGCGTTGTCCAGAGGGATGCTGAATGGCGTGGGCTGAAGTTGTGCCAAGGAACAGGTTAGGCTTTCGATAGTATGGATGATCCTGTACTTGTGCCCACGTGCCCTGGTACTACATAATTTTTTATTTGTTTAAATGTTGTCTTTACAGTTTTCCATTCCTAGAAACCCAGACTTGACTTGCAGTACTGGGAGGTGGGAGTACTGAGAGAACTGGGAGAACAAGGAACCAGTTCATGTCAAGCGAATATAAAGAATTGGTGTATTTAAGTTAACAAAACAAAACCAGAGAGGGTTATGATGGGCTTTTGGCAAGAGAGGTAAATGCCAGAGGAGGTGAAGATTCAGTTCAGCCACCAAGCAGTAATGACTCAAGGACAAACATATATAACCTTTTCACAGGAAAACTGAGGCTAGAAATTGAAATTTCCAAACATCAGAAAACTATGACTCTAGGATAGGAAATGCAAGAGTCAAAAGAACTCCCCAACTGTTTTTAATATGAAGCTTGGTTAGTTTGTAAAGGGGATAATATAACATGATTGGCAGATTGTTTGCTATTCAACATTCCTAAAACCTGTGATTTTATTTCCTGAATCTTTACAGATAATCTCTCTTCAAGAAGCGCATTTCTATTTCAAATAGAGATAGCTAAAATGTGTTTAAGCTATTTTGTTATCTTTTCAGTACAAAAAAAATCATTAGGAATTTTTCTGAGTTATAACCTTTTCTAAACTCATATACTGCGGTGGGGATGATTATATTTGTTCCTAAATTATACTATGATGGGCCTAGTTCTGAACCGCTTTCTCAGTCACAGGTCCCCATAAGCTGTGAGAATCAAGTCAGCAAAGGAGCAAAGCAATCAAACTGAGATCAAAAGCCGGGAGGGGCTGGGTCTGAGTGGGAGTTCGGCAAAGCGTACTGTAAGACGAGTGATAAAAGAGGAAAACACACACCATTAGCCTGCCTGAGACCCAGGGTGCCAGGAAACAGTAAGGTTTTTAATGCCTCCAGCCACTATCCAGAAAGATCAGTGGAAAAAGCCTTATTTACATCTTTGGGATTTGAAGTTTCCAGTGGGGTTTATTTTGCTGAAGTTGTCGTAGTCTAAGTTAGTAGACTCGGCCTTCTAGCCTTAAAGAAGGCCAATAAATGGGCAAGATGGAGAAGGAGATGAGAACATTGCCCGCCCCTAGCTTGTAATAGGCTGCGAAGTTCAGACCCTAGCAAAAGCTTACAGTGGAACCTGCAATGCAATTAGAAGGCAATATTTATAAAATTAATAAAAGAAAGCATGAAGCATCTAATGCGAGACTGACCCATGGCACCCATGGTCAGACTCAGGTCAAGGGCTAAGTGAGGCACGTAAAAAACTTGATATTTACGTAGATAATATACTCACATTTAGACAGAGTTATCTGCAGTAATATAAACCCTGTGTGTCATTGCATAGAGCCACTACTATTGTGTTATGAAAACAAGGGAACATTTGCTCCTATATGCAGGGTGTCTCCAAAATGTCTGCCCCAGAATTGTTAACTACAGGGCTTCTAGCATTTTCTATTGATATCTATTACTGGTCAATGTTTTTTTTCTGTGATACTATGACAACACATTTTGATATGGAATATACATTGTCTAATGAAAATAGCAGCAGCATTAAAGCAGTAGGAGAAATTAAGATACAGTTCACAATAATAAAAGATGCAGTGAAGTAAATTGGCATTGTATTGGTTTCCTTTCTTTGTAGGTCTGCAAACTCATCTGTTCCATTACAGAACATTTTTCAAGCTCACCGTCTATTGAGGCGGTGCAAAGAGATAAAGGAATTCTTGACTCTGATAATATTGTAGGTATTTTAGAATCAGTTTTAATTTGCTGGAAGAGCTTTCATGCTCACTGTAATAGATATATCAAAAAAGCTACAAGCATTTCATATCTAAATACTGCAAGCAAAAGTTTCATCTTACAGTTAGGAAAGAAAAAGAGAATTTTCATTTTTTGTTGTTGTTCTTCCCTTTACCTTTAAGGGCCCTTCTTGTTACCGCCAGAAATATCTTTATGTACCAAAGGTTCAGATAAAGCGGGGTTAATCAGATCTAAATACATACATGTATATATGTATATATACATATCACAGTTTTTGTGACCTTCTTGCCAAAGGTCAGTTCAGCAGAAAGGCTTATGTGTGCTGCCGTGATGATGATGTTTACTAAGCAGGAAGCCACATGAGCAGCAGAACTATTGAAATCTCATTTCCTATCAATTTGTGTCTGTGTTACTACATATTCCCTCCCCCCTCACCTGGGAGAACACGAGCCTCCCTCACAGCCCCTAACACATTGCCTTTTCTTAAAATATTCCCCTCTCATGTCTCTTAAGCCTTTTTTTTTCCCCTCATTGTCCTCAGTTTCCATCCACAGGCAAGGCAAGAGAAAGCGTGTGCTGTGGCTGGTCCTGAACTGCTGGGATGCTGATTCCCTGGATGCACCAGGATAGTGATTCCCTGGACTTACCAGGATCATAATTCCCTGGAGGTACCGCTGCTGAGTTGCTGCCTGGCAGGCCAAACACAACAGGTAACTTGAGCTCACTTGTCTTCTTCTCTGGGTATGCAATATTTACTTCTTCCTTCTTTTTGTATTTGCTTCTTTTCTGAAAGCTTTTAGGAACTTCAGACTGCAGAGACTTCAGTCCCCTTGTTATTTTTTTTTAAACTGGCCATCTGGTTCAAAAGTTATTAGGGAAGGATTGACAGAGACCTTAATTGAATAAGCCTCATTTCCTTTCAAATTCAGGCTAACAGCTTGCTCTGCTGCAGGCAGCGTTTCACACAGAAAGCCAAAGGCAGATCAGTAGGATCATGCTTGTATTATACCAGGCTCCAAATGCCTACTTCAAGCCATTGGAAAGCTAAAGCTGCTAAACCCATCTAAATTGTTTAACATAGAATAAATAACTATTTTTCCTATCTTGTGGCGCTCTCTATTCCAAGAAAGAGATTAATTACCTTTGGTTGAAATTTGGAAACAATACTAGTAGATAATCACCTGCCTACTACGTTCTAGTTTCAGTCTAACAAATCCTGCTTATCTCTAGGTCTGATATGTAACAATCTCAACATCAAGAGCTGTTTTATCAGTTAGTAACTAAATCTATTAGTGTGAACATTTAACAGGCTAACTGGGGCACAACAATCCCAGTTTTTTTGTTGCCTTTATCAGTATAGTGTTTGGAGGATGAAAGCCATATATGTATACCCACCCCCTCACATCCTATTCTGAGGTCTTTATGTATCCTCAGAATAAGGTTTTGCATAAACCTTATACAATCTTTCAGCACAGCAGAGAAGTTCACCTAGTCAGCACTTTTTTTTTTAAATAAAAATGAAGTTTTTCTTAGCTAGGAACAAGCCAGTATTATTTGCCTATAGCGTGATAATATTCATTTCAGGATAAAATTGTTGTCACTGAAGCCCACCTGAGTTCTGATTCAAAATCTAAATATTCCCAGAGGTGTCATAACTAATATGCAGAAATCCCTTAGCTCTGAGCTTTGCAGTAAACTTTCTGTATATAATATCCTCAACTCCCAGCAGTTAAACACCACATGCTGTTGTAAATTTAGTTTTAATGTTCCTTCAAAGTAGGGTAAGTTTACCTTCATATTGTTACCTTAGCATGAAAAAAAAAAGACTGTTGGAAAGCGCTTGAAAATCACTGATGATGGGAAAATGTCCGCAGTGACCCAGAGAGACCCCCAAAGTCAGTTTATATGCAATGTGAACATTGTAGGAATATTCTTTAGAAGCACAGAAATCTTGTTCCGTGTATAGGGAGAAAAGTAGCTTTTATTCTGATTCATTTGTTTGAATTACACTACTTCATAATTTCTCTTTATGTATTATTTGCTTATGTTTTCCTCAGACATCAGTAGAATCCTGTTTTTACCTTAGTAATTAAAGGGGACAAATGAACAGGAGGTTCCTTGCAGTGAGCACTGCCTGCATGACGGTATGGACAGTTTGGTAAGGAGATACAGTCAAAGAAGAAGCAGAAGGGGAAGGAGAAGGGGAAAAGGAAGGGGAAGGGGAAGGGGCAGGAGAAGGAGAAGGAGAAGGAGAAGGAGAAGGAGAAGGAGAAGGAGAAGGAGAAGGAGAAGGAGAAGGAGAAGGAGAAGGAGAAGGAGAAGGAGAAGGAGAAGGAGAAGGAGAAGGAGAAGGAGAAGGAGAAGGAGAAGGAGAAGGAGAAGGAGAAGGAGAAGGAGAAGGAGAAGGAGAAGGAGAAGGAGAAGGAGAAGGAGAAGGAGAAGGAGAAGGAGAAGGAGAAGGAGAAGGAGAAGGAGAAGGAGAAGGAGAAGGAGAAGGAGAAGGAGAAGGAGAAGGAGAAGGAGAAGGAGGGGGGTGTATCTGATTTTAACTAATAAGGTTTGTAGCATTAAGCTGAAGGATTGGACTAATCTGGCCTTGAGTCTTTGCACGGTGGAGGCCAGCCTAGTTTAGCAGCAGTGTTGGCTTTACTGTGCCATGATCCAACAGGACTGAGATAACAGCAGTTAAACTAGCAATAGGAGAAATAACCAAGGAGCTGTACTTTGGGGTAGGACTTGGACTAGGGGAGATTGGTGAAAGAAAGGTATTTCTGCTTTCAGCTGGTCTGCTTACCCCTGAGAGTAGTGTTACAGGGGAGCACAGTTTGTGGGGTGGACAAGAATGCTGAACCATAACAACTTGAAGTTATGGGGTTAGGCAGACTCCTGGTGTGCTGATTTGGATACTTCGTTTGGATACTTGACTTTGATACTTCCCAGGATAGGCCTTGGGCCAGAAACACTTCGGCAGCTTCTGTTTGACACACAAGTTCTGTGTGTGTCTGGGTGGAGAGGAACCTAATGAAATTCAGTAAAGGAAAGGTCCTGCACCTGGGGAGGAATAACCCCATACACCAGTACAAGTTAGGGACTGCCCTGCTGGAAAGCAGTTCTGCAGAGAGGGACCTGGGAGTCCTGGTGGACAACTAGTTGACCATGAGCCAGCAATGTGCCCTCGTGGCCAAGAGGGCCAATGGTATCCTGGGGTGCATTAAAAAGAGCGTGGCCAGCAGGTTGATGGAGGTGATTCTGCCCCTCTACTCTGCCCTGATGAGGCCACATCTGGAGTAGTGTGTCCAGTTCTGGGCTCCCCAGTTCAAGAAAGACAGGGAACTGCTGGAGAGAGTCCAGTGGAGGGCTACAAAGATGATCAAGGGAATGGAGCACCTGTCTTATGAGGAAAGGCTGAGAGACCTGGGTCTGTTTAGCCCAGAGAGAAGTCTGAGAGGGGATCTGATCAGTGCTTATGAATATCTAAAGAGCAGGTGTCAAGAGGATGGGGCTAGAATCTTTTCAGTGGTGCCTGGCGACAGGACAAGGGGCAATGGGCACAAACTGGAACACGGGAAATTCTATCTGAACATGAGGAAAAACTTCTTTACTTTGAGGGTGACAGAGCACTGGAACAGGCTGCCCAGAGAGGTGGTGGAGTCTCCTTCTGTGGAGATATTCAGAACTTGCCTGGATGCAGTCCTGTCCAACCTGCTGTAGGTGAACCTGCTTTGGCAGGGGGAGTGGACTAGATGATCTCCGAAGGTCCCTTCCAACCCCTACCGTTCTGTGATTCTGTGATCTCCACACACCACACTACTGCAGGCAGAAATACTGGGCAATATGGTGCACAGGCATCTGAATGAAAAAAAAATAAAGCTAAAATGACTTTGCACAGAAATTAATAAGCATAGCAGGAGACCACTTGGCTCCAATACTTCATGCTGGCTGATGTTTTTAAGCTGCCACATAAAAATAAGCAGAAGTGTAGTCATTAAGGACAAATTCTCTCCTTGAACGTATTCAGATTACTTAGCAGAATCTGTGCTAACAGCTGAAATCCTATTGTACTATGATTTTTAAAACAATTTATCACATCCATAAAGTCAACATCTGGTTTGCTCTGCTATAAAAAAACTCTCTAAGAGCTACTATTTCAGACAACTATGGATTTGCCTTACTATTGGGTAATGTTTATCTTACAGCAAAGTATGACATTGCAGTTCGTGCTGTATAGTAAGTGTGGAAATCCACAGTTTAGTGGGGTTTAAGCTGGGATTCATCCCACATTATGTTAACTGCTTGTCCAGGTTGCCTGAAATGGAAAATGCTTGCTCTTGGCTCCTGCTGTAGTCTCCCAGCAGATCTTAGGTGGCCTGAATAGACTTTGAGAGTGCCTTTGTCATGTTCTTCTGTGCAGCCCTGTGGTATGGCTCACTCTCAGGATGTGCCTGTCATTTTCCAGTCTCTATGGAAGGTCCCTCAGGCAATGAATTCCTCCCGTAGGTGCTTTGGAAATGTATCTAAAGAAAGGTGGAGTGAATCTGAGCCTTACAGCAGCCCCACTGCAACAGTATATTTGTGGTGAGCTTCATCTCACCCTTCTTCAGTCATGTAAAAGTCAAGATTGTCTAAGCTAGCTGTCTTCACATTTAGTGGACTGACACAGGTACATCCAGAGGGCAGTTCCTCTTAGTGGTGCCAAACACACATCTTGACACATGTATCTTTGCCCGTTGAAGATATTTGTCTCCCTCCACTGACTGAAGAAGCTCCCTGGACAACTGGTTTGAACCAGATGGACGGCTTTTAGATAACAAATGTGAAGATAAATGCACCCTGGATGACCAGATAAAGGTCCCTTTGGAATGTTTAAGGAGACATTACCACTGATAACATTGGTTGCAGACTTGCATTTTAGGAAAATATCTGCATGACAGGCAGTCAAAATGTTGTAACTGAGGAAGATTGTCCAGTGTTGAAAGGGAGTTTTCTTGTAGCAGCTTTATTTTCTTCAGCTAGATCTTGATCTACCAGAAAAGGCATGTAAGTACAGGAGAGAACTTTCATATTTTGGGTCCTCTAGCATATTTTTTAAGTATACCTTTACGAAAATGTATATCTCTACAGCTTGTTTCCTGTGGCTTTTTTTTTTTTATCGTAAGTTCTGGTTGTTTCCTTGTCTTCCTAGGGCAGTGTAACACACCTTATAAGATCATCATTGAAAATAAACTAATATCTTACTCCATCTCGGATGATTCCTAAAACTGTACTGTGATAGTATGTCACATCATAGAAGAATTTTGCCCCCGACATGATATTATATGGCTAAGATACTTTTTCATATATAGCAGGAACAGAGCACTGAGAAGACAAGAGACAGAAAGGATTTAATGGAAGAAAATGCAGCAGACTCCTTTTACAGAAAATTGCAGGTTTTTAAAGGTGACCAGCAGAGAATTTTTTAAATGTTGTTTGTATCCTGTTTGTGTTTCCTTACAATGTGCAAAGAAAGCTTGAAATGTGTTATTTTTCTCAAAGCCAGTAACAATTTCAAAAAGGAAGTGTCTTCTCAAAGAGTAAATTTTGTGCCTGCTGTGGAAAATGTAACAGCTGTGAGAAACGCATACCTGGCTCTGAACCCCTCTTCATGCCAGCAGTTTGGACTTCCAGCTCACTCATCGGTTTAACCACAACCATTCAAGTATCAGCGTATGTTTGTTCAGAGAGAGAGAGGCCCTTATAGTTGTGTGTATGTATAAAATAGGCTGCTGTTTTGCAGCATGAACAAGAATGAAGAGAAATAGTTTTCACCCATTTTTCATAGAACTTAGCTTTGGGAAACAAATTTGTATGCAAGGCTGTACCTGCATATCTTTTTAGAAACCAGGAGGAAACTGTGAAGTTTGGGGCTGGAGGGAGGCACGAAGGCAGTTTTAAGGGCCTGTTTTGTGCAAAGAGAAGCAGAGATGGGAGAGAAGAGGGCAGAGCAACACATAATACCCATCTGGGCTGTGCTCCTGAGGACTGCACGTGTGCAATGGTCGCATCACCTGCTCACTGGCCGTGCTTCCTGGGGATCGTAGACCTCTGCTGTAGGCTTATCAACAGGACCTTTGCTAGTGATTGAGTTCAAGTCCCGTCTGAGGGGATCAATGCATTTTCTTCAGTAGTGCTGCTCCCAGTCATGAACCAAATCACCTTAAGAATAAAATTACATCCAAATTAACCTCTCCATCACCTCCTATTTCTTTTCAAAGTCTTCAGCGAGGAGGCTTTTCTTCACACAGCTAAAACACTGGAGGATTTTTATTGTTTTGAGTTCACTTTATTGTTGAGATTACTGTGTAATCTTCTGATCAAAGAAGCAACAAATATCACAAAAGCTGAAGGTACACGGTCTTTTCTGCTCCCCAGGGCACCTATCCAAAATTATTTTGCCTCTAGAGATAAGAAAGACAAGAAATATGTAACAGACGCACTGATTTATTTTCTTCTGTACTACAGCTAAGGTCTGGTGATTCAAACACAGAGGCTGGAGGCTTGGTTCTCTATTATATCAGCTTTAACTGGAGTAAAACTGATACAGTGGAGTAAAGGCATAGGCCCAGTATACATCACATATGCCAGACTGGTGCGAGGCGTCTCAGGAATGTTTTAGCCATTCCTGATGAAAGAAGTTCTAGGGAATCCCTGTAGAGCTGAAATAAAATGGCAGCTATTTAATGTTGAAGATTATGATAATGTTAGAGATTAATGTCAGAGCTTATGCTTTAAATCTTTGCATAGTAGGACAGGGTTGTTTTTAAAACTTCTTTGGTCAGTGGGTGGCTGTACAGCATCACAGTGAGACTGTCTTCATCCACACAGTATCTTCACATGCCAACTCACCCTGCGGCTGAAAGCTCAGCAAAGCTGACCCATCTCTTGTCATAATACCCTGTGCATGGACCTGTGGTGTGCATGGTGCACACTACTAGCTCTACCCTGTCTCTTCTTGGGAGTAAATGACCTTGGTCCCAGCTCTGTGATGCCGATACCCAAGTGCAGCCATTCTCCGTGATGAACCTCAGCTTCATGACCCTCCATATCCCAAGCTTGACTAGTACATGGTGTCTCTGTGCGTGGCATCCTGTACCAGCTAGGGATGGGGAGGGAAAAAAGCCACACCGCTAGTCACCTGTGTCCACTGAGCTATCACAACTTGGAAGGAGAGTTTTGTGTAAAACCATTTGAACTCTCCTTGCAGAAGGTGTTTGTCTGGCATTTGCTGTCCTCCCGCTAGAGGCCTCTGTTAGCATAACCAAACTGACACAAGCGGTTCAGTTGTGATGGGCAACAAATGTGCGGTGGGAGGGGTCATTCTGAATCTACCCACTAAGCAACAGCATCAGGATCATTAGATGCTGGTACCCGTATGGTGTCCTCACTCCTGGTCTTTTGCCCAGGACTGTGCCTAGTCCTTCCCCTTGTCCTCAAGGCCTGCTAGGGGTATTGAGGTGTCTGTCTGTCTGTCTGGGGCTCTGGGGCTCCCCTCTCCTTCTCCTCCCTCCGCAGTGAGGCTCTGGGGAGAACTGTACTGGGGTAATGTCTCCAGTACTCAGGTGAAGGGGGTTAGGGGGTGGAAGGGGAGCTCCAGTGCCACCTTACAGGCTGAAATCTCCCTGGTGCAGCTCCTAACCCCATCCAGGTCAGCTCAGTTCGAAGAAAGTGTTAGTAATAGGAAAGAAGTTCTAAGCATGAAGTACAAATTTGTAGGTCCCACAAAAATTATGGAACTAAAAATAAGTATATCTTAATTTTTATTTTAACGCGTATAATTAGACTTAAATAGAATTCTAGCAGTTTTAAAATAAATGTAAATCCCCAGATCCTGAGTTCCATTTTTCTCCCGGGGTTTATTTTTTCTCATTTATAAAATGATCATGTACGTAGTTTTGTCACTTAGCTGCTAGTTAAAGGTGCCAGCATAAGAAAGTTGAAGAGTGAAATCCTATGATGATTCACAGAACAAATACAAGGAAAGTTTCAAAACTGCGAGTTACCATGCACCATCAGCACAGGTGCCCTAGTAATAGTTTGAGTAAGAAATGTTTCGGCCTTGCAGCCATGTGGTTCTTAGCTCCTGAAGAGCCACCACCACACACCATTGACTACATGCTCAGACGTTGTGCTGTTTTTTTCATGCAAGAATAAACCCACAAGGACTTGCAACTGGACCACAGCTGATTTTCTACCTAACAGCCAACCATTATTAATGAATACCAGTCATTAAAATACAACCTGGAGTTGTCCTGGATTTCTGGTGCCCAGGATATCTTTCAGCTGTGATGACTGGTTTCTGAATTGTGGGAAAAACTACAGGTTTGTCAGTTGTTGTATGCAATCCATCTTCTCTTCTCATTTCTGATGCGTCCAAGGATGCCATGTCTTTTCATCAGTCATATATGCTTTTGGTTTCAAGCATTTTGTGCCAAATCTCATCTGCCAGATTTTATCATCCTCTTACATTTCCTTCAATTTTTCTCAGACTGAAGATTTCAAAAGCAAGTTAGAAGTTCTGTCAACATCTACATGAGAGACAACAGTAGGGAAATTTTATCTTTCTGTATTTCTCCCATGGACAGACTAGTGCAAATGAGATAAATATTTTCTGGAAAGCGATTCTGGGTCTCTTTCTGACTAGAAGTTTTACCAGAGTTCTTGCCTCTTATTAGATATAAGTGGATGAGTTGTGAGAAATTCACATGCCATTAATCTTCAGATGTATTAATGTACAGATTTGCATAGATTCTCTGAAGTTATTGTCAACCCAGCTTGCTAACGAGGCTAGGCAGCCTCTGTACTTAAGCCATAAAGAATACGTAATCTTTGAAAAAAAAAACCTGAAAGCATCTTCCTACCATGCCATTTTTAAATAGAAAGCTGACTACTGTGTTGCTGATTTTGTGTGGCATAAAAAATTCATTTTCAAAGCAGATGAAATTCAGCCATTTGGTTTGAGTGATTTGAAGGGTGATCACTTTTTAAAAATGTATTTCTTGTTTAACATCTTTACCAAAACCAGCCTACAAGAGGTCCTGTAGAAGAGAGAAGTCACTGCCCTACTAAATGAACTTAATTATGGTAAGGCATGCAACGGCAGGTGGCCTTTTTTAAAAAACATTTTTTTATTCTTATTTATTCTTATTCTTATATTTATTCTTATTCTTATTTATTATATATTTATTATTCTTATTTATTATTATTCTTATATTTTTATTTAACACTGTCCCACATGATATCCTGGTCTCTAAATTGGAGAGACATGGATTTGACAAATGGACCACTCGATGGATAAAGAACTGGCTGGACGGT